>OY740783.1:43713988-43916077 GCA_963514005.1 Raja brachyura | reverse complement strand
TGGGATTTGGCGCTCGGAACAATTACCGCATTAGAAGATCATCTGAGCATCATGAAATCAATCTCATGAGCACGAGTGAAAGATAGCCGAGTGACGTGGTATCGATCAGCCCACATCGCACAGAGTGGAAAAGAATGAAATGGAAATTGCAAATTATTCAACTGCAACTTTCCCCCTTCCCCGACACAAAGGTCAACCTGGACAATTAGTTTGGTGTGACAGTTGTGTAGGGAGGAACTACAGATGTTGGTTTTAACCGTAGATGGACACAAAAGGCTGGAGTAACTCAGCAGAACAGGCAGCATCTGTGGAGAGAAGGAATGGGCAACGTTTCGGGTCAAGACCATTCTTCAGACCTGAAGACTGAGTCTGAAGGGCCTCGACCCAGAAATGTCACCCATTCCTTTGCAATTTCCATTTCATTCTTTTCCACTTTCGGTTATTTGGCTTTTTGGCGTTGAGTCTGTTCGGTTATTTGGCTTTTGGGCGTCGAGTCCATTCAGTTAGTTGGTTTTTCGGCGTTGTGCCCTTTTGGTTATTTGGCTTTTGGGCATCATTTCCATTCAGTTATTTGCCTTCCACTTCTTTGCTTCGGATTCTCATCCTTCGTTGCCATGTCCGGGTACCCAGCAGGCCGTGAAGAAAGCATGTTGGCCTTCATAACGAGAGGATTTAAGTATAGGAGTAAAGAAGACCTTCTGCAGTTGTGCAGGACCCTGGTGAGACCACATGTGGAGTATTGTGTGCAATTTTTGTCTCCTCATTTGAGGAAGGACATCCTTGCTATTGAAGCAGTGCAGCATAGGTTCACGAGGTTAATCCCCGAGATGGCAGGACCGTCATATGAGGAAAGATTGGAAAGACTGGGCTTGTAGTCACTGGAATTTATGATGAGAAAGGATCTTATAGAAACACATAAAATTATAAAAGGACTGGACAAGCTAGATGCAGGAAAAATGGTCCCAATGTTGGGAGAGTCCAGAACCAGGGACCACAGTCTAAGAATAAATGGGAGTTAGTTCCTCCAACCAAGATGAGGAAAAAAAAATTTCACCCAGAGAGTTGTGAATTTGTGGAATTCTCTGCCACACAAGGCAGTGGAGGCCAATTTACTGGATGAATTTCAAAGAGAGTTAGATAGAGCTCTTGGGGCTGGCAGAATCATGGGATATGGGGAGAGGGCAGGCACAGGTTACTGATTGTGGATGATCAGCCATGATCACAATGAATGGCGGTGGCTCGAAAGGCCGAATGGCCTCCTCCTGCACCTATTTTCTATGCTTCTATGTTTACATACAACCGCCCAAAGTGCAGCACCTCACACTTGCTCAGTCATTAGGCCAAAGGTAAGGAAGGGCATTGAATACAAGGGTCAGGAAGTATTGATGCAGCTCTGTAGGACATTAGAGGACACAATAGAAACATTTAAAATTGTAAAAGGACTGGACAAGCTAGATGCAGGAAACATGAACGATTGGCCAGGTGGGCTGAGGAATGGTTGGTGGAATTTAATACAGAGAAATGTGAGGTGTTGCATTTTGGGAAGTCTAACATGGGCAGGACCAGCACAGCGAATTGTAGGCCTCTGGGTAGTGTTATGGAGCAGAGGGATCTAGGAGTACAGGAACATAGCTCATCACAGTGGCATCACAGATAGATAAGGTGGTCAAAAAGGCTTTTGACACATTGGTCTTTATCAGTCAGAGTATTGAATATAGAAGTTGGGCAGTCACGTTGCAGTTTTATGAGACGTCGGTGAGGCCGCATTTAGAGTTTTGTGTTCAATTTTGGTCACTATGTTATAGGAAAGACGTCGTCAAGCTGGAAAGGGCACAGAAAAGATTTACGAGGTTGTTGCCAGGACTAGAGGGTCTGAACTATAGGGAGAGGTTGTGTAGGCTAGACTCTATTCCTTGGAGAGCAGGAGGATGAGGGGTGATGAGGAAAATCATGAGAGGAATAGATTGGGCAGATGCACAGTCGCTTGCCCACTCCATCTATTACTATGGATAATTGGCCTAAACGTTATGTGTGGGAGAAATGCCTGCTATTCTTTTTTAAAAACAGGTTATTTTTGTGATCGAAATACAATTGCAGGTACATTGCCTGAAAGTGGGGTCACAGGTAGACAGCATGGTCAGGAAGGCTTTCAGTACATTGGCCTTCATCAGTCAGTGCATTGAGTATAAAGTATTGTGTTCAGTTTTGGTCACCGTATTATAGGAAAGATGTTGTCAAGCTGGAAAGGATGGGCAAGGTGAGCCGAATGGCCTCTTTCCATGCTTTATGACTAAGAAAAAACATTGAATAAAATGAAGAAATTGTATGTTATTTGCATCATGTTCAACACGGATATTGTGTGTTGAAAGGTCCGTTTCTATGCTCTATTCTATTCCATAACTATATTCTATACCAATATGCTATATTCTGTTCTATAGTAACTATGATATTTATATTCTTATGCATCAATATATGTCATAAGACAATAGACAATAGGTGCAGGAGTAGGCCATTCGGCCCTTCGAGCCAGCAGCGCCCTTCAATGTGATCATGGCTGATCATCCCCAATCAGTACTCCGTTCCTGCCTTCTCCCCATATCCCCTGACTCTGCTATTTTTAAGAGCCCTATCTGGCTCTCTCTTGAAAGCATCCAGAGAACCTGCCTCCACCGCCCTCTGAGGCAGAGAATTCCAGAAATGTCATAAGGTCACAAGTGATAGGAATAGAATTAGGCTATTTGGCCCATCATGTCTGCTCCGCCATTCAACCATGGCTGATATATCCCTCCTAACCCCATTCTCCTGCCTTCTCCCCATAGTCCCCGACACCTGTATTAATCAAGAATCTATCTATCTCTACCTTAAAAATATCCACCGACTTGGCCTCCACAGCCTTCTGTGGCAATAAATACCACAGATTCACCAGCCTCTAAAGAAATTCCACCACATCTCCTTCCGTAAAGAACGTCCTTTAATTCTGAGGCTATAACCTCTAGTCCTAGACTCTGCCACTAGTGGAAACATCCTCTCCACATTCACTCTATCCAAGCCTTTTACTATTCTGTATGTTTCAATGAGGTCCCCCCTCATTGTTCTAAACTCCAGCGCGTACAGGCCCATTGCCGACAAATGCTCATCATAGATCAACATACTAATTCCTGGGGTCATCCTTGTAAACCTCCTCTGAACCCTCTCCAGAGCCAGCACCTCCTTCCTCAGATACAATGCACAAAATTGCTCATAATACTCCAAACAAAGCCTTACCAGCGCCTTACCGAGCCTGATTATATGATTCTATGTGCTGAAGTTCTCTCTCTGTGATTGCAGCAGCAGGGTTTTATCGGCATGGCAATGTGTGAGATTAGATGACAGATGTTTGGCAGAGGATGGGCATATTTTAAAAGAGGTCATCATTTGTGGGGTTGTGGGTGGTGATGGTGTCATTGGCATTTATGATCCACCTCTAACTAACAGGGTGCAGATTTCGCTGCTGAGGCTTAGCGTTATGTAAGGATGAAAGCTGAAGGTTTCTTCCCCCGAACGTTCTTACTGAACTAGCTGGGATTTGTAAAGTTTCCAGTAGTTCATTTCAGTTTCAATTTATGTGTAGGAAGGAACTGCAGATGCTGGTTTAAACCGAAGATAGACACAAAATGCTGAAGTAACTTAGCGGGACAGGCAGCATCTCTGGATAGACGGAATTGGTGACGTTTCAGGTCGAGACCCTTATTCAGACTCCTTTCTCTCCAGAGATGCTGCCTGTCCCGCTGAGTTCCTCCAGCATTTTGTCTTTACCTTCAGTTTCAGTTCAGTTTAGTTTATTGTCACATGTATGTTTCAATGAGGTCCCCCCTCATTGTTCTAAACTCCAGCGATTTTAGAGTGTACAGATACATTATAAGGGGATAACATTTAGTGCAAGGTAAAGCCCGCAAAGTGCGATCAAGGATAGTCCAAGGGTCACCAAAGTGGTAGATAGTAGTTCAGCACTGCTCTCTAGTTGTGGTAGGATGGTTCAGTTGGCTGATAACAGCTGGGAAGAAACTGTCCCCGAATCTGAAGGTGTGCGTTTTCACACTTCTGTATTTTCTGTCTGATGGGAGAGGGGAGAAGACGGGGTGGCCAATCACGACTCATCCTTGATTATGCTGCTGGCCTTGCTGAGGCAACGTGAGGTATAAATGAAGTCAATGGAAGGGAGGTTGGTTTGTGTGATGGTCTGGGCTATGTCCACAATTTGCTGCAATTTCTTAATGCTTGCCGAACTTATTTATTTTTCCGGGGAGAGTTTAGTTTATTGTCATGTGGACCGAGGCATATGGTCAACATGGCCTGATTCTGTCCAGTTTAGCTTTATTAACATATATTAATCTTGAGAACATACACAACATGATTAACAAGTTTGCAGATGGTACTAAAGTAAAATTGGTTAGTACAGTGTCAGGGGTTATGCGGAGGAGAATGGGGTTAGGAGTGAGAGATGGATCAGTCATGATTGAATGGTGTAGACTTGATGGGCTGAATGGCCTAAGTCTGCTCCTACTTGTGGGATAGTCTAGGACTAGAGGTCATAGCATCAGAATTAAAGGATGTTCCTTTAGGAATGAGGTGGAATTTCTTTAGTCAGATGGTGGTGAATCTGTAGAATTCTTTACCGCAGACGGCGGTGGAGGCCACATCAGTGGATAAGGCAGAGATTTACGTAGTCTCTGAAAGTTATGGTGAGGTCAGAGTCGGAGTTGGAGTCGGGACTTTTTTTAACAACTCCAGCAGCACCAAAATTGCTCCAACTCCACAGCCCTGCTGGGTCCAAACATGTACAGAGACGAATTCCAAAGGAGAGGCGAGAGCCATTACCTTGACATCACAGCTGCATTTAATCAGGTGTTGGATGAAGGAACCATGACAAATATTGTTCAGCAAATGGAACGCACTCCATGGTTATGAGCCTCTCACTTAGGCGATTTTTCAGGCGACTGCCGGTGACTGTCAAGTCGTAGCAGGTTGCTGAAAAACCAACGACTGTCAGAGTGGAACACACACACACACATCGCTTCCTTCACCAGCCAGTTATGCAGGCGTGGAACAGGGCAAGGGGCGGGAGCGCTGTCTGAGTGAAATTCACATGGTGCAAAGCCAATGGGATACAGACACACACCACGATGAACAGGAAGGATGGCGCTGTAATGAAGACGGTGAAAGTACAGTGTACGGGAAGGGTCACTTAAGTCAGGGGATATGGGGAGAAGGCAGGAATGGGGGACTGATTGGGGATGTTTAAGAAGGAACTGCATATGCTGGAAAATCGAAGGTCGACAAAAATGCTGGAGGAACTCAGCAGGTGAGGCAGCATCTATGGAGCAAAGGAAATAGGCAATGTTTTGGGTTGTAACCCTTCTTCAGACTGATGCGAGGGTGGGAGGGGGGGGGGGGGGGGCGGGAGGAAGAAAGGAAGAGATGGAGCCAGAGGGCTGAGGGAGAGCTGAGAAGGTGAGGAGAAAGTAAGGGCTACATGAAATTAGAGAAGTCAATGTTCATACCGCTGGGTGCTAACTGCCCAGGCGACATACGAGGTGCAGCTCCTCCAATTTACGGTGGTCCTCACTCTGGCCATGGAGGAGGCCCAGGACAGAAAGGTAGGATTTGGAATGGGAGGGGGAGTGGGAGTGCTGAGCCACCGGGAGATCAGGTTGGTTATTGCGAACCGAGTTGAGGTGTTCGGCGAAGCGATCGCCAAGCCTACGCTTGGTCTCACCGATGTAGAGCAGCTGCCATCTAGAGCAGTGGATGCAATAGATGAGATTGGACAAAAGGTTCTCAATCTCCTTCCTGTCTCATCATTATTTGATATCCGACACACAATGCTGGTATCGTCTGTGAATTTGAATATTGAATTAGATTTATAGATGGCTGTGCAGTCATGGATATACAAGGAGTAAAGAAGGGGGCTGAGAACGCATCCTTGTGGAGCATCAGTGTTGAGGATTATCGTGGAGGATGATTTGTTCCCTGTCCTTACTGATTGACAGTTAGTCAGGAAGTCGAGGATCCAGTTGCAGAAATGAGTACTGACCCCAAGTCCTGTGAGTTTGGTGATAAGCTTGGGTGGTATCATGGCATTAAAGGCAGAGCTGCAGTCTATGAATAGGAGTCTTACGCAGGTGTCTCTCTTCTCCAGGTGTTCTAGGGATGAGTGTAGGATTAGGGCGACGGCATCGTCCGTGGATCTGTTGTGATGGTAGGCGAACTGCAGTGAGTTAAGGCCACTGGGTAGATTGAATTTAATACTTTCCATTACTAGCCTCTCAAAACATTTCATGATGGTGGATGTCAAGACTACTGGACGGTAGTCATTTAGGTATGAAGTCTTGCTTTTCTTCGGCACTGGGATGATGGTGGTCTTCTTGAAGCAGGTGGGTACTTCAGAACGGAGTAGGGAGAGATTAAAAATGTCAGCGAATACTCCCACTAGCTGGTCCATGCAACTACTAGGACACAACTAGGAACTCCGTCTGGTCATTACTTTTCGTGGGTTTAGCCTCAGGAAGGCCGATCTAACCTCTGCTAGTCACCCTGGGGAGAGGCACATTGGTGTTTGAAGGGCCAGGTGTCACCGCCCTGTTGGCCTTCTGCTCGAAGCGAGCCAAAAAACTATTCAGTTCATCGGGTAGGGTCACCCTATCTGCAATGATGTTGCCTGACCGTGCTTTTCAGCCAGTTATAGAACAAAAATGAATGAAAGATACACAAAAAATGTAATGATGATCAAGAAAACAATCCATTGTTGGCTATGGACTAGATGGTAATGAGCTATACAGACAATTAAATTAATCAGGATGACAGTAAATCTAGTACGACTCGGGTGGGGGAAGGACGGTGAGAGAGGGGATGCAAGCGTTAAACAGATGGTAGTGAATTTTTTTAATTCGCTGCAGAAGAGTGATCTGGTAGCTGATTCTCAGAACATATTCAAGACATATATTAATTAATCTGATATTAAAAGAATCCAGGGATATGAGATTAGTACATGGACGTGATGCTTTAAAAGATTAACCATGATCTTACTGAATGGTGTAGCATGAACATGGGAATGAATGACTGACCTACTTTCAGTTCCAAAATTCGTATTCCTTACCAGTGTCAGAAAAGACGATTAGTTTCAAACTCATATGTTGCACAATACCACACAACCTATCAACAAACTATCTGTACTCAAAAACAATTAGGATTACAGGTACATAAATCTTCTTGACAGATAATATCTCAATAAAACTAGAGAATACATAAGCACCCAAAGCTTCTTTCTCATCTATTCTTTATGAACCATCAACATCCATTTATTGTGTAGGAATGAACTGCAGATGCTTGTTTAAACCACAGACAGACACAAAAAGCTGGAGTAATTCAGCGAGATAGCCAGCTTCTCTGGAGAGAAGGAATGGGTGCGGGTTAGTCTGAAGAAGGGTGTTGACCCAAAATGTCACCCATTCCTTCTCTCCTGAGATGTTGCCTGGCCCGTTGAGTTACTCCAGCTTTTTGTGTCGAACATCCATTTATTTTTCCATCTAAAAAAGCTAACCAAAAATTAGTCATTAAACAGAAACTGTCTTTCCAAAATACAGTATTTATACAGATGTAAAAGTTTACTATGACCCAGTGTGTGAATGATAGAATATAAGTGACTTGTATCAAATTTACACCCCATATATTTTAATTAATTATGTTTTCAAAACCTCGACACACAGGTGATGTCAAGTTTCAGGCACCTGTACTCATTATTAATTCAGATGATGAACATGAGAATTACTGCGTAGGAAGGACTGCAGATGCTGGTTTAAACCGAAGATAGACCCAAAAAGCTGGAGTAACTCAGTGGGATGGGTAGCATCTTTGGAGAGAAGGAATGGGTGACGTTTCGGGTCAAGTCCTTTCTTCAGACAGAATTACAGAATGAGAATTACTAGTGTCTTAGGAAACCATTGTCTTTAATCTAAAACTTTGATACATTGGAGAGCAAGAACCACATAGAAATATTACAACAAATAATTACATTTTTGGAGGTACAAATTGAAATTTGATGCAGTTTTGGTTTTAAACGAATTCATCAACTTCACAGGGATCAGATGCTGGAAGCAATTGTGCACCAACTTTTAGAACATGTTGATCTTACTTTTAAACCAAGAAAGTTATTTTTACAGATTAAATAAGGGGAGAGATTTGGAGTGCCACAGGACATACAGCTTTTGCGCTTAAAAAATAAATAAAATGAACCCAAATTCCTTGTTGATGTCATCTCTTCTACACACTTAAGAGCCATGGTATCATGACAAATCTACACCATTTTCCCTAAGGATCGTTGCCAAAATAGTACAGCATTCCATGTGTGGTAAAACCAAAGCTTCCTAGGTCAGCTTCTATCCCATGTACAGAACATCGCGAAAAAAAACAAACATTTTTGGAATTCACAATTAGCTCGTAGTATGAATACCGGTTTGACTGCTGTTCCATTGAAGTGGTGCTCCGCCACCCTGGACACTTCTCGTTGGACGAGTGGTCTGGAGCACGAGCCCTGTGCTCGTGTCCCCGGGTCAGTGGTGCGAGGGGCGGCGCGCGGCAGCCGCAAGCCAACGGCCGCCTTGAGCGATCGATGGCCACAAGCAACCCGCGAGCCCTATGCCCGGGTCAGCGTTCTGGCGGGCGGCGCACGGCAGATGCAAGTCAACGGCCGCGTAAGTGAGCAGCGGGCGGGCGGCCACAGGCAACCGGCGAGCCCAGTGCCCGGGGGCGCGCGTCCTCGTGTGTCAGTGCTCTGGCGGGCGGCGCGCGGCAGCCGCAAGCCAACGGTCGTCTCAGTGAGCGGCGCCGGGCGTCCGGACACCCGGCCGACATTGGACTGGATACTCACGTAGCGCTCGTAGAACTTGGAGAGACGCGGTTTGCCGTGGTTATTAAATATCAGAATGGCTTTAATCATGATGACTGAACGGCTGTGATCCTGAGGCAACGACTGACAGCAGCGTTTGAGGCGGAATTACTCCGAAACATGAACGATGAGGAAGGGAGGTGGAAGTACGGAACTGAATTCCAAACAAACTCCCCCTTTGGCAAGGCTTTGAATGGCGACGGCAATCGCAGCGGCTCAAGAAAGGCAGCTGCGCTATTTCGAATTATCAACGAGACGAGCCTGACGTCAAAATAAAGGACACAAGGAAACTGCAGACACTGTTAAAGAAGGAACTGGAGAATCGAGGGTGCACTAAAGGCTGGAGAAACTCAGCGGGTGCAGCAGCATCATCGAAGGAGCGAAGGAGATAGGCGACGTTTCGGGTCGAGACCCTTCTTCAGACTGCAGACTTGCAGGAACTGCAGATGCTGGTTTTGCACCGAAAACAAGCACAAAATGCTGAAGTGATACTGAAGGGTCAAACAGCATCTCTGGAGAAAAGGAATGGGTGACGTTTCGGGTCGAGACCGTCACCCTTCTTCAGACTGAGAGTCAGGGGAAAGGGAAAGGAGGGATATTGACGGTGATGTAGAGAGAGATATAACAAATGATTGAAAGATATGCAAAAAAAAGGTGTTAATGGAAGCGGTCCATTTTTGGCTGTGGACTAGGTGAGAACGAGTTTTGCAGACAATGAAACTCACCAGGACGACAGTGAAACTAATACCACGATTGGGGTGGGAGAGAGAGTGGGCGCAAGGGTTACTCCAAGTTAGATAAATCAACTTTCATACTGCTAGGTTGTAAACTGCACAAACAAATTGTGAGGTGCTGTTCCTCCTATTTGCATTTGGCCTCACTCTGGCAACGGAGTAGGCCTAGGACATTAAGATCAGTGTGGGTTTAAGAAGGAACTGCAGATGCTGGAAAATTGAATGTAGACAAAAGTGCTGGAGAAACTCAGCATCTAAGGAGCGAAGGAAATAGGCAACGTTTCGGGCCGAAACCCTTCTTCAGACTGATCCAGCGTGGGAATGGGAAGGGAAGTTAAAGTGTATAGCAACTGGGAGCATGTAGACTGAGTTAAGGTGTTCTGCGAAACAAACGATCGCCCGGTCTACATTTGTTGTTACATGTTGTTACTTGTGGGCGGAGCACCAAGACAAATTCCTTGTATGTGAATATTTGGCCAATAAACTTACTTAGAGGGGGTATGACTGGTGTCTGTTATTGCTGATTGTCTGCTATATCTGAGCACGGTGGTATATATTAATTAGTTTAATCCAAGGCTGGGTGGGAAGAAGCATGGTGTTGGGGGAGTTAAACCAGGGGAATTCATAGCTGGGGAGCTGCAGCTATGATGCGCCATGGACAGGCCTAATATTCACACCGTTTTCATGCTGGTCACTCTCTCAGCTCCTGCAACCGGAAGCACACCGCATGATTCCAGCTCATTGAGCAACCTGGTTGAAACGGGAGGCGGTGCAACGAGACAGCCGTGCCATTACCAGGCGACTGAGGCATATGTTGCCAGGGCGGCACAGGTGCAGCGGCGTGCGCTGTATCTGCATCCAACACCCTGGGACCTTGCTTTGTTGCAGGCACTGCAAACCCACGTTCAATGTGGCTTGTACTCGCTGGAATTTAGAAGATTGAGGGGGGATCTTATAGAAACTTACAAAATTCTTAAGGGGTTGGGCAAGCTAGATGCTGGAAGATTGTTCCCGATGTTGGGGGAGTCCATAACAAGGGGTCACAGTCTAAGGATAAAGGGGAATTCCTTTAGGACCGAAATGAGGAAAACATTCTTTACACAGAGAGTGGTGAGTCTCTGGAATTCTCTGCCACAGAAGGTAGTTGAGGCCAGTTCATTGGCTATATTTAAGAGGGCGTTAGATGTGGCACTTGTGGCTAAAGGGATCAGGGGGTATGGAGAGAAGTCAGGTACGGGATACTGAGTTGGATGATCAGCCATGATCACATTAAATGGCGGTGCAAGCTCGAAGGGCTGAATGGCCTACTCCTGCACCTATTTTCTATGTTTCTATGTTAATGTAACCTTCTTCAAGAGTGTTTTACCGCTCGCTCTCTCCCCCCGCCACCTTTCTGCTGCCCATTGCTGCGCTGCGTTGCGTGCTGCTGTAAACTGCCACCACAAAGGGTGCCTCGGTCCACTATAACCGAAATCTGTTATAAAGTCGTCCGTAATAACGAGAGTAGACTGTACCTGTATTTCCATGGAGACACAAGAGACCACAGATGCTGACATCGAGTACAAAAAACAAACTGCTGGTGTATCTCAGTGAGTCAGGTAGCATCTATGGAGGCAAAGGGATACTGTGCTGTTTTGGGGTCTCGACTCAAAATGTCCCTTTGCCTCCACATATACAGATTGATCAGCTGAGTTCCTCCAGCAGGATGCTTGTTGCTGATAATTTATCTATGTTAATGTATGATGCAAAGTAAGATTCTAAGGAGGATTGAAGCTTCAAGGAGATATACATAGGCTACGCAAATCTGCAAGTGACGAACGGAGTGGAATGTGGAAAAATATTAGGTCATCTTAAATGGTTAAAAGAGAGAAAAGCAGATTGTCTTTTTAATGATGAGAGATATAAAAATATTTGTGCTCGGATGGTCCACCAGGGCAATCCTAATCTTGCTTTTCAGGCTCATGACCTAAGGCATTTCAGCAGAAAACAATTTTGTGACTACGATATGATGCTGTGGACAAAGAAAGCATTGCCATGACCATTCTCTTTTGTGTGGCCAACACCAGCAATCCAAAATCGAATCACATCAGATTGCGTCATATTTTATAGACAACTAGACCAAGTGGGATCAGTTGGGTCCTGTCCCCTCAACGCACGATTGCGAGGGGAAGGGGCAGCCTGCGGCGTCACACACACACTAACCAACATATCACACACACACACACTAACCACCACCCCCACACACACACACTAACCACCACAATTGAAATAAAATTAGTTTTATTCATTCACTCCTTTTACCCCATGCTCCGCCCAATCCACTCACGCATAGCCCCCAACTCGCAGGCACGGCTAGAGAAGTAGGGGGATAGAGAGAGAGAAGGACACAGAGGCACAGAGAAGGACACAGAGGCACAGAGAAGGACGCAAAGGCACAGGGAAGAAGGCAAAGGCACAGAGAGGGACGCAAAGGCACAGAGAGGGACACAGAGGCACAGAGTGGGACACAAAGGCACAGAGAGGGACACAGAGGCACAGAGTGGGACACAGCGGCATAGAGAGGGACACAGAGGCACAGAGAGGGACACAGAAGCACAGAGAGGAACACAGATGCACACACCGAGGCACAGAGAGGGACACAGTGAGGCACAGAGAGGGAGACAGAGGCACTGAGAGGGAGACAGAGGGAGACGGAGGCACAGAGAGGGAGACGGAGGAACAGAGAGGGAGACGGAGGCACAGAGAGGGAGACGGAGGCACAGAGAGGGAGACGGAGGCACAGAGAGGGACATGGAGGCACAGAGAGGGAGACAGAGGCACAGAGAGGGAGACAGAGGCACAGAGAGGGGCATAGAAAGGGACACAGGCATTGAGACGGGCATAAAGAGGGTCACAGACACACAGAGAGGGGCACAGATGCACAGTGAGGTACACTGAGGCCAGGGCCGGATTTAGATGAAGAGAGGCCCTAGGCTATTCCACTTGTGAGGCCCTTCCCAATCCCCCTACCCCCAACATGAGAGGAAGATGGAAGAGTCCACCAGATTGACACCGATTTGCAGCCAAGCGTTGCCAATGAGATAAGGGATGGAAAGCTGCGCTTTTTATTTATTGGCAGTGCTAGTGTCGAGTTATCGGCTTAAAACACTATTATTCTGTCACTATCACCATTCTGTAAATGGGCTGGATGGTTTGGAGTTTGTAAAATGTGTGCAGGATAGTTTTTTGCAGCAATACATAGAGGTGCCTACTAGAGGAGGGGCAGTGCTGGACCTCCTGTTAGGAAATGAGACGGGACAGGTGGTGGAGGTATGCGTAGGGGAGCACTTCGGGTCCAGTGATCACAATACCATTAGTTTCAATATAATTATGGAGAAGGACAGAACTGGGCCTAGGGTTGAGATTTTTGATTGGAGAAAGGCTAACTTTAACGAGATGCGAGATGATTTAAAAGGAGTGAACTGGGACATTTTGTTTTATGGGAAAGATGTAGAGGAGAAATGGAGGACATTTAAAGGGGAAATTTTAAGAGTACAAAATCTTTATGTTCCTGTTCGGTTGAAAGGAACCAGTAAAAATTGGAAAGAGCCCTGGTTTTCAAGGGAAATTGGACATCTTCTTCGGAAAAAGAGGGAGATCTACAATAATTATAGGCAGCATGAAGTAAATGATGTGCTTGAGGAGTATAAGGAATGTAAAAAGAATCTAAAGAAAGAAATTAGAAAAGCTAAAAGAAGATATGAGGTTGCTTTGGCAAGTAAGGTGAAAGTAAATCCAAAGGGTTTCTACAGCTATGTTAATAGCAAAAGGATAACAAGGGATAAAATTGGTCCATTGGAGAGACCGAGTGGACAGCTATCTGCAGAGCCAAAAGAGATGGGGGAGATATTGAACAATTTCTTTTCTTCGGTATTCACCAAGGAGAAGGATATTGAATTATGTGAGGTAAGGGAAACTAGTAGAGTAGCTATGGATACTATGAGTTTCAAAGTAAAAGAAGTACTGGCACTTTTGAAAAATATAAAAGTGGATAAGTCTCCAGGTCCTGACAGGATATTCCCTAGGACATTGAGGGAAGTTAGTGTAGAAATAGCCGGGGCTATGACAGAAATATTTCAAATGTCATTAGA
The DNA here is from genome assembly GCA_963514005.1 of Raja brachyura. Next base: position 43,902,290 of record OY740783.1, on the reverse strand, counting down.
AACTGGAATAGTCCCCGAGGATTGGCGTACTGCGCATGTTGTTCCATTGTTTAAAAAGGGTTCTAAAAGTAAACCTAGCAATTATAGACCGGTTAGTTTGACTTCAGTGGTGGGCAAATTAATGGAAAAGATACTTAGAGATAATATATATAAGTATCTGGATAAAGAGGGTCTAATTAGGAACAGTCAACATGGATTTATGCCTGGAAGGTCATGTTTGACTAATCTTCTTGAATTTTTTGAAGAGGTTACTAGGGAAATTGACGAGGGTAAAGCAGTGGATGTTGTCTATATGGACTTCAGTAAGGCCTTTGACAAGGTTCCTCATGGAAGGTTGGTTAAGAAGGTTCAACTGTTGGGTATAAATGCAGGAATAGCAAGATGGATTCAACAGTGGCTGAATGGGAGAAGCCAGAGGGTAATGGTGGATGGCTGTTTGTCGGGTTGGAGGCAGGTGACTAGTGGGGTGCCTCAGGGATCTGTGTTGGGTCCTTTGTTGTTTGTCATGTACATCAATGATCTGGATGAAGGGGTGGTAAATTGGATTAGTAAGTATGCAGATGATACCAAGATAGGGGGTGTTGTGGATAATGAAGAGGATTTCCAAAGTCTACAGAGTGATTTAGGCCAGTTGGAAAAATGGGCTGAAAGATGGCAGATGGAGTTTAATGCTGATAAATGTGAGGTGCTACACCTTGGCAGGACAAATCAAAATAGGACGTACATGGTAAACGGTAGGGAATTGAAGAATACAGTTGAACAGAGGGATCTGGGAATAACCGTGCATAGTTCCTTGAAGGTAGAATCTCATATAGATAGGGTGGTAAAGAAAGCTTTTGGTATGCTAGCCTTTATAAATCAGAGCATTGAGTATAGAAGCTGGGATGTAATGTTAAAATTGTACAAGACGTTGGTGAGACCAAATCTGGAGTATGGTGTACAATTTTGGTCGCCCAATTATAGGAAGGATGTCAACAAAATAGAGAGGGTACAGAGGAGATTTACTAGAATGTTGCCTGGGTTTCAACAGCTAAGTTACAGAGATAGGTTGAATAAGTTAGGTCTTTATTCTCTGGAGCGCAGAAGGTTAAGGGGTGACTTGATAGAGGTCTTTAAAATTATGAGAGGGATAGACAGAGTTAATGTGGACAAGCTTTTCCCTTTGAGAATAGGGAAGATTCAAACAAGAGGACATGACTTTAGAATTAAGGGACAGAGGTTTAGGGGTAACATGAGGGGGAACTTCTTTACTCAGAGAGTGGTAGCGGTGTGGAATGAGCTTCCAGTGGAAGTGGTGGCGGCAGGTTCGTTGGTATCATTTAAAAATAAATTGGATAGGCATATGGATGAGAAGGGTATGGAGGGTTATGGTATGAGTGCAGGCAGGTGGGACTAAGGGAAAAAAGTTGTTCAGCACGGACTTGAAGGGCCGAGATGGCCTGTTTCCGTGCTGTAATTGTTATATGTTAAGTGACAGCAATCACATTTGAAAGCTATTTGTTATATTCTGAAATGGAGGGCAAGGAAAATTGTTTGGAGGGCGAGTGTTGTTTAGAGACTACAGTGCATTGTGAAAGCATATGTAAGAAAGGCCTATGACAGTGTCCAAAATATTACACAACAGGCCCTTAAGCGGACCCTGTAGGCTCTGGGGTTTTAGATGCTCTCTGGTGCATTCTGAGCCTTATTTTGGAGAATTTCTGCACCAAATTTATGACCAAGATTTCAGAAATAACTTTGGTTGAGTGAAGAGTAATGAGTAGTTGGAATGGGATGATTGGGGTCATCCTTGTATACATTTTTTTAAATCAAGAATTGAAGCTGTCCTTGTTTTAATAATCAAGTTGTACTGTAAAATGTTATGTAAAATGTTATAAAGGAGCATACAAACACTGCCAATAAAATACAGTTTTTGCAGTAAATAAAACCTTTTTTTAGAAAATGTTTTGTGTGTTGATTTGATTGCCTGTTACTGTTCAACTGTGTTAGTGTGTGCACTTTAAAAATATGATGCAAAATGAAAGTCGCAATCTATGGAATACATATTTTTCAGTATTGTTATCAAGGAAAAGAAAGCAGTTCCAATTGTTTGATATTAATATGGAGAAGAAAATATAATTGTTCTAAAACCTACCTTTAGTGAGCAATCTCACTAAAGATAATCTCATTTTCCCTCTTCCCCTCCTCCTTCCCCCTCCCTCTCCCTCCACCTCTCTCTCCCTCCCTTCCCATCCCTCACTCACCCCTCCCCCCTTCCCCTCTCTCTCCCCCTCTCTCTCTCCCTCTCTCTCTCTCCCCCTCCCCTCACTCTCTCCCCCCCTCTGTCTCAACCCCCCTTTCCTCCTCTCCCTCCCTCGCCCTCTCCCTCCCTCGCATGTAGCAAGGCTCCGACTCCGCGCCGCAGACACCGCAGACCCCCCCCCCCCCCCCCCCGGCCCGGAGAAACGAGCACTCCCACAATGCAATATTCCACTACTTACCTGGAGCAGACACCTAGGATCTTTGGTAGACACGAGACATCGAGGTGATTGTGTGGAGTGTAAATGGAGATCTGAACCCGCCTGGGCCCACTGCGCCGCGCGGAGAGACAGGGTCATTTTGCGTCGCTACTGCGTCACCAGCTTCCCCCAACTGCGGAGGCGCGGATGGCCACAATTTTTTTCCCCAAAACTTCCAGCGGGCCGGAACCAGAATTTTGGGTAATTGCCATCAAAGTGGGAACGCTGATAGCACTCCAAACTTTTTTTCTCAGGATTTTTTTTACTCTGGGAGAAAAACACCTTGGCCAGAGGCCGCCTAGATTTTGAGGCCCTAAGCTTAAGCTTGTGAAGCTTATGCGTAAATCGGGCCCTGACAGAGGTACAGAGGCACAGTGAGGGACACAGAGGCACAGAGGGACACAGAGGCAAAGAGAGGGACACAGAGGGACAGAGGGGCACAGAGGCACACAGAGAGGGACACAGAGGAACAGAGAGGGACACAGAGGCACAGAGAGGGACACAAAGAGGGACACAGAGCGGGACACAGAGAGGGACACAGAGCGGGACACAGAGGCAGTCAAAAGCAGCGGAGGGCCGGCCGATCGTGGCTTCCGCGACGGGAGAGCTCACCCACCTGAGGCACAGAGAAACATAGAGGCACAGAGAGGGACACAGAGGCACAGAGGGAAACAGAGGCAAAGAGATGGACACAGAGACACAGAGGGACAGAGAGGGACACAGAGAGGACACAGAGCGACACAGAGCCACAGAGAGGTACACAGAGAGGGACACAAAGAAGGACACAGAGCGGGAGACAGAGAGGGACACAGATCGGGACACAGAGAGGTACACAGAGAGGGACACAGAGAGGGACACAGAGAGGAACATAGAGGCATAGAGAGGGGCACAGAGCGGAACACAGAGAGGGACACAGAGGCACAGAGAGGGACATAGAGGCAGTCAAAAGCAGCGGAGGGCCAGCCGATCGTGGCTTCCGCGACGGGAGAGCTCACCCACCTGCGTGACAGATGATCGGGCGGGGGAGACAGAGACGAGGTCGGACAGAGATCGCCAGGTGGGATCAGGATCACCAGCGAGAAAAAGGCATCACAATTCCCCATGTCCCTGTGATCAACGGATGAATCACAGGTTTTCCATAGACGGCCTCTCCCATCGTGCTGCCCCGCACCCGCGTGACGATAACGGCCGCCGCCGCCATGTTCTAGAACCCGAGCCGAAGCACGAGCGTACTTCGTGTTGCGCTGCTGGGTTGTGGGCAGGGCTGGGCGGGGCTGGGTGCTGCGGGAACCGAAGCACATGCGTACTTTGTGTTCAGAGGTTGGGCTGTGGGCGGGGCTGTGGACAGCCGGGCAAGTGCTAGTCAACAGCACAGCGAGTCGGAAGGCTACCAAATGACTGAGTCGGGGGTGGTTAAGGTAACTTGTCAGCGTTACCATGTCGGGTTTTTGAGAAGGTATGAATCGCACATGAATTGACACACGCACCAGACTCCCCACGTTAAACAAAGTCATGCACAGGCATCCTCCATGAGAGGACAGTCATACTCGTTTCGAGTTACCGCCAATGATGATAATGACAGTCCCGCCATCCCTCAATAGCAAGAATGTCCTTCCTCAAATTTGGAGACCAAAACTGCACATAATACTCCAGGTGTGGTCTCACTAGTGCGCTGTACAACAGCAGAAGGATTTCTGCTCCTGTACTCAAATCCTTTTGTTATGAAGGCCAACATGCCATTAGCTTTCTTCACCGCCAGCTGTACCTGCATGCTTACTTTTGCCCCTGTCCCACTTAGGAAACATTGAAGAAACCTCTGAGACCCAAGGTTTCCGTGAGGTTCCCGGAGGTTCCGGTCACTCTCGCTAATGGTGGAAAGTGGTTTCCACCTAGTCGAGGCTTCTTCTATGTTCCTGCGATTATTTTTTTTTAAACCGGCCTCGACTAAAAATAGGTTGCCGTTTGGTCGAAGCCAGTGGAGTGGGGTTGCTATTTACTTACAGGCAGTCAAAGGCAATCTCCTTCACTGACTGGCCATTTTGATTGGCACATTGGAGTTTTCAGCAAAGATCCTGTCGGGTCTTTGGTTTTCAGGACCTAGAAGATCCGCAGAAATGTAAAATGCCCGCTAACTTTATTAAACTTCTTAAAGGTGTCTCCACTCCTTCTCCCTCCACTTCTCTCCCCTTCTCCCCCCTTCTCTCCCCTTCTCCCCCCTTCTCCCTCCCCTTCTCTTCTTCTCTCTCCCTTTCTCTGTCCTTCTCTCCCTTCCTTCTGCCTATCTCTAAAGGACTTACCGTGCTCTGTGGCAGCTGTTTACCTTCCTCTTCAGCGCACAGACAGCGCTCCTCTGCCGTCCCTGGCCCCCACCTTCACGATGTGTTTGTGTGTGCGGTCGGTAGCAAAGATCCTATAGGATCTTTGATCAGTAGATGCAGCTCACGCTTCGGTCGAGGCTTTCCAGGCAAGTGACCAAAACCTCTGGTGACTCATGGAGAGTGACCGGAACCTGCGGGAACCTCACAGAATCCTTGGGTGGGGCGCAAGGTCTCCAGAGGTTTCTGTTCAGGTTTCCTAAGTGGGGCAGGGGCATTTCAGTGACTGTTGAACAAGGACATCCAGATCTCATTGTACTTCCCCTTTTCCTAACTTGACACCATTCAGATAATAATCTGTCTTCCTGTTCTTGCCACCAAAGTGGATAACCTCACATTTATCCACATTAAACTGCATCTGCCATGCATCTGCCCACTCACACAACCTGTCCAAGTCACCCTGCATTCTCATAGCATCCTCCTCACAGTTCACACTGCCACCCAGCTTTGTGTCATCTACAAATTTGCTAATGTTACTTTTAATCCGTTCATCTAAATCATTAATATATATGGTAAATATCTGTGGTCCCACCACTGAGTCTTGCGGTACCCCACTAGCCACTGCCTGCCATTCCTGTCTGCCAACCAATTTTCTATCCATGTCAGTACTGTACCCCCAATACCATGTGCTCTAATTTTGCCCACTAATCTCCTATGTGGGACTTTATCAAAGGCTTTCTGAAAGTTCAGGTACACTACATCCTATGGCTTTCACCCCCAATCAGTACTCCGCTCCTGCCTTCTTTGACCAACTTTGCCAGCTTTGTCCAGCTCCTCCCTCATGGCTCCATAGTCCCCTTTGCTCAATTGTAATACTGACACTTCCGATTTTCCCTCTCCCTCTCAAATTGTAGATTAAAACATGTCATATTATGGTCACTACCTCCTAATGGCTCATTAACCTCGAATTCCCTTATCAAATCTGGTTCAATACACTACACTAAATCCAGAATTGCCTTCTAACTGGTAGGCTTCAGTACAAGCTGCTCTAAGAATTCGGAGGCACACGCCAAACTCCCTTTCTTGGGGTCCAGTACCAAGCTGATTTTCCCAGTCTACCTGCTAGCTGAAATCTCCCATAACCACCATAGCAGTACCTTTGCAACATGCCAATTTTGATTAAATTTGCAGCAGGCTACTGTTTGGGTGCCTGTAGATTACATTACATTTTTAGCATAATTTCTATTGCAGAGGCCCTCTTGCATGCTTCCTCAAAGTTAAGCCATTTGTGTTAAACTGTTCCATCTCTGATTCGTAAGCAATCAACCCAATCTCACAGCTCCAATTCTAGGGTTGGAGATTGCAATCTTCACGTGGTCCCCCCTGTTTTGACTAATGCAATCAACCCGACGTGCACAAACAAGATCAAATAGAACAAGTTGACCTACAACCTGAGGCTGAGCACGCCATACGCAAGAAGAAGAAGAAGCACAAATTCTAAAAAGACTTGAAATTACATCTCTTCTTCCGTGTCTTGTGAGGCCCTTACCCAGGGCACCAAAGGGCCCGTTTCCATGCTGTATGACTCTATGACCTTCAGTACAAACACATTCTTCCCTTTTACTAATGTACCTTTTAATAAGTAAACTTTTAAGCTTCATGTCCCTTGTGATAAAGACTAACAACCCATTAGCTTTCTGAATTACTGCACTCTAACCTTCAATATTTGATGTACAAGAGCCCTTAGATTAATTTCCACTGCAACAGTCTGTAGTATTATTCCATTTAAATAATTGCATACATTTTCATTCTTCCTTTCACTGTTGAAAACTTCACATTTCCCACATTATACTCCACTTGGCAATTTCTTGCCTACTTAACTTTCAGGCATTTTGTTCCTTCTCACAATTTGTTAGCCCACCCATTTTTCCATCATCAGCAAACCTAGTGACAGTACATTGAATCAATAACATAGATTGTAATTGGAGAGCTGTAGATGATCCCTGTGGCACTGCACTTTATTGTGTTTGCCAATCTGCAAATGACCCATTTATTCCAACTCTCTGTTTGTTAATCGCTCTCCTATACATACCAATACATTGCCCCCTAGCTAGTGTTTAGTTATCTAGTACAATCAACCTTAATATGGCACTTTATCAAATATCTTCTGGAGAGACAAATATACCACATCTACTGTGTAGAAAAGAACTGCAGATGCAGGTTTAAATTGAAGATAGACACAACATGCTGGAGTAACTCAGCGGGACAGGAAGCATTTCTGGAGGGAAGAAATGGGTGATGTTTCGGGTTGAGACCCTTCTTCAGGCTGATGTCAGAGGAGTGGGTGGTACTGAGTTAAAATGTAGTCCGAGACAATAAGACTGGTCAGAGAACTGGGACGGGGATGGGATGGAGAGAGAGGGAAAGCAAGGGCTACTTGAAGTTAGATAAATCAATGTTCATACCGCTGGGTTGTAAGCTGCCCAAGAGAAACATGAGGTGCTGTTCCTCCAAATTGTGCTGGGCCTCACTCTGACAATGGAGGAGGCCCAGGACAGAGACCGTTCCCTCTGCAACTCCCTGGTCAACTCGTCCCTTCCCACCCAAACCATCCCCTCCCTAGGTCCTATCCCCTGCAACCGCAGGAGATGCAACACATGTCCCTATACCTCTCCCCTCGACCCCATCCAAGGACCCCGACAGTTTTTTCAGGTGAAGCAGAGGTTCACTTGCACCTCCTCCAACCTCATCTATTGTAACTGCTAGTTCAGGCCTGGATTCCTGTATATCGGCGAGACCAAGCTTAGGCTTGGCGATTGATTCACTGATCACCTCTGCTCAGTTCGCCTAAACCTACCTGATCTCCCAGTTGTTCAACACTTTAACTCCCCCTCCCATTCCCAATCTGACCTATCTGTCCTGGGCCTCCTCCATTGTCAGAGTGAGGCCCAGCGCAAATTGGAGGAACAGCACCTCATATTTTGCTTGGGTGACTTACACCCTAGCGGTACGAACATTGACTTCTCTAACTTGAGGTCGCCCTTGCTTTCCATCTCGCTCCAACCTCTACTCCTTCCCAGTTCTCCAACCAGCCTTACTGTCTCCGTCTACATTTTATCTCTATACCGCCCACTCCCCAGACATCAGTCTGAAGTAGGGTCTCAACCCGAAACATCACCCATTCCTTCTCACCAGTGATGCTGCTAGTCCCGCTGAGTTACTCCAGCATTTGTGTCTACCACATCTACTGGTTCCACTTTATTGATTTTTGTTTACATTCTCAAAGAAGTCAAGTAAATTGGTAAAATATAATTTCCCTTTAATAAAACTGTAGGATCTACTGAATCCCACGACAGAAAGCAAAGAACAAATGACACTGAGCTGAGCCAGACACCTTGAGTCTTGTTTATTCCAGACGCCCCCTTTACCAACATTCTCACCAATCATAACCCATGTGCGGATAAGGCCAATTAGTGCATCTGCCCTTGGAGTTGTTATTGAGTTCTTGTGGCTGGACATTCTCGTGAGGCTGGTGGCATGGCTGTATGCAAAACCAACGTGGGCATGAAGGCGCCACAAAACTATGATGAATCTGATTGATTGTCTTACAAATTTCTAAATATCTTGCTAATACCTCCTTAATTATGGGTTCCAGTATTTTCCAAATTATAGAAACTTAGGAAATGGCCTATAGTTTCTTGATTTATATCTTCCCCAATTTCTCTAAAACCCTTAAATAACTGGTGGTGGGGAAAAAATGCTAGTTAGAACAGAATGAAGTGTTGGTGAAGATCCAACATAGTAAATGGGCAACTCCATTAGTGGTCAGGGCCAGCCTTAAGCCAATTGGACCAATTGCTCCCAATTGGGCCCGCGCCTAAGGGGGCCCCACGCTAGAGTAATATACTCTTCGCTCGGGTAGATCTACCCCGGGTGGAGGAGGAAGAGAGGGGTGCAGAGAGTGTAGAGGGGTGGAGGGGAAACAAAAGGGTAGACTGGGACGGGGGTGTGAGGGGGAATGGAGAAGGAGGGGAAGGGGAGGTGGGTCATTCCCTCATGGTCCCGGGACAGCGCTCCCGCCCCTCCAGTCACCGTGCTTCATGCTCCACCCCTCTCTCTCCCTGGGGAGATGGGGTGAACAATACAGGGAGGGCCGGGGGTTGGAGCAACGTTTACAAATCTCGGCCTCAGCTCACACCCGTCCGCCCGGACCCCGGCATCGGCTCCCGCCGCCGGCCCTCTCCCTCCCTTCTCTCCTTCCCTCCCTCCCTTCCCTTCTTCCCTCCCTCCCGTCTCTCCTTCCCTCCCTCCTTCCTCTCTATGTTTTCCCTTCTCTCCTTCCCTCCCTCCCTTCTTTCTCTCCTTCCCTCCCTCCCTTCTTTCTCCCCTCCGTCCCATCTCTCCTTCCTCCCTCCCTTCTCTCCTTTCCTCCCCCACACACACACACATAACGCACAGACAACCAACCCACACATAACGCACAGACAACCAACACACACACACACACACACACACACACACACACATAATTTAATGCATGGACTGGTTTTTCACCAATGGTTATTGGTTTTCCAGGATCCTGTTAACTAAATTACATTTTTTTTCATTTCACAGTCATTAAAACAAGTGGTATTGTAACTATGTACTTTTCAGGGGTGATCTACACATTTTGTTTGTTACTTGTAGGCTTACATTTATGCTACTTTATATTACAGTTTTTGTCAATCGCTTTGACACTAGTATCAGAACCTTGATGTCATTTTTCACAACTCTAGATACAAAACTCAAAACGGTCACCACTTGTATCACAGGCTGTCCAACGTTCAAAACATTGCATTGTGTATTCATATCTTTAAAGAAAGCTTGCCCTCACAGAATCATTGGTTCAAACAACTAATTTAGCATGAAATACCATAGGGACATTTCTTTAGATCACCCACACACAACATACACATAGTTTCACTGTTTAGTTGTTCATACAACCATTAAATATTGTAGTACAAAATATGTGATACATGTTTCATCCTGTGCTACACGTAATGTCACTGTAAAAGGATTAGTAGAGAGAATACCACAGACACGGTGGAATCATTGAACAAAGCTGAAATTTATTAATGAATACAAACTAAATGACAACATAGGTTGAATGAAAGCAACAATTACTGTAACAAAACAAAAAAAAAGTCCTGCAAAACAAACTGCCGTGTTCCTCACCTGGCTACTGTACAGTAAGAAAAAAAAGCTAAACAAAGGATCAACAATCACTCGTCATCCCCATCAACCCTATCTTGTGGATTGGGCCACAGGTTCTCATCCACATCCGCATAGATGTTTTTGTTTGCCAAACATCTTGGAAACTACCTTCGCGCATGGCGAATCCAGGCCTGACACTGGTCTGCTGTAATGTCATCGCAGGCATTGTCCATGGCCTGAAGAAGGGTCACTTGTTGATGCGGATGCCGATCATACACTTTCCACCTCCATGTGGAGAAAAATTCCTCAATGGGGTTAAGGAAAGGAGAGTATGGGGGCAAGTACACAGTGAGGAACTGTGGATGGGCCTGAAACCATGCCTGCACCAGATGAGCGTGGTGGAACCTGACGTTGTCCCACACAATTACATAAATTACACCAACAGCTCTACAGACTAGAGTTAGCTCATCAAGAAATGCAACAAGGAGCTCTGCATTGTATGTGCCAATCAGAGATCTACGCCCTACCACACCATCTTCTGATATCACCGCGCACATACTGATGTTGGCCCCATGTCGTGCAGGTACTTGTATGGTTGCCCGCTGGCCAATTAAATTTCGCCCTCTCCTCCGTGTCTTGGCCAGGTTGAAGCCTGCCTCATCCACAAAAACAAATTTGTGATGATTTTCATCCGCATCCAGGGCCATCACCCTCTATGTACAAAAAGACATGTTGGAAAGAGAATTACTGTACAGTATTGATTACAGTACAATGATGGGGAATTTTTCACAAACAGGCATCATGAAACTGAACATACCTGAACATAGTCAATCTTCAGTTGCTTCACTCTGTCTGCATTTCTTTCAAAAGGCACACGGTACAACTGTTTGAGGGACACCTGGTGCCTTTTCAGAACACGTGCAATGGTCGGCAAACTTATGGCTTCCACATTCCTGAAGAGATCTTCATCGTCCATGATGTTCTGTCTGATTTCTCTAAGCCGAATGTCATTTCTGGCCCGGACCATGTTGACCACAGCCCGTTCCTGTTCCTAAGTGAGGAGTCTGCCTCTGCCTCCACTATTGGGTCTAGTCTCAATTCTGTAGGGAATATGACAAGAAGAACATGTCATCATACTGTAGAACACATTTTCATAGTCACATTACCTACTCTGTGCTGCACATTGCCATGCAGTGTACAATCATTTGACAATTACAGTAAGAGTAACCTACAGTACTGTAATGTTTACTGTAGTGCATGCTGAAGACTTACTGGTTCTCATTGCAGAAAGTTCTAATGATTGAGGCTACGGTTGATCTTCTAAGGTTTGGTTGTATAATTCTCGCTGCCTCAATCATTGTCATGCCATGATTGATGACATGATCTACAACCATTGCGCTCATCTCATTGGAGACTCTTTGCCGTTGCTGTCTTGGTCCTCGTCCTCGACCCTGTTCCCCCACACCTCTCAAACGGGGCCCATGGCCACCTCTCAAACGGGGCCCATGGCCACCTCTCAAAAGGGGTGCTTGTCCCCTGCCATTCCTTTGATCACGTCTTCCTCCTCTTCCTTCTCCTACTTGACCTCCATGGTGCCCACCTGCCTGCTCCATGTTGTATCACTACAGATGGTGTTGTGGATGCCACTTACACCCATACCACAACAGTCAGATCAATCATCAGTAACGAATTGGTGTCACAGGTGGTGTCAATCATTGTCATCATCCTGAAAGCCACAAAAAAATCAGTAAGGCCCGTGGACCCTGATGCGTCAGGTCGGGAGGGTTCTACTCCCACTATGAGTGACATCTGGAGATGTCTAGATAAGATGGAGCACCTAATGGAGAGGATGCTCCATCGCGATATATTCCAGGAGGAATTTTATATCCATTGGTCACCCGATGGGCCCGTGGCAGCAGCCTCTACTAGAGAACTGTATAGGGAAGATCTGCTCCGTGAAGAGGAGCCTTCTATCCACTGGTCTTCTTGTGGGGCCCATGGCAGCAGCACCTTTAGAAGGGCTGCATGATGTCTCCCTCATGGATGAGGTGAGCGTACCAGCACAGTTTTGTTCTGACCCTGAGGTTGGAGGTATTGCGGAGGAGCATACCCCAAGGCACGAGGGTCAAGCTCCAGACGTGCCAGAAATGGCATGTAAATTCGCCATACCAACAGGAACTGGTGAGCCAATGGAAGATAACCTGGCTAGAAACATTAATTATATGGCTTCCCATCCGTTACAGGAGTTAACGACGGAAGAGACGGCAAAAAGGTATGAGACACCTGTCAACTGTGCCTCAATCAAAGTGCCCACTGTTAACCAGGCCATCTGGGGGCAAATGGCTGTAAGCATGAGACAGGCACGTGCTGTCAGGGTAGGCAAGGTAGGCACTGCCTACCCTGACTAAAATTATAACATAGTAATAACTAAATATAAATAATAAAGGCATGGGAGAATTATGCCTATGTAAGAGATCGATCTCTTAGGTAGGCATAATTCTTTGTGCCTTTCATCCGCAGCGCTTGTAACACAGGAAGCTCTGTGCAGCCCACGTGCCGTCAGCGCTGCCTGAAGCCGTCACTTTCAATCGGGGCTGAAGGCAGCTGAAATTCTGCCTTTGCAGCACTGCGCATGCGCATCAGTCCACTGCGCATGTGCAGCGCAAGTTTCTTGGCGGGGTTTTCAAATATGGTTTGTCAATATTTTAAGTGTATGTTAGGTAACAAAGAGAGAAGAATGGAGTTTGTGTGCCAATAATGTGGTAAGTACATTTTGTGTTTATGTTTTTAAATACTGTATTTCCAGGGGTGTGGGGGTGGGAGGAGAGCTCCTTTCACAGCATTTGGGGAGTCTGGCCCGGGGTAAAGTTGCGGGGAGGGCACGAATGTTATGAATGAGGGGATTGGGATAATGCCACTTGCGACGCTCCTTGCACGAAGGCGTGCAATGACACCACATTGAGGCGGGGGGGGGGGAAGAGAGAGAAGTAGCTCGGGTGGCTGAGCGGCCGGACAGCGGAACCAGCCACCACCTCAGCTCCTTCTGCCGGTCCCCGCTCACCTCTGGCAGCTCCCCGTCTAAAAACCTCTCCTGCCGTTCTCTGGCCTCACTCATGTCCTTAAATTCCGATAGCGCGATTGAGGTTACTCGGCTGTGGGAATTTAAGGATTTGCAGGAAGCCCCTGACATGAGCGAAGTCAGCAAACGGCAGGTGACAGGTGTTCTGACGGAGAGCACTGCCAAAGGTGAGCGGGCCGGCAGAAGGCACTGAAGTGGTGGCCAGTTCTGCTGTCGGGTCCCGGTGGCCGCTCGCAGCTGCCCGATCTGCTTCTATCCCCAGTTACAGCGCGTGGCTTCGTGCCCAGAGAGCTGCGGCAGCGGTGAGTGAGTGAGTGAGTGGCAGTATCCCCGACACCCTCCTTCTCAACACTCCTGCCCTCCCCACAAATTTACCCCTAGCACAGACACACCACATGCTGTGAAAGGAACTGTTCCCCCAATTGGTATAGGACTAGGACACCTTGGGCAAATTGAAATGTCACTGTCTTTATTTATTTATATATTTAACAGGGAGAACAATCTGCGCATGCGTGGTTTAATTTATTTTTAAAGCTGACTGAGTGCCTACCCTGAGAAATTACTCACAGCACGTGCCTGGCATGAGAGAACAAGAGTTAAGGCTGCAATAGGTTTTAAAACTGCTTGGGTCAGGCATTACGGCCTTTGGAAGATCAGTCGAATGGGCACCCCCGTCTAATACGCAGCTGGATGCTTTGGCCCTTTTGTGCACTGCGCACTTCGAAATAAATTGTCTTAGAAAATATGCAATAAGGCCAATTCTAAATCCAAAGTTTACAGGGTTGTGCAGAACAACTAAAGTCCAGCCGCCGAACCTGTTGTTTGGTGAGGATCTGTCAAAACAGGTCAAAGAACTGGATGACGAGGCAAAGACGGTCGGCCCCATTAAAGCACAACCAACCATTTCGTTGATTACACCCCTATAGACGGTTCACTGAGGCTGGTTCGGGTCAAAGACAAAGCCGGGCTTGCTATCTTTACGCAATTGGCGTACCCCAACATTTACTCCCTCCAGAACGCGGAGGCTAAAGTATCCACCTGCTACTAGGGAGGTACATGCATCTGGTTCTGTTCAGGACATGTCATATATGGATCAGTCATGAGTTGGGGGTAGATTGCAGTTGTTCTTTAATGAATGGTGCTCCTTAACATCAAACCCGTTTATACTGAACAGCATTCAGGGGCTTTGAATTGAGATTCATTTTTAAATTGCGTCCACCCAGACAACATACACTGAGTCAGACATTGGTGTTTTCAAAACCAGAAACTTTACAGGTAAATGCTGAAATTGAAACATTATTTACGAAAGGTGTAATTAAAAAGTCGGTTCATCAACCTCACCAGTTTGTGTCCAATATATTTCCTAGACAAAACAAGGATGGTGGGTGTCGAGTCATTCTTGATCGGTCGACTGAATTCCTATGTCCAGTATAAACATTTCAAAATGGAAACTTTTGTTACTGCTGAACAATTGGTTTCCAAAGGTTGTTATATGGCAAGTACAGATCTGAAAGATGCATATTATTCAGTACCAATTCATTACAATTATCAGAGATATTTTAAATTTAGTTGGATGAGACAACAGTGGCAGGTTAAAGCATTACCTAATGGGTTAACCTCAGCTCCTAGATTATTTACAAAGTTGTTGAAAGCAGTGTTGGGTTTACTCCGGGCTCAGAATCATATTGTGATGGCCTATTTGGATGATGTTCTAATCATAGGCAAGACTCAGGAAGCAGCTGAATTAGCTGTTTCAATTACTAAACATATGTTTGAAAGGTTGGGGTTTCTCATCCATCCAGCTAAATCTAAATTGATACCATCGAGGATCTTTGATTATTTGGGGTTCACCATTGATTCAACATGTTAGTAACTCTGCCGAGAGGCAAGAGATTAGAATTAATGGAAGCTTGTAGCAATCTTGTTGATGAGCAGCAACACTCCATCTGACGAGTGGCTAGTGTAATTGGCAAATTAGTGGCTGCTTTCCCTGGAGTGCAATTTGGGCCTTTACATTATCAGAATTTGCAATGAGCTAAGGAACAGACACTCAAAACACATGCAGGTCATTTCGATAGACTCATGCAGTTGCCTCTTGAAGCTATCACTGAGTTACAGTGGTGGATAACAAATGTTTCACGTTGCTCTAGTAAAATTCTGGTTAATTATCCTTCAGATGTTTTACAAACTGGTGTGAGTGCCTTGGGATGGGGAGCCACTGATACCATTTCTAGCTGCGGTGGCAGATGGAATGTGCATGAGGCGTTGATTCTTCAGATGCATGGTATTAACTATTTAGAATTGTTAGGAGCATTCTATGGCTTAAAAGCGTATTGTTCAACTATGCATGATTTGCATGTTCAGCTCCAGATTGATAACACCACAGCAGTTGCATATGTTGATCACATGGGCAGAATTAGGTTGGTATCATGTGATAAGCTGGTTAACCTTATTTGGCATTGGTGTATTGCAAGGAACATTTGGATTTCAGCAATCTACTTACCAGGTAGATATAACATGGTGGCAGACACCAGGTCACGAAAATTAAATGACAACACAGAATGGATGTTGAATCCAAAAGTTTTTTTAAATGTTGTCGCCAAGTATGGGTTGCCGCACATTGATTTGTTTGCATCAAGGCTAAATCACCGGTTACCAAAGTATGTTTCATGGGAGCCGGATCCAGGGGCAGTCGCGGTAGATGCATTCTCGCTACATTGGGGTGGTATGCTCTTGCACGCTTTTCCTCCATTCTGCCTCATCAAGATTGAGCAGGACTCCGCTTCAGGCATTTTGGTAGTCCCCGACTGGCCTACACAACCATGGTTCCCACTCGTTCTGAGACTGATCACACAGCCTTTTATGGTTGTCCCCAAATGCAGCAACCTGATGGTTC
The DNA here is from genome assembly GCA_963514005.1 of Raja brachyura. The sequence goes on along the minus strand of OY740783.1, from coordinate 43,886,309 downwards.
ACCCTGTGACATGAGAAAGTCATCCTTTACATGATCGTATTAATCTATTGGTTTGCAGATTCTGACTAGACCATTCCTGGGGCTCGGACTATCAGCTTGTACAGTGGATGTGATTACTGCGGCCTGGAGGAACAGTACTAAGAAACAATACATATCTCACATCAAAAATTGGGAGATGTTCTGCTTGCAGTCAAATATATCTTATCACACTGCAAGCATACCTGATGTATTGGAGTTCCTTGCCACTTTATATTTTGATGAGCAACTGAGTTATAGTGCCATCAATAGTGCCAGAAGTGCATTGTCCTCCTATTAATGGCAGGGGTCAGGACAACATTCTTTTGGGTCTTATCCATTGGTGTCCCGATTCATGAAGGGTATTTTTAACTGTAACCCTCCTAGGCATAGGTATATGGAAATCTGGGATGTCAGCATAGTTCCCACACTACTTCGTCAATGGGCTCCAATTCCATCTCTGTCTTTGCAAAGACTCACCCTTAAAGTGATCATACTCATGGTGCTCGTTTCATCGCAACGTGTCCAGACATTGCAAAAACTACGACTAGACAGCCTGGTTTCTTCTGTAAATAATATTACATTTTATGTTTATGATTTAATCAAACAAAGCCGGCCAGGGACGTCTGGGATGAAACTGTGTTTTATGGCATAACCCATTGATCTGCGGCTATGTGTAGTTACACACTTACGACAGTATGTCGAGGTCACCAAGAGCCTCGGCAATTATGATACTCATCAGTCACAAAAAAATGCATAAGATGGTGTCAGTACAGACCATTTCTAGGTGGCTGAAACAAACTTTGGATTGTGCCAGAGTGGACACTGATGTGTTTAAATCTCACTCCACCAGGGCGGCATCAACATCCGCAGCGAGGGCACTGGACGTCCCTTTAGACCAAATCCTTGGGGCCGCAGGATGGTCCAGTGAAGGAACATTTCAACGGTTTTATAATAAACCTGTCCTCACGCCGGAAGTATTTGGGCATGCTATTTTGAGTTCTGTTTTGTAACTATCCCCTGGGAGAGAGGGGTCATTATTGTTTCTTTTGTTTATTAAAGCATTAACATGTATAATTTTACCTATGTTGAATACATTATTTGTTCATCCTGTGTCAACTGAGGCAGTGTGTCGTATGGATCTGTATCTACGGCATGAAATAACAGAGCTTAGAAATCTTCCCGGAATCACTCACGTGACTCCGAAGTAAAATAGTAAGATTAAACGTGAACTTACCAGTTTGAAGTTTGATCTTTATTTTATGAGGAGTTACGATGAGCGATTACGTGCCCACCATTCCCGGCCCTCATATCACAAAGGTCATCTGGTAGTTCTAATCTTTGAGTCTTACTATGTTACTTCTACTGTTGTTATCTGTGATTTCACACCGCTGCTTTGAAGATTGACGCGCATGCGGACTGGCGGGGCTTCTTCACGGAATCGCTCATCGTAACTCATAAAATAAAGATCAAACTTAAAACTGGTAAGTTCTCGTTTAATCTTACTATCATTTTTCAATTACAGTTGATACGATTTCCAGAGATAGTCTGTTAGATTCTCCTCTGCAGGTGATGTATGAGTACTTTAGGATTTGGTGGAATAAATCAGGAGTGAGTGACATAATCAGACCCTTCTGGAGCAGAGAACATAAGCTGTTCATGTGTCAGGACTGCCTGAAAGATCAGTTTGTGGGTCCTGAAGATAGTACAGATGAGTATTCTGAACATTAACTTCTCAAACTTCAAATAGCCCTTGTTTTCCCTCTCTCTCCATCCCCTCCCCCTTCCCAGTTCTCCCACCAGTCTTACTGTCTCCGAATACATTCTATCTCTGTCCCACCCACTCCCCTGACATCAGTCTGAAGGGTCTCAACCTGAAACGTCACCAATTCCTTCTCTCCATAGATACTGCCTGTCCCGCTGAGTTACTCCAGCATTTTGAGTCTACCTGCATATTCTGAAGGACGTCCATGCTCATCATATTGGCATTGTTCATTTGAAGACAGTGGTTGGAGTGTGAGAGAATTGATCTACAATTTACCAGGATAGTGGGGTACTGAAGTACATCATGATGCCCCAGGATTACATGCTAAATCAGGCCAGTTCTTGCATCCACTGGTGGGAATGGTCAGCTTGACACTTCCAACGGGAACATATTGACCAGCAGTCAGACTATTTTCTTTTGACTCTCAGTGGTTAGAAGTGTAAGCAAAAACTTTAAATGCTGGAAGCACTCAGCAGCATTGGTGGTGATGATAAACAGAGTCAAGATTTCAGATCAAAGTTCCATCTCCAGAATTGGAAAAGTAAGAAACAGCTTTTCTAAAGTTGGAGATTGGGAAGACAGCAGAGAGAACAAAATAAATGTGCACCATAGGGCTGAGATCACAATTGTCAAGGCAAGAATGACTTTGCAAATTGATAGCTGGAGAAAATAACCAAAAAATCAGGTTTGGTGAAAACTGCATTAAAGTGGTGAACATTGCTTGATCCATCATGTGTGTGCGTCGACCATGATGCCAATTTAAACTAATCTCAACTGCTGCCCATGTTCTATATCTTTCCATTCCCTGCCGGTCTTGTGCCTGTCTAAATGCCTCTGAAACATCGCTGTCATATTTCCTTTCACCACCTCGCTGCCAGCATGTTCCAGGCACCTACCTTACTCTGCATGAAGAAATATGCCTGGTAGATACGCTTTAAACATTCTCCTTCCCATTTTAAGCCTATGCCTCTAGTGTATGACATTTCAACCTTGGGAAAAAGACTCTGACATATTTCGCTGAGATATTGACTCCTAGATATTTTACTCAGAATTTTATGTACTTCAATCAAATTATCCCTTCACCTCCAATGCTTTAGAGAAAACTATTCAACTGTGCCCAACCTCTCCTTGTCTATACTATTACTAAAAATCTCATCTTGACCACTTCCTGCCTACGTTGTAAATAAAGTTTAGAAAAAAACGCTACCCTATATCGCTATGATTTTTTCGCCATCTTACTCACCCACCTCCTCTCCTCCAACCACCCCAAGGTTTTTTTTCCGATCAGTGAAATAATAATGTTTAAAAAATAGTGAGATCAGCAGATTGGTCTTTTCACCTGTCCGTCGCCATGATTAAGGTAACGTCCCTTCTGGGGGGCCAGGAGAATAAAGCCCTGGAGGCCGGATGTGAGTCAGTCACCCTGGAAGAGAGTTGAGTCCAGGACTGTGAGTCTATGCCATGAGTGAACTGAACTGTGAGTCTGCACTATGCATGAATTGAAGGGTTGGTCTGCACTGTGCTGCTTGAACTGAATTGGAGGGTTGGTCTGCACTGTGCTGCTTGAACTGAAATTAAGGGTTGGTCTGCACTGTGCAGCTTGAACTGAAATGAAGAGTTGGTCTGCACTGTGCTGCTTGAACTGAATTAAAGGGTTGGTCTGCACTGTGCTGCTTGAACTGAATGTCACGCCCATTCCAGAAGTCCTGCTCACTGTGGAAGTCCCGCTCAGGGGAGAGGCCACACTCAACCACGTGAGGAGATTCAAGAGAGTTTTACTGTCATATATATGTTGTGTGTCAGTGTGTGATGGATGGTGTCAGTGTGAGATGGAGTGTGTGTGTGTGTGTGTGAGATGGAGTGTGTGTGTGTTTGAGATGGAGGGTGTGTGTATGTGTGTGTGATGGAGTGTGTGTGTGTGTGTGTGTGTGTGTGTGTGTGATGGGGAGTAGGTGTGTGTGATGGGGTGTGTGTGTGCGCGCGCGCATGTGTGCGTGTGTGTGTGCGCGTGTGTGCGTGCGTGTGCATGTGCGTGTGTGTGTGTGTGTGAGATGGAGGGTGTGTCTGTGTGAGATAGAGGGTGTGTGTCTGTGTGTGTGTGTGATGGGGAGTGTGTGTGTGTGATGGAGTGTGTGCATGTGTGATCCCACCAGCCATGAGTGAGTAAACTGCCAGCCCACCAGCCGTGAGTGAGTCAACTGCCAGCCCACCAGCCAAGAATGAGTCGGTGGCCAGCCCACCAGCCATGAGTGAGTCGGCTGCCAGCCCACCAGCCATGAGTGACTCAGCTGCCAGCTCACCAGGCCTGAGTGACTCAGCTGCCAGCCCACCAGGCCTGAGCAACTGAGCTGCCAGCCCACCAGGCCTGAGCAACTGAGCTGCCAGCCCACCAGGCCCGAGTGACTGAGCTGCCAGCACACCAGGTCTGAGCTGCCAGCCCACCAGGCCTAAGTGACTGAGGTGCCAGCCCACCAGGCCTGAGTGACTGAGCTGCCCGCACACCAGGCCTGAATGACTAAGCTGCCAGCCCACCAGCCCTGAGTGACTAAGCTGCCAGCCCACTAGGCCCGTGTGACTGAGCTGCCAGCCCTCCAGCCCTGAGTAACTAAGCTGCCAGCCTACCAGGCCCGTGTGACTGAGCTGCCAGCCCACCAGGCCCAAGTGACTGAGCTGCCAGCCCAAGAATCCAGCCCACAATGTCCATACTAGCCCTCTGGAAACCAGTCCCTCACTAGCCACCAATATTGGAATTGGTGGAGAGGTGGAATATTCCATTGGGGGACCAGCCTCCCATGTGAACATGGGACCCAACGGGTCCCACGTAGTCAAGTAGCTAGTAATTGCTATTCCAAACAAAATCATCGTAAGCCTCATGAGCTCCAAGCCCTTCAGATTCCTCCTGGAAGACGGCAACAATACTCCAAATGCAACCTGACCAAAGTTTTATGCAGCTGCACTTAAAACTCAGTGTCCAGACCATTGAAACTTGCCAAATGCCTTCTTTACCACCCTATCAGCTTGCGTTGTCCCTTTCAGGGAGCTATGGATCTGAACTGAAGATCCCACTGCAGATCAATGTTCTTAAGGGTCTGACCATCTACTGCAAGTCAACAGTGTTGACTTGTCATATGTACCAAGAATGGTACATTACCAGTCCATTATATTTACAGGCACATTAATGCATCAACACAATAAATTAATACACAATTATCAACAATGCAGTAAATTGTCAGTAAATGTTGAGAGAATGGCCACGGTGGTGCGGGTCTGAGATAATATTAGATGTCTTACTGAGACGGCATTTCTTGCAGATCACTTGGATGATAGGGAAGTCAACACACTTGATGGACCAGGCAATGTCCACCACTTCTGCAACCTCCTTTGTTCTTAGCTGTTCGAGTTACCAAACCAGACCATGATGCAATAGTCTGTATGCTCTCAACCGTATACTTGCAGAAGTTTGATAGCATATTCAGTCACACTCCAAATCTCCTCAATCTTCTGAGGAGGTGGAGTTGTTAAACTTTATGTGTGATTGCGTAAAAGTTCTGACCCTGGACAGATCTCCAGATCTATAGTGTATACTTTCCCCTTATGTTTAATCTAGTAGAAAACAACCCATCACACTTATCCAGATTAAATTTTATCTGCCATTTTTCTGTACATATTTACAATTGTTCTATGTCGTGCTGTATCTTTTGCAAACCTTCTTCACTATCCACAGCTGCTCTTAGTGCATTGTGATCAAGTGCTGTTTGACAGCACTCTTGATGATATCACTTTAAATCATACAGTAAACAATGAAAAGTTATTCATCTGAAATTTTAAGCACAGTTCTCCTTGGCAAAAATCTACTTGACTTGGTGAGTATTTCCAATGACTGCAGTTATATAACGAAGCTAGTATTTTGTGTAAGCAATTGTTTTCTTAGCTGGTTGCCATAATGGTTTTTGCCGGTAAATGTCAGGTGTGCCCTTTATAATGTAAATAGACTATGTGGGACCCGTTGGGTCCCAGCTTCACATGGGAGGGCTGGTCCCCCAACGCAATATTCCACCTCTCCACCAATTCCAATATTGGTGGCCAGTGGGAGGACGGGCGGGGGGCTTTCTGGAGCGCTAGCATGGTGTTGTGGGCCAAAGGGACTGGTTTATAGAGGGTTAGTATGGGTATTGTGGGCCAAATGGATTCTTGGGCGGGCAGCTCAGTCACTGACACTACTCACACACACACTCACACTCACTCACTCACTCACTCACACACACACACACTCACACACACACACACACAGGCACACACACATATACTCACACACATAAATACACTCACACACATACACTCACAAACACATACAAACATACAAACACACACACACACACACACACACACACACACACACACACACACACACACACACACACACTCACACACACACATACTCACACACACACACACATACACTCGCAAACACATACACACTCACTGACACACAGCATATATATGGCAGTAAACCTTCTTGAATACTCACACGGCTGAAAGCGGCCTCTCAACTTTGGGGCTTCCGCAGTCAGCGGCACTTCCGCAATCAGCGTGACCTCTGCACTCACCGGAAATTACGCAATCAGCGCAACCTGTCCACTAAGCGGAAGTCATGAAATGAGCCTTTGAACCAAACAGAGTAGGGCCTAATAAAGCATTGCAGTTTCAAGCACAGGCAGGGCGGCAGGCCAACCAAATCATGCCATTGTCATTAAGGGCATTGTCATTTATTGCAAGTACATTGCAGACTCACAGTTCAGTTGATTGAAAGCTTAGAATGAGAGTCACGGCCACTCCCTCACGATCTTGCAGAGTGAATGAGTCACGTCCAGGTATCTGGCATTTTAACGCCCACCCCCCCCCGGAAGGGGCATTACCTTCATCGCAGTGATTGACAGGCGAGAGGATCTCAAGGTTTTTTAAACACTCATAACGTTTTTCATTTTACATCGATGGGAAATAATCCTCGGAGCCTGCTCAGCGGAGTAGGACTGTGAGCATGACGGCCAAACATCATAGCGATATATGGTAGCGTTTTTTCTAAAATCATTATACAGAGGAGACATGAAGCGGTCAAGATGAAACTTTTAATTATATAGATGATGATGATTGTATATTTTTGCTTTTTTTGGCCTCCTGTATAGATCATTCCCTGGTTACAGCTTTGGTGGGGGTCATTTATATAAAAAATCATTCAAATAGCCTAAGTGTCATGGACATAAAATCGGAAAAATTAGATCTAAATCCAGAGCTCTGAAACATCTGACTGCTTCTTAGTAACGAGGCTCAAATATTCATGAAACTGATTTTTTTAGACTGCCCACTAGAGAGTCACAGGATTCCAGTGAAACTAGTCAGGGGATATATGGAGAAGGCAGGAACGAGGAACTGATTGTGGATGATCAGCCATGATCACATTGAATGGTGGAGCTGGCTCGCAGGGCTGAATGGCCTACTCCTGCACCTATTGTCTATTGTAAATAAAAGTCTTTCCCAGTAAATCAGTACATTTCCCACTATCCACCAATGTGCCAGAAAAGCAATTGGGTCAGACCACTTTTGCTCCAGGCAATTTACAGAAACCTGTGTCTTAACCCTAATAGATTTTTGCACTCGGCAGTTACTGGCCATGAGTAACTCAGGTATCCAATTAGTTTAGTTTGGTTTAATTTAGTTTAGTTAGCCAGAGACCCGAGTTTTATCCTGACTACGGATGCTGTCTGTACAGTGTTTGTATGTTCTCCTCGTGAACTGGATGGATTTCCTCTGGGTGCTCTAGTTTCCTCCCACACTCGAAAGACGTACTGGTTTGTAGGTTAATTGGCTTTGGAAAATTTGTAAATTGTCCCTCATGTATGTATAATTTTAGTGTGTGAGGATCACTGATCAGCATGGACTGGGTGGGCCAAAGGAACTATTTCCATGCTGTATTTCGTGTATTCACATTCAAATAGAAACATAGAAACATAGAAAATAGGTGCAGGATTAGGCCATTCGGCCCTTCGAGCCTGCACCACCATTCAATATGATCATGGCTGATCATCCAACTCAGTATCCTGTACCTGCCTTCTCTCCATACCCCCTGATCCCCTTAGCCACAAGGGCCACATCTAACTCCCTCTTAAATATAGTCAATGAACTGGCCTCAACTACCTTCTGTGGCAGAGAATTCCAGAGATTCACCACTCTCTGTGTGAAATATGTTTTTTTCATCTCGGTCCTAAAAGTCTTTCCCCTTATCCATAGACTGTATCCCCTTGTTCTGGACTTTCCCAACATCGGGAATAATCTTCCTGCATCTAGCCTGTCCAAGAATTTTGTAAGTTTCTATAAGATCCCCCCTCAATCTTCTAAATTCTAGTGAGTACAAGCCAAGTCTTTCTTCATATGAAAGTCCTGACATCCCAGGAATCAGTCTAGTGTACCTTCTCTGTACTCCCTCCATGGCAAGAATGTCTTTCCTCAGATTAGGAGCCCAAAACTGTACGCAATATTCCAGGTGTGGTCTCGCGAAGTCCCTGTACAACCGCAGTAGAACCTCCCTGCTCCTATACTCAAATCCTGCATTCCTACTTTCAATGACTGGTGTACCATGACACCCAGGTCTCGTTGCATCTCCCCTTTTCCTAATCGGCCACCATTCAGATAATAGTCTACTTTCCTGTTTTTGCCACCAAAATGGATAACCTCACATTTATCCACATTATACTGCATCTGCCATGCATTTGCCCACTCACACAACCTATCCAAGTCACCTTGCAGCCTCCTAGCATCCTCCTCACACCTAACACTGCCCCCCCAGCTTCGTGTCATCTGCAAACTTGGAGATGTTGCATACAAATCCCTTGTATGTGAATACTTGGCCAACAAACGTACTTACTTATTTACTTACTGGCTTACTTACTTACTTATTTCTAAACTAAATGTCACCGCGACCAACAATTACACAATCTCAATAGTTCAATGTTCCACTTTCTCGTCTACTCCCTAAATGCTAGATGCAATTTTACAGAGGCTAATTGATCTTGAAACCTGCATGTGTTTGGAATGTAGGTGGTAAATAGAGCACCAGGAGAAGCCTTTGTGTTCATGGCGAGAATGTGCATAAACCACATAGGTAGCACCTAAGGTTAGTATCGAGCCTGAGTCTATGGCATTGTGAGGCAGCTCTACCAGCTGCCACCCTATTTGGGAATCTGCCTGAGCATAAGATAAGTATAAGATGGACTCTGGGGGATAGTCTCTCATTGGAGATAGAATTTTTCCAGGTAATTATAGCAATCCTTGCTCCTGCCTCATGATGTGTTTGCATATTTTGCATAACATTTCAACAAATGTGACCTCCCCATTGGGATTATATGGAAATCAACATTAGCTTGGCTTGAATTTACTTCAGTTATTTCAGGAGTTTCTATTCTTATTAGAAGGCTGCAATTTGCCATTTTGCATGGAACACTTTCCTTTTAATGCTAATACAAGTGCTGTAAATGGATGGCAACAGATATGACCATGTTATGGCGGTCCCTGGTGGTGAGCCATGCACAGTGCGAACCCTTGGCTCTGGAGGGGAGGGTCACGTGTCTTGGTGATGCAAGATGCAGGTCACGAAGCTCCCCTGGGGAGTATTTAAGGTCGAGAATGCCCATGCCTTCATGTGGAGTAGGGAGCTGTATTATTGCAGAGCATTAAAGATTTACTGGCTGGACAAACTTCGTGTCCCCCCTCATTCTTGGCTGGACAGCTTTGATATTCCGTGAAATTGGTGCCCTCGATGTACCAAAATGGACATTTTAGGGCACAGCAGCCTCAACCCGCCGTTGCCGCTGGCGAGGCCCAACTGAACACGGCCGCCCTGAAGCTACCGACCTTCTGGACCTCTCAGTCACATGTATGGCTTCAGTAGTCCGAGGAGCAGTTTCATATCCGTGGGGTCAACGAAACCTGTTCAAAACTATATCGTCAGTGTGCTCAACCAGGAAACGGCCAGTTGCGTGGTGCGTTACCTGCGCGATCTGCCGGCGGCCAATAAATACCCAGGTCTCAAGGCCACTTCTCCGCACCTTTGGGCTCAGCCGACTGGAGCGAGTGGCGCGGATCCTCAACATGAGCGGGCTCGGCGACTGAAAGCCATCGGCCCTCATGAGTGAGATGGTCACGCTCATGGATGGCCACCGGCCCTGTTTGTGTTCGAGTACGCATTCCTGCAGCAGTTGCCAGAGGACATCTGACTGCTCCTCTCAAGGGCGAGTTTTGATGACCTCCTGACGCCTGCGGGGCACGCCGATGAGCTGTGGCTGATGGATCGGGTTGGCGCACGGGATCGGGTGTCCACAGCGCCCTGGAAGGTGCAACGGCCTAGGGTCGCACCCACCAGAGGCTCAGCTGAGCCCCTAGCTATGGGAGAAGACAGCAAACGAATACGGTGCTTTTACCAACGGCGCTGGGGTTCGGCAGCCCACCAATGCCACCCACCCTGTTCATTTCTGGGAAACGCTGGGGCTGGCCGCAGGTAATCACCACAGCGGTTGGTCAGATTCACCGCCTGTATGCCTGGGACCGGCATTCAGGTCAAAGAATCGGGGGCACAAGTCAGCGTTTTGCCCTTGTTCGGGATGGACACGCGTTCTGGTAAGTGGGGGACCACATTGACTGCTGCGAATGACAGTCTTGTACGAACCTATGGCATCCGCACCGTTCCCCTTATGATTGGCGAGTGCCACTTCACGTGGCCATTTACCATGACGGACGTGACCCAGCCGTTGCTTGGCGCAGATTTCCTGCGGGCGCAATCGCTCTTAGTTGACGTGAGAGGGCAACACCTCATCCACGCTTCCACGTTGGAAGCAATCGCCCTGTGACCTACTGTGTCCGCCATGCCAATCCGCAACCCAGTGGCGTCAGTGGACAACGTTTATGCCCAGATTTTGGCCAACTTCCTGGAAATTTTGATCCCACAGTTCAACTCGGACAGCCCGAAGTATGTTTTGCTGCACCATATCCTCACTTCGGGACCACGTCCGCGCTGGCAGGCTGGCCACCCGACAAACTCCAGATCACGAAGGCGGAGTTTCATAACATGGAGGCCATGGGGATTGTCCGACACTCTCACAGCCCATGGGCTTCCCCGCTGCACATGGTGCCAAAGGTCTCCGGGGGTTGGAGGCCTTGTGGCGACTACTGCCGCCTGAACGATGCCATCACTGCGGATTGTTATCCCATCCCTCACATCCAGGACTTTTCCGCCCATCTGGCCAGGGCCAAGTTCTTTTCAAAGGGACAAAGGGACAAAGGACATTTATTGTCACGTATACCAATTGTTGTAGTGAAATTTGAGTCGCCATTTGCAGCACACCAATAAATATTAAAACACAACATTAAAGAATTTAACATTGAACATAAAAAGTAGACCGAAAGTAGGCTTAGTCCAGGGTTACCACCAGATCCCTGTGCGACCGGAGGATGTGCTGAAGATGGCAATAATCACCCACTTCGGGTTGTTTGATTTCCTGCACATGCCCTTCGGCCATAAGAATGCCGTGCAGGCCTTCCAACGCCTGATGAACACCATGGGTCGGGGTCTCAACTTCCTTTTCATCTGCTTGGATGACATCCTCGTGGCAAGTCGCTTGCGGCAAGAGCATTGCGCCCACCTTCGTTTGTTGTGCTAGCGCCTCAGCGAGTACAGTCTGGTAATCAACCCTGACAAATGCCACTTTGGCCTCCATGCCATCGACTTTCTGGGCAACCAAGTGACACAGCACGGTGCCGTTCCTCTACCGGACAGGGTCGAGGTCATTCACCAGTTCCCGCGGCCTTCCACAGTGCGGGGCCTACAGGAGTTCATGGGGATGTTCAGGACTTCATCGCTTTCACTGACCATAAGCCCCTCACCTTCACTTTCGCTAAGGTTTTGGATCCCTGGTCCGCTCAGCAGCAGCCCCAGCTTATGTCCATTTCTGAAATTACCATCGACATCCACGACATCGCTGGAAAATGTAATCTGGTCACGGACGACTTGTCCTGCCCGGCTATTGCAGCCATTCTCGACGTGGCTCCGGGAATAGACAATTCCGCCTTGGCTGTTGCGCAGCTAGCGCATGTGGAAATGACAGCATACTGAACTGCAATCTCGGGTTTTGTGCTCGATGACGTGCCGTTGGGTCCCTCTGGCGTTGACGTCTTGTGCGATGTGTCCACGGGCAGCCACGGCCTAATGTTCCGGCAGCCTGGCACCGTCGGATTTTCGACGTTATTGATGGATTGGCCCAACCGTCTATCTGGGCGATGGTGGCGATGGTTGCCATGCAGTTCTTGTGGCATGGGCTGCGGAAGCAAGTCGGTCAGTGGGCCCGTGCGTGTATTCTGTGCCAAACATCGAAGGTGCAGCGGCACGTCCAGGCGACAGTTCGGGAATTCGCAGTGCCTTGCCAGCACTTCGACCACATGCACGTGGATACTGTAGGGCCGCTGCCTCCGTCCCAAGGTATCTCGCACCTGCTAATGGTGGTGGTCCATTTTACGCGGTGGCCGGAGGCCATCTCGCTCATGGACACTATTGCCTTGTCGCGGCCCATTGGATCGCCCAATTCGGGGTGCAGCTGGACATCTCATCCGACCGGGGTGCCCAGTTCACATCCGAACTGTGGTCCGCAATGGCTCGCCTGTTGGGGACACAGCTCCACCATTCGACGGCATATCATCCCCAATCTTAAGGACACCTTGAAGGCTCACCTCACGGATCTGGAATGGATTGACGAGTTGCGTGGGGTCTTGCTGGGGATTCGGACTGCCCCCAAGGAAGATTTGGCGTCGTCATCGGCTGAATTGGTCTATGGCATTCCACTCACTGTTCCTGGGGAATTTATACTGGCCCCTGGTGGGTCCCGGGAGCCGACGTCTTCTATGTTGATCCATTTGCGGGAAAGGATCGGCGCCCTGTCCCCTGTCCTACATCTTGTCATGGTGTGGCTCTGTTCCATGTGCCGCCAGCTCTCGCAGACAGCCCGTGTGTCTTTCTACGTCAGATGCCCACAGGTCGCCTTCGCAGTGCCCATATGAGGGTCCCTTTCGGGTGCTGCGGATTAGAGTGCATCTTTTGTGTTGGACATGGGGGGGCGGCAAGAGACTGTGTCTGTGGCTCGGTTGAAGCTGGCCCATTTGGACCTTAGTGAGCCAGTAGAGGTGGCGCAGACTCGCCGTCGGGGGCGGCCGCCGTCCCGGGTTCCCCCTAATTTGTCCATACCAGGCTGGTCCCCTGTACGTGAGGACATATGTACGAGGTCTGGCCGCCTCGTTTGGCTTCCCATCCGTTTTGGTGCCTTTGGTTCTGTGGGGGGGGGGGGGGGGTCATGTGGCGGCCCCTGGTGGTGAGCCACACACAGTGCGAACCCTCGGGTCTGGAGGGGGGAGTCACGTGTCTTGGTGATGGGAGGTGCAGGTCATTGGGCACCCCTGAGGAGTATTTAAGGTTGAGAACGCCCAGGCCTTCGTATGGATTAGGGGCTGTATTATTGCAGAGCATTAAAGATTTACTGGCTGGACAAACTTTGCGTCCCGCCTCATTTTTGGCAGGACAGCATCGAGTCCTGCTGGAATGCTGCATTTCTCATCTTTGTAAACATTATTCTTCCTTCTGTTTCTGTTCCTGTTTAAGTATCATTTAGTTTGGTTTATTTAAGTATCATTCTTTGTTTTATTGTGCCCCACTGAAACATCTTGAGCTTAGTAATACATCAAAGATACAAAATGCATGTTTTCTGCGAGAGGACAACTGAGTGCAGCTAGTATTTAAAAATTCGAACTCTTATTTTCATTCCTCTGTACACTTCAGTCTCACCTCAAAACCATAATCCACACCACTACTAATCCTACAGAGATGTTGCTGAAATTCTAGCTTTTTTATTCTCTCTGAACATTCTTGCTTAGCCATTCTGCTGCCAATATATCAACGATTCAATAATTCAATAATAGTTTATTGTCACATGTACCTAGGTATAGTGCAATGCTTTGTTTTGCATACAACCAGGTACAATTGTACAGCGGACCTCACCTAGGCCGTACACAAGAGTAGGCACATTACTGGTGCTGATAAAGTTGCAAAAAGATAATCAAACAGTTTTATCTTCTGCTCATGGCACGTGGACCCCCTTCCACCGCCAGGTAGCCCTTTGTTCTCTGCAGCAACCCGTCATGTCCTTCCTTCGATCTGGAGGGTCCCCACACCGGATCCCTGCTTCATTCTTGGCGAAGTTCCAAACTAAAATTGCACTCACAATGCTTTTCACCTTGATTGCTTCTCTTTTCCTCTTTAAAATATCGCTTAAAATATACCGATTTGATCAAATTTTTAGTAATTACCCCTGATGTGCTCTGTGTCCAAGTAACCTTTATATTGTTGGAATTTGATCCTGTGCAGCACATTGGGATGTGTTTGCTTCATTAAAGACTTCACATAAATGGAAGTTGCTGCTTAAGATATTTGCATGAAATTGTCAATTATGCAATTATTAGAATAGTAATATGTAGTGGTGTCAAAAGGGGTGATAAACCCCCAATTCAATTAGTTTATGGTTTTTAATTTGGTCAATATTAACAAGTTTATATATTCTGTTGTGCTGCAGCAAGTAAGAATTTAATTGTTCTGTCTGGGACTCATGACCAGGGCTGGATTTACATGAAGAGAGGCCCTAGGCTATTCCACTTGTGAGGCCCCTCTTAATCCCCCACACCCACTATGAGATGAAGATGGAAGAGTCCACCAGATGGACACCGATGTGCAGCCGAGCATGACCAATGAGATATGGGCTGGAAAGCTGCACTTTTTATTTATTGACAGTGCTAGTGTCGAGTTATCGACTTAAAACACTATTATTCTGAAAAGGAGGGCAAGGAAAATTACTGAAGTGTTGTTTAGAGACTACAGTGCGTTGTTAAAGCATATGTAAGAAAGGCCTATGACAGTGTTAAAAATATTATACACCAGGCCCGTACGAAGCTTTTCAAAAAGGGGGGTGGCACTTCCGGTGGCGCCATGTTCTGAGAGAGAACAGCGCCAAATCAGCTCCGCAGAAAATCTGAAAAAAATCGGGGGTTAAAGGAGGCTACTAACGGTACTTACCGCAGGAGAGCGATTCCAAACGGCTCCGGTGCGATTGCAAGCATCGTGACGTCATCAGGCGCGCGACTTCGGTAAGAAATTCAAAATGAATCCCTCCTCCCCCCCCCCGCGACAAAAAAAGGTCCAAGAAGGGAAGCAGGCCTCAAAGCCTCGGGCTCGAGTTTGGCTGCCTCCCAGGAAGAGATTTCACAAAGAAAAAGTGAAATGGAAGAACTTAAAAATTCTCTGCTTGGTGAAATGAAGAAACTGATGAAAGAAATGAAAGGTTTGAAGAAGGAATATAAAGATGAAATAAAACTGTTAAGAACGGATATCAAGGAGACTCAGGAGAGAATTAAAGAAGAACTAAAAAAAGAAGCTACAGAAACGGTAAAGATTATGATGAATGAGTGGAAAATAAAGGCGGATGCTGAGTTTCAAAACCGGATGGCTGAGGTAAATGACAAGATTGCTGAGACGGAACAAATGCTGGATGCGAAGATTGATCCTATCTCAATTTTAGTTGACCAGCACAATGATGCAATTAAAGAATTGACTAACTTTGCTGTAACAAGTGCCAAGGAAAATGAGATGTTAAAAAAGGAGAATAAACGTCTCTCAGAGATACTACATAAAATAAATGAGAAATGTATTGATCTGGAGGGACGACAAAAACGTAAGAATTTACGTATCGTAGGAGTGACCGAGGGGCGGGAAGGAAATCAAGACCCTGCGAAAATTTGCTGCAAAACTCCTAAAGGACATTCTGGATTTGGATCAAGAACCCCTGTTGGGCCGTGCTCACAGGGCTTTAAGACGGGTCCCTGGGAGAGGTGCACCGCCAAGACAAATAATTGTAAAGGTGGCCCACGATCATGATTTTGAAGAAATGATGAAGATAATAATAAGAAAGAGGAACTTGAAATACGAAGGAGATAATATCAGCATCTTCAGAGATTACCCGGCGGAAGTAGCTAAGAGAAGATCTTTATTTACAGAAACAAGAGGTATTCTTCGGAATATGAAGGATAAAAAGGATCTCAGATATGGTCTGTTGTACCCAGCAACACTTAGAGTGACCTATGACAACAAGGAATACTGCTTTGTTACGCATACCAAAGCACTGGAATTCGCTCGAAACATACAGAAGAAGGCAGAAGAGGAAGCAGAAGAAGAAACAAGCGAGGAAGGAGAAGAAGGAGAAGAAGAATGAACTTTTAACATCGACCTGCGGTTATGAATTATTCATCAGGAAAGAGGGGCAATAATGGACATGTTGTTAAAGTTTGGTATTAATTAGTAAAATTCAATTGTCCCCCTAATATAGTATTACTTATTATAATATTAATTATAATAGAAAGTAATAACTGGCAATTAGTAATTAGTAATATGAATAATAGAAATAATTACTAAGTACTTAAAGTTAGTACCCCACCCCTATAGACACAGCATTATAGACAGGAGCTGGAATAATTAACATCTTTTTTTAAAAAAACGGAAGTCATTAGATTAATAGCCACGCTAGTGTGGCTGCCACTAATACACACTACACAATATATCAGTGTAGTTCCTTTTTTTTCTGAGCACCCTGTTAACACCCTTTTTTCTCTTTTAAATTACATTCTGTATTTTTTCTTATATATTAAATATTTGATTTTATGTTATATGTTATATGAATGTAGTTATAAGCGATATTGTATAATTGCTTTAAGAAGATATGTATATGGATTACTGTGGATAGAAATTCTCATCGGGTTGACGTTTGGGTATACCGCTAGGCTGGAGGGGTCGAGAAGGCTACTCCAAAAAAAACCACCCTAACAGTAAAATGCAAGACATGAATGTGAAGACTGTGGGGGGTGGAATTACCTTCTGTAGTTGGAATGTTAAGGGAATTAACGAACCAATTAAAAGGGGAAAGGTGCTAGCATTGTTGAACAGATTGAAATCAGACGTGATCTTCCTCCAAGAGACGCACCTTAAAAAAGATGCCCAATATAGATTAACAGCAAAATGGATTTCTAAGGTATATCACTCTTCATTTATACACAAATCTCGAGGAGTCGCAATAATTATTCGGAAAGGTATACCCTTTAAACAAACTTCCATAATAGAGGATAAAGAGGGTAGATATGTAATAATTACAGGGGAATTATATTCACAGAAAGTAATTTTGGTGAATATATACGCCCCTAATTTTGATAATCCATTATTTTTTAAGAAAATATTTAATAATATTCCTATTTCCACTCAATATAATTTAATTATTGGGGGTGATTTTAACTGCACCTTAGATAGCTACCTAGACAGGTCTTCTACAAAAAGGAAAGCTACCTCTAATTCAAGTAAACTTATAAATTCTTTTATAAGTACATCGAATGTTAAAGATATTTGGAGGCTAGATAATCCATCCGGACGAGAATACTCGTTTTTTTCGCCTGTATATGGAACCTACTCCAGGATAGATTATTTTTTAGTAGATTCAAAATTACTACCTTTTACATATGATGCAAAATATCATAATATTATTATTTCAGATCATGCTCCACTAACATTCAAGATAAAACTAAAAGATATACTTAATAAAATGACTACTTGGAGATTTAATCCCCAGATATTAAAGGATAAAGACTGTTGTAAATACGTTATGGAACAGATAAAATTATTTTTTGAAACTAATGACAAACCTGAGGTTTCATCAGCATTACTTTGGGACACATTTAAAGCGTATATGCGTGGTGCAATAATATCAACACAGGCTCATTTTAATAAAGAAAATAGAAAGCTGGAACAAAAGTTAGAAAATGAGATAAAACAACTAGACAGTGAAAACATAAAACACCCTTCTAAAGAGCTAAGTAATAAAATTGCAATAGCTAAATATAGACTTAATAAAATATATTCTAATCAAGTCATTAAACTATTTCAACAAACCAAGCAAGTGTACTTTGAGTTTGGAGACAAACCACAAAAACTGTTAGCACGACAGCTTAGAAAATCAGAAGATGAAAAATTGATACATAGAATTAGATGGAAATATATTGACGATACCAAAAGATATTAATGACAGGTTTTTACAATACTATCAAAATCTTTATTCATCTAAGGTAACAGGCCAAACAGTTGGTATGGATACATTTCTGCAAGAGTGTCAAATTAATAATCTAGATCAGGAAGGTAGACATTTGTTAAACGCTGAAATAACAGTAAAAGATATTGAAGAAGCAATTAGTTTGTTAAAGAATGGAAAAGCAGCGGGCCCTGATGGCCTGAGTGCTGAATTTTATAAAAAATTTCAAGACTTGATTTCCCCAAGACTACATACAGTATATAGATACGCATATGAACAAGGCAAATTACCAGACTCTTTAAACGAATCCACAATTACACTCATACCTAAGGTAGATAAGGATTTGGAAGATCCAGGATCATATAGAGCGATCGCACTTCTGAATACAGATCAAAAAATATTAACTAAAGTTTTATCTCAGAGATTAAGTTTAGTGATTTCTAAATTAATACATCATGATCAAACAGGTTTTATTCCAAAACGCTATTCATCCCATAATCTTAGACGCCTGTTTAATATTATATATTCAAAAAAAGTACGGGATGGGGATCTAGCAGTTATATCGCTAGATGCGGAAAAAGCATTCGATCAGGTGGAATGGTTATATTTATTTAATATAATGGAAAAGTATCAATTGGGGGATAGATTCTGTAAATGGATAAGAATTCTATATTCGAATCCAACGGCAAGAATCTTAACTAATCAAATGTTATCAGCTAAATTTAAACTCTTTAGGGGTTGTAGACAGGGATGTCCATTATCGCCTTTATTATTCGCTTTGATGATAGAGCCTTTGGCGGAAAGAATCAGATCTGAACCTGAAATCTATGGCTATAATACCGACACTACAACCAACAAAATATCTTTATATGCAGATGACGTGTTGATTTATATTACAAAACCGGAAATTAGTATACCAAAGCTGTTTAATGTTATAACTAAATTTGGTACATTTGCTGGATTTAGGATTAATTGGAACAAAAGTGATATTATGCCTATAACAGGAATTAATTTAAACATATTACAACAATATCCATTAAAATTAGTTAAAGACAAATTTAAATATTTAGGAATTAATGTAACTAAATCTTATAATTCGCTAATTAAATCTAATTACCCTCTACTATTAGATAAACTTAAAAAAAATATTCTGTATTGGAAAACACTTCCTATATCCATGATTGGTAGAATAAATGCTATAAAGATGGTGTTTTTACCACAATTATTATATTTGTTTCAGGCTATACCTTTTTTTCTCCCAAAGACTTTTTAAAAAAAAATAGATAATATTATTTATAGTTTTATTTGGGATTATAAAAATCATAGAATAAGTAAAAAACATTTATGTAAATCTAAGATAAATGGAGGATTAGCACTTCCAAATTTTTTATATTACTTTTGGGCAGTTCAGATTAAGAATATGAATTTTTGGTGGGTAAATGTGGATCAGGAACCAATGTGGTTAAAGATGGAAAAGGAAGATTGTTTACCTTATAAGGTAGGCTCGATTCTCTTTGCTCCAAAGGATGTACAAAAAAAAATGTATAGGGATAACCCTATAATTTATAATAATAGACGTATTTGGAAACAAATAGTTAAGACTTTACAATTAGATAATCTTTCATTCAGATTACCAATAATGAAAAACCCATTATTTAGACCCTCTATATTGGATGGAGGGTTTAGACATTGGGATGATTTAGGAATTAAAAGGATAGAACACCTTTATAGTAAAGGAACATTTCTTTTATTTCAAGAGTTACAAGAGATTTACGGACTGTCTCCGCAACACTTGTTTAGGTACTTACAAATTAGAGATTATATAAAATCCAACACACAAGATTACAAAAATAAAGTACCAGGATTATTAGATGATGTGTTTAATTTACATCCAAATACAGAAAAATTAATAGCATATATATATAACATAATTTTGGATAAGGAGAAACCAACAACTGAAACATATCGGCAAGTATGGGAAAAAGAAATTGGGTTGTCTATATCAAAAGAAATCTGGGAAGAAAGTTTACAGCAAATACATCGGTGTTCGTTAAATGCCAGACATACACTAATACAATTTAAAGTATTATATAGATTACATTACTCAAAAACTAAATTAAATAGTATCTTTCCCAATCTCTCTGCAATTTGTGATAAATGTAAGAATTTAGAAGCAAATTTAACACACAGTTTTGCTACATGTTCCAAATTGAATCATTATTGGACAGAAATTTTTAAGGTTATCTCTGAGGTTTTTAAAATTAGATTGGATCCAGACCCAAAGATAATAATACTTGGAATTTTGGATTCAAACTCGGTCCTTACAGTAAATCAAAGAAATTTCTTTGATTACTGTTTGATAATAGGGAAAAAATTAATATTGAAATTTTGGAAGGGAACTTTAACCCCCACAATTAAAATGTGGGCGGCAGAAATGTTGGAGACGTTACAATTGGAAAGGATCAGATTTGTCCTACTGGACAAATATAATTCTTTCGAACAAATGTGGTCTCCATATATACAGTACCTAGAGAAGTAGCTGCTCTTGACAACACAGCTTGACGGGTACCCTGCGGGACTTGATGAGATTAACATATTCTTATACTAGGATAAATAAGCATGTCTTCATTGATACTATTATTTGTAATAGTTTTAGATAAAACATATCTGGTTGATTTTCATTTATATATATATATAATATTTTTTTATTTTTCTGGTAACTTTATTTTCTTTTTCTATTTTCTTTTTCTCTTTTATATAATCAAATTATTATTTAATCACTCTCTTATTGATTTAAAACTACTCTATCTCTATCTTTTTTTCCTAAAAAATAGAAGATGATATCTTTCAATGGGTTACTTAAAAAAAAATTTGGAATTAAGTTGATGTTTGCAAAACTGTTTACAATATTGTAAATCGATTACTTCTAATAAAAGAAATTAAACAAAAAAAAAAAGGGGGGTGGCATGGCAGGATTACAAAAAGTTAATGTGAAATAAGTGCATGCAGCGTATACCACAAGCGTGAAGCTCAAAGACCCTTGCAGTCGGGGTCCAGGGCGCTGGAAGCTCTGGGGTTTTTGGAGCCTTATTTTGGAGCATTTTTGCACCTAATCTATGACAAATATTTCAGAGATAATTTTAGTTGAGTCAAGAGTAATGAGTGGTTGGAATGGGAAGATTGGGTTCATTGTTGTATCAATTTTTTTAAATCAAGAATTGAAGCTGTACTTGTTTTAATAATTAAATTGTACTGTAAAATGTTATGTAAAATGTTATAAAGGAGCAAGCAAACACTGCAAATAAAATACTGTAAGTTTTTGCAGTAAATAAAACCTTTTTTTAGAAAGTGTTTTGTTTATTGATTTGAATGCCTGTTACTGTTCGACTGTGTTAGTGTGCGCACATTAAAAATATGATGCAAAATGAAAGTCGCAAACTATGGAATACATATTTTTCAGAATTGTTATCAAGGAAAACAAAGCAGTTCCAATTATATGATATTGTCCATATGGAGGAGAAAATATAATTGCTCTAAAACCTACCTTAATTTTGCAATCACACTAAAGATAATACCCCTTTCCCTCTCCCCCTCCTCCTTCCCCCTCCCTATCTCTCCCCATCACTCTCTCCCCTTTCCCCTCTCTCTCCCCTTCTCTCTCTTTCCCCCTCCCCTCCCTCTCTCTCCCCCCTCTGTCTCATCGCCCCTCTCTCTCCCTCCCACGCAGCGAGGCTCCGACTCCGTGTCGCAGACACCGCAGCCCCCCCCCCCCCCTCCCCCCATTGAGGTGATTATGTGGAGTGCAAGTGGAGATCTAAACCCGCCCGGGCCCACTGCGCCGTGCGAGAGACAGCGTCATTTTGCGTCGCTACTGCGTCACCGGCTTCCCCCAACTGCGCAGGTGTGGACGGTCACAATATTTTTTGCCCAAAACTTCCAGCTGCTGGAACCAGAATTTCGGGTAATTTCCGTCAGTGCAAACACTGATAGTGCTCCAATTTTTTTTTCTCATGATTTTCGTTACTCTGGGAAAAAAAAACGTTTGCCGGAGGCCCCTTAGATTTTGAGGCACTAGGCTTCAGCCTATGAAGCCTATAGGTAAATCCAGCCCTGCCAAGGCCCCCCTAGATCTCGATGCCCTAAGCATAAGCTTGTGAAGCTTATACGTAAATCCGACCCTGCACATGACAATGAAACACTCTTGACTCTCTTGATAGGTATCCAGTTAGTGAAAGGTTTTTGCATTCCCTTTCACTTACCAAGGTCACAATTCCTGTGCTCCCTTTAAGATACTAGTATCCTTTTTCACACACAGAGCCCCAGTTTCAGCACTTCCTTTCAATTCCCCAAGGTTCGAGTACCCTACCTCACTTTAAACTCACTGGCTCTGTTCAACACACTCCATTCAAACATACCGAGGGCCTTATTCCCTGTGGTAGACACAAATCTGAAGAAGAGTCTCAACCTGAAACGTCGCCCAATCCGTCTCTCCAGAGATTCATTTATTTAATTTATGGTTGTTTTTAATTTATGAAACATTTTTAAAGTGGAACTAGGTATTATTTCCAAGATATAAATGACTGCATAATGAATTTTAACCATAATCA
This sequence comes from Raja brachyura, assembly GCA_963514005.1. The sequence goes on along the minus strand of OY740783.1, from coordinate 43,863,717 downwards.
CCACTATATCTAAACATATGAACAGTTGTGATTCCAGCAATGGGGTTATTTTCTTAAAGGGAGTCAAGCAGTAGGGATGGAGAGCAAAACAGAGTTATTGGTTCAAGTTGGGGCATAGAAACATAGAAGCATAGAAAATAGGCGCAGGAATAGGCCATTCGGCCCTTCGAGCCTGCACCGCCATTCAATATGATCATGACTGATCATTCAACTCAGTATCCCGTACCTGCCTTCTCTCCATACCCCCTGATTCCTTTAGCCACAAGGGCCACATCTAACTCTCTCTTAAATATAGCCAACGAACTGGCCTCAATGACCTTCTGTGGCAGAGAATTCCAGAGACTCACCACTCTCTGTGTGAAAAATGTTTTCCTCATCTCGGTCCTCATCTCAGCCCTCGGTCTCATCTCTTATCCTTAAACTGAGACCCCTTGTTCTGGACCTCCCCAACATCGGGAACAATCTTCCTGCATCTAGCCTGTCCAACCCCTTAAGAATTTTATAAGTTTCTATAAAATCCCCCCTCAATCTTCTAAATTCTAGCGAATACAAGCCGAGTCTATCCAGTCTTTCCTCATATGAAAGTCCTCATATTCCAGGAGTCAGTCTGGTGAACCTTCTCTGTACGCCCTCTATGGCAAGAATGTCTTTCCTCAGATTTGGAGACCAATTCTATCTCCTGTCATGAGATCTGTGAAAAGTCAGATGTAAAACAGTTGTCAGGGCAGTACGGACATAAGGAAGGTCTGCGGTACTGTGGAGACTAGGGGAGAATGAATGGTGCTGAGTTGTTCGTACCAGCTGAAATAAGGCAGAATGTCTGGGTGAGGGATAAATGAGAGGAGACAAATAAAATGTAAATGAATGCTGAAAATTTGGGATACAAGATTGTAATGGCTGATTATCTACAATTATTAAATTCAATTTTGAGTCCTGAAGGTTGTCATGTGTTAGGTTAAAAGATGAGATGCCATTCCTTGAGCTTATTTTGGAACAGTGTAGGAGACAAAGTTCAAGGTCAAAGTGGGAATAGGATTGGGATGGATGGAATGGATGAAAAGTCACCATTCAAGTCATCAAGTTAACTGTACCTCTCTCCACAGATGCTGTCATATCTGCTGAGTCATTCGAGCATGTTTCTTTTTAAGAAAAAGTTCAATAAATAACAAATATTGTGCAAATAACAAATAATAATATAGTCTTTTGCAGTTCAGAGCTCATAGCTTATTCGTTGGGTTTAATAGCCTGATAGCTGTGGGGAAGAAGCTGTTCCTGAACTTGGATGTTACAGCCTTCAGGCACCTGTACCTTCTTCCTGATGGCAGTGGTGAGGTAAGTGTGTGGCCAGGATGGTGTGGCTGCCAATTAATGATTTTGGCTGCCTTTTTGAGGCAGCGACTACGATAGATCCCTTCGAAGGTGGGGAGATCAAAGCCGGTGATGGACTGGGCAATGGTCACAACTTCTTGTAGTCTTTATTGCTCCTGGACGTTCAAGTTGCTGAATCAGGCCATGAGGTAACCAGTCAGAATGCTCTCCACCGTGCACCTATAGAAGTCTAGGAGAATCCTCTTTGACATGCCGAATCTCCACAATCTTCTCAGGAAGTAGAGTTGCTGATGTGCCTTCTTTATAATTACATCAGTGCGCTACGTCCACAAAAGATCTTCTTATATATGCACGCCCAGGAATGAAGTTATTGACCCTCTCCACCATCGTCCTGTTGATATAAACAGGTTTGTGGGTCCTCATTCTTCCCCTACTAAAGTCACAATCAGTTCCTTGGTCTTACTGATGTTGAGAGCCAGGTTGTTGTGCTGGCACCATTTGGTCAGTCGATAGATCTCACTTCTATACTCTGACTCGTCCCCATCTGTAATTCGTCCAACCACAGTGGTGTCATCGGCGAACTTGATGATTGAGTTCGCACTATGACTGGCTACAGTCATGGGTATAGAGTGAGTAAAGCAGGGGGCTGAGCACGCAGCCTTGGGGTGCTTCCATACCAATTGTTACTGAGGATGAATTCTGTCTGTCCAATTCGAACAGACTGTGATTTGTGGATGAGGAAGTCGAGGATCCAAATGCAGAGGGATGCGCAGAGACGCTGTTCCGTGAGCTTGATAACCAGCTTGGAAGGAATGATGGTATTAAACGCCGAGCTGTAGTCTATAAACAACAGCCTGACATAGGTGTTTTTCTTGTCCAAGTGGTCCAGTGCGGAGTGGGGAGCCAGTGAAATTGTATCCTCCGTTGACCTGTTGTGGCAGTATGCGAACTGTAGTTGGTCGAAGTTCTTGTCAAGCTATGAGTTGATGTGCACCATAACCAGCCTCTCAAAGCACTTCATCACCACAGACGTTAGTGTCACTGGTCGATAGTCATTGAGGCACATCACCTTACTCTTCTTGGGTATTATTGATGCCCTCTTAAAGCAGGTGGGAACCTCAGACCTCAGAAGTGAGAAGTTGAAAATGTCCGTACAAACTCCAGCCAGGTGGTCCTCATAGGTTTTACACGGCCAGGTATACCATCAGGTCCAGGCGCTTTTCGATGGTTCACCCCCCTGAAGGATCTTCTGATGTCGGCCTCTGTGACTATGATGGCAACACTGTCAGGGCAAGTAGGGGCTCGGGAAGGCACATCAGTGTTCTCCCTATCGAACCATGAGTAGAAAGCATTGAGCTCGTCAGGGAGTGATGCTTCGCTGTCGTTTGAGCCGCCTCCTGATTCCGCCTTGTAGGAGGCCTGCCACAGTTGCCGTACATCAGTCTCACCCTCCAGCTTAGAGCAGAAGTCCCTTTTGGCCTTTTTGATGGCCTTACCAAGGTCGTATCTGGACTTTTTATAGACCTCTGCATCGTCAGACCTGAATGCCTGGGATCTGGTCTTCAGAGGATTGCCGATCTCATGGTTCATCCAAGGCTTCTGGTCAGGAAACACTCGTAAGGTTTTTGTTGGAACGCAGTCCTCCACACATTTCGTTATGAAGTCTGTAACAACTGTGGCGTATTCATTCAGGTCCGTTGCCGAGTCCTTGAACATTGGCCAGTCTACAGACTCCAAGCAGTCCTGGAGTTGTTCCTCTGGGCCCCCACCCCCCCCCCCCCCCACCCCCCTCCCTCCTTCGTAGCAGTGGTCAAGGGTGTATGATCCTCTGGTGCTGCAGGAGACATGTTGGTGGAAGCTCGGGATCGATTTCTCCAGGTTAGCTTTGTTGTAGTCCCTGGCTACGGTGGTAAATGCCTCAGTGGAAGCCATCTGGTACTTGTAGGTCGAGACCCTAGCCAGTTCTAACATACTATTAATTACAAATAGGCACTATGTTCTTGCTTTTATACACTTTTCATAAAGAGTAATTGCATTCAGTGTAAAGTGCATAAGTACTCAATTATTTTTTAACGCCCTTCAAATAATGAGTGACATTCAAATTTAAGTGTTGTGGCATTTAGTCAGCAAGATTATCAGATTCAAGGTGATAAATGATAATCTCATTACAGGACGGTGAATTTGTAGACTTTGTCCCTATGAACATAGGGATCCAAAGCTTGTAATCTGTAAAATCATAAATCATTGGCTAAAGGTGGAATTATTGTTCAGTAATTTCAATTCCCAAGATAGTGGTTGAATAAACTGGGTAAGTGTCCAGAAGTTTGGATACTGTTTTGGAGAAATGACCTTCAGGTATTTCACAATAGTTGAGGTATTTATATTAAAAATAATTTAATAAATCTATGAAAACACTCACAGCAATAAGGGTAATCATGAGGTCACCAGATTGTCATTGGTTCATTGAACTATTACAGAAGATTATGATTGAACCTGGATCATTGGAGCAATAATGTATCAGTTCGACGTTGCAATACTGTGCTGGTTTATCTAGCTGTACTGAGATCATGATGTGTTTGCGGATATATTCTAACGTCCCTGTCCCACTTTCCCGAGTTACTCATGAATTCTCCCGAGTTTTCCCCTTGATTCAAACTTGGAGAATTACGGTAATAGCCAGCCGTAGGTACTCGGGGCTATTTTTTTTACTTCCAGAAATTTTTCAACATGTTGAAGAAACGTCCCGACTTACCTGATGCCCCGAGTACCTACGGCTGGCATTACGAGCTGCTACGAAATATCTACAGATGCCTACAGCCTCCTACGAACTCGTTACGGACTCCTACGGACTCGCTACGGACATTCTCCGAGTTTGAAGCAAGGGGAAAACTCAGGAGAATTTGTGAGTAACCCTTAAGTAACCTGACATTAAAACAGATTTCAATTGATCCGAGAAACTCAAACTAACTAAACTAAATATGCATATTTCATGTGAAATAAAATCTTGCATATCTTTCCATTTGAAGATACGACATTTGGTTTTTAGCCCTTGTGAATGTGGTCATGGTTTATATTTCCCGTTGGTTCTCCTCAATTTTCTCTGAGGCCTTTAACACAACTGAACATATCATCCAGCTGCAAAGTCTGTCCTCTATATAGTGGTATTTGCCTGGATATGGTATGAGTGTTGCCAGCAGTGACTCTGTTTCCTGTATCACACTCTTCACTTGAAGGACTCCTATTCATGTTTCTTGTATTTTATTAATTGACCCACTGCTCTGGAGTGATGTTATTCAAAGAGATAAGATCAGTTTTTTGCAGCACAATGGCAACATTGATACATTTGTCCAAATATTTGGTTACAGCTCCTGTTGGAGCCATTAAGCTTAAGTAAGTGTATTATAGTCATGTCTTGTCACCTTTAATTATTATCTGCCTGTGTTAATGTGGGTGGGATTTTATACATAGTCTGGGGCGTGTTTTTGGCTAGAGGATTCTGGCGCAGACTCTCAGATGGTTAGTTTGTAGTTTGATGTCGTGGGCCATGGAATTAAACAGTTTTTTACCATGACCATGAACATGATTGGGACATATATATGTAGTCAGACAATGTACTTTTACAAGGGGTCTGAGGAAGGGTCTCGACCCGAAACGTCGCCTATCTCCTTCGCTCCTTAGATGCTGCTGCACCCGCTGAGTTTCTCCAGCTTTTTGTGTAACCCTACTTTTACAAGAAGAAGTTTTCATAATTTATATGACATGAATGGAACGATGATTAAGAACGGAAAGTTATGAGTTGTTTCATTGTTTTGTATTACTACAATAAATAAGCTATTAATCAAGAGACTACTTCTGATAGATTCATCTTTGCTGTTTCAAATATGTTGTGGAGTGCGTGAGACTACTTTTCGAATCATACCCAAAAAATTGGTGGCTATCGAAGGTTCAACTTTGAGATGCTGTAAACTGCCGCTACATTTAAGTATAAAACAAGTTACTATGAGGAAAAGTAGTAGCAAAAGACTGATTCAACGGTGAATCGAAGAATCTGGATCTCTGCCAGAAATTACAACCTGAACTATGGAAGAAGAAAAGACATGGTTGAACGCCTGGGTCATAGGAAGAAAGAAAACTTCATTGACCGAGGGAGCGGCCATGAGTAAGAATCGATTGCTTGCTACATATGAGAAATATCTGAAGTTTAAGTTTAAAAACCTGTAAAGAGTTCTGCAAAAATTTGGAAAGCAGCCAAGATGCTGCAACAATAAAGCTTGTTTATCGTAACCTGGATAAGGACAGCACCAGTATAGGTGTTGTGACCTTGAAGAGCTCAGACTTGAGCAAATGTTTTGGAACTGAAATGATGTATTCAAATTCTTTCACGATAAATCAGCTAGCATAGAGTGAATGGCCTTGGAAATTAATTGGATGTTTTGGACAAGCTTACAAAACACTGGTAAGAAGACTTCGAACATCTTGGCAAATAATTAGATGTTTTCAAGTATTTGCCAATTTGTTTTTGAGTGGACCTTCAAAATAATTGGATTGTTTTGGAACCACGGACAAGATAGCCAGCTCTGCACTTGGACAACGATCTGGCAGACGATTAACGCATGGAGCGAGGGACAGGTGAGTACGAAGAGAAGCCATGAGGGGGAGCAGTGGAGTCAGACGAGAGAAGATATGGAAGAAGAGAGACCAAGTGAACTGAGAAGGGAGAAGCAGCCCACCTGGAAAGATGCCAGATGGATAGAGACAAGTTATGGAAGCAGATGGTCAAGAACATTGATATCCAGAACAAACTAATGGAGTCTAAAGAGAATGTGATGATAGTGCGATCTAATCAGGAGCAATTACTCAGCCTTGGTCTCTAGGTTGGTAAAAAACAAGATGCATTGCTGAAAACAGAAATGCCAGAGGAAGAGCTCAACAGACACACCCAGTGGTTCCAAGAAAAAATGGAATTTTTCTGTGGTTTTGTAGAGTATGTGAAGAAGTGGTTATTTGAGATCGACCAACTTTCGCACTCTACAGTCGGAAGTTCGATGCAACAAGATGTTGAAATGGGAGAAGAAATTGGACCACAGGATAGTATCTCAAACATCTCAACATGGACGAAAATCTGGTTCTGTAGCCAATTCAACTACAATGGTCTCTGCTCAAAGGTGAATTAGCTGTTCTCTCGCTAGAAGCTGCCACCTTGGAGAAAAAATATGAGATTGAGGAACAAGAAGAACAGCTGAGAAGACAAGTAGAACAGCTGAAAAAGCAAGAAGAACAGCTGAAGAGAGAGGCTGAGGAACAAAGTGAACAGCTGAAGAGAGAGGCTGAGGAACAAAGCGAACAGCTGAAGAGAGAGGTTGAGGAATGAAAAAGGCAGTTGAGGAAGGAGAAGGAAAGGCTGGAAATATCCACAAAGCCGGCAGTTGCCGGAGCAAGGAGGGAGATATTGAAGGGCCTAGGATCAAGATGTGGCTCGAGAATATCTCAGAAGAAAAGTTGCTTAATAGGAATGGAAGCAGCACCTAAATTGAACCCACAGCCCGAGCCACTCTGGTCTCACGACTCAGAGCTAGCACCGAGTGGGTGGGTGGTCGGTGAAATTTCATTTCAATAAGAAGAAGCTAGACCGAAGCAAATAACTTTTGGACTGTCTGCTGAGGCTCGTAATAAGCTGGCAACCCAGTACTCTTCTCAGAGGCCTGTTTTGGATTCATTTGCGCCCAGCTAGGGACAAACAACTGGTTATGGGACTTGTGACAAAACTTACCCACACTAGTACTCTACTCAGAAGCCTGTTTACCATTCCTCTGTCCAATGGGGGATTTAAACAAGAAATCTGTGAATTGGTGAGGTATCAAATGAGAATTAGCGAGTATCTAGCTCAACATAATATTTCTTCCATTTTACATTCAATGGAAATTCCTAAGTACGACAGTGATCCTTTGCAATATGAAACTTTCATAGACCAGTTCGGGGAGGGAGTGAAAATGAACACTACTAATGAAACAGATCGCTTACGGTTTCTGGAGCATTACACAAGCAAATATTCAAAGCAGCTTGTTGGAGGTTGTCGGAATTTGCCTGCAGATGAGGGCTATCGAACGGCAAGAGAATAGCTTAGAGAACATTTTGGTAACAATCACCTGATTGCTAATGCATACATGAAGAAGGCCTATGCTTGGCATTGCGTGAGTTTGCGATATTTCTTAGAAGTTGCTGTAGCTCAATGAAACACCTCAACGACATGCAAGAAATGAATGTTGTTAGTAATATGTGAATTATCATTCTAAAACTGCCCTATAGGCTTAGGGAAAGGTGGCGAGATAGAGAAGGTCTGATATTGGAAGTTGAGAAATGAGAAGCCATACTTCCTGACCTGGTGAATTTAATGGAAAAGGAAGTACGGTTAATGTCAAATCTATACCATGGGAATATTCAAGATCCTAAACCAATTGCAACTGTCAAAGGTTCTACCTTTACTAAAACAAAAGGAAGATCAGGACCTAAGGAAAACAGTTTTGCTACCGCTGTAATACTTGTAGAAACAACAGGTGAGAAGAAAAGAGACACATCTACCATTAAACCATGAGGTTTCTGTTTGTCATGTGATGAGGTTGGTCACACCATAAGGTCGTCGAAAATTCAAGAAGAAGGAATATAAAGAAAAAATGGGCTTCTTACTGGAGAAAGGAGTCTGTTTTGGATGTTTGAAGAAAGGACACATGGTTAAAGACTGCAAGAGTCGTATAACTTGTAATAACTGTAATCAAGATCATCCTGAATTACTTCATACTGAACAGAAGAATACGGAAAAGAGGCCGGAGCAAATAAAACAGGAGGAGAAGCCAACTACTAGTGATGCTGTTACCTTACCTCAAATAAATGCACATATTGGGGCCAGGGTAGAAACCTGTATTTTCTCCATCTTAGCAGTAAAGGTGAAGAGCAGCCATGGGAGTACAGTGTTGCAAAGATATGCTTTTTTGGATGAAAAGCTTGTTAAGAAGGATGGACATCACAGGAGAAAAGACTAAGATTCTATTACATACCATGAATGAGGAGAAATCCTGCGATAGTCATCATATTACAAGTATGGAAATATCTAGTCTAGATGAAAACAATTTTATACAAATATCTGATGTGTTTACACATGAGACCATGCCTGTTTCTCATCTAAATATACCCAAGCAAGAAGACTTGAAACAATGGACTTACTTGAAGGATGTCAAGATACCTAAAATAAATTCTGGTATCGAGCTACTTATTGGAACAAATGCTTTGAAGGCATTGGGTCCTAAAAAGATTGTCAGCAGTCAAGGGGACGGACCATTTACTGTGAGAACTCTACTCAGATGGGTTATCTATGGCTCCTTGAGAAGGAACAACAGAAGGAGGAACGAGAATAACCACCCTGCTCCTGTGTCAATCGAATGTCCAGTGGTTAATTAGAAGAGCTATTGATCAAGCAATACAATCACAACTTCTATGAAAGTACCAGTAAGGAATCAGAGGAAATGTGCAGAGAGGAGTTGAAGTTTTGGGATATTATGAACTACTAAGTGAATATGATAGATGGACTCTATTGTCTAGACGTACCTTTCAAACAAGAAAGTGTTAGCCTGCCGAATAATCATTGCATTGCAGAACAGCGCACCCAGAATCTGAAACGCAAGTTTGGCAAGAATAAGACATTTCATGAAGAATATATATCTTTCCTAAAGGACACGATTGACAATGATTATGTTGAAATAGTACCAACAGACCAGCTGAATCGAAGTGATGGAGAGCTATGGTATATTCCACACCATGGGGAGTATCACTCAAAGAAAGGGACCTTCAGGGTGTTCTTTGACTGTGCTGCAGTCTTCAAAGGACCATCACTTAACTGTCAACTACTACACGGTCCAGACCTTACCAACTTACTCGTTGGAGCACTTAGACAAGAACCGGTTGCTTTGATGGCTGATATTAAAGCAACGTTTCATCAAGTCAAAGTATCAGTAAAGCATATTGACTATTTGTGATTCCTATGGTGGCCTGATGCGGATGCACAACAAGATCTTGTTGAATATCAGATGAAGGTACATCTCTTTGGAGCGGTGTCATCACCAAGTTGTGCAAACTTTGCATTAAGGAAGACCGCCGAGGACAATAAAGCCCACTTCCCAGAAGAAGTGACAAACACAGTAGAGAATAATTTCTATGTGGATGATTGTTTAAAATCTATGTCTACAGAACAGGAAGCAATTCAAATGGTAAAACATCTGACTTCCCTCTGCAATAAAGGGGGATTCATGCTTTCCAACTGGATCAGTAACAGCCGTGTTGTATTGGAAAGCATTCCACCATATTACAGAGCCAAGGAGACCAGGTAGTTGGATTTGGACAAAGACAATTTGCCGATGGAAAGAGCATTGGGACTGCACTGGTGCGTTGAAACAGATGTGTTCAAGTTCAGAATCTCGATTAAAGAGCGACCATGTGCTAGATGGGGAATCCTATCCGTGATTGGTACTGTTTATGACCCTTTGGGATTTCTTGCACCATTTACACTACCAGCCAAGTTGATTTTGCAGGATCTCAGGATCTTTGTAAGGAAAATCTTGGATGGGATGAGAGTATAACGCAAAATTCCTCTCAACGATGGACAGAATGGTTAGCAGATCTCAACAAGATCTCAGAATTCAAAGTGAACCAGTGCATCAAGTCAACAAACTTTGGTCGATTCAGATTTACACAGCTGCACCACTTTTCAGATGCAAGCAAAAGTGGCTATGGTACTGTTTCATATCTAAAACTGGAAGATGATAGCAAAGAGGTGCATGTTGCATTCATAATGGGAAAAGCCAGGGTGGCACCATTGAAATAAATGATGATTCCCAGAATGAAGCTTATAGTTGCTGTCCTTGCTGTCAGAGTGGACATAATGCTGTGAAAGGAATTACAGCTACTGCTGGACAAATCCATCTTCTGGACTGATACCACAACCGTGCTTAAGTACATCAACAATGAAACCAAACGCTTACAAACATTTGCAGCAAACATAATCTCTTATGTAAAGAGAGCTAATAATGTATCACAGTGGAAATATGTTAACACAAAATCCTGCGGATGAAGCTTCTAGAGGACTAACAGCAGACCGCTTCTTAAGCAATAAGAGATGGATCAATGGACCAGAGTTTTTCTAAGCCAGACAGAGATGGCCAAAGTTTGAGCTGGGATTTGAAATCTCTGCTAATGATCCGAATATCAAGCCAAACATTAAGGGAAAATGGTATTGCTAAGGATTCAGCAAACATAACAATTACTTAATTACCCACTTTTGATCATGGAAGAAGTTTGTGATGTCTTGTGTTCTTAAAGCCAAAACAAGGTTATTGCTGTTTGTCTGAAATAGGAAAGAGATTGCTGAAAGTATTTCTGAAGAAGATCCTGAAAAACTGACGGAAAACGTTGAAAAGAAGATGCAAGTTTTTAAGGCATCATACCATGTACAGGGATTATATCTTGATGATCTCCTCAGAACAGAAAATGCAATTATTTCTTTGTCAGAGAGAAAAATACAAGGAAGAAATATCGACGTTAGAAGCTAGAGTACATAGTGTCAAAAGAGACAGTCTAAAGTCAAAAGTAAACTTTATTGTCAATTCAAATAATGCAACAAGTAGTTACACGGAGGATTGAAATTGTGTTTCCCCATACTCCAAATGTGCAAGTAATATTTATAACACAGAGAGACAATATACCATTAAAAATACCGTTAAAAAATATACCATTCAAAATAGACATTATATTAAAAAAAATTCACAGTGTGCCAGAGTCTAGTAACATTTGAGGTATGTTATTAAGGTGCAATAATAAAAGGTACAATATAGAAAAGTGCAAATAGCATACTGCAGACATTGAGTTAAAGTTATTTGACAGTCAGTTGGTCTTTGTTTGTGTAATGTTCATGGAATTTTCTTGAGTGAGTTGAGTAGTCTGATGGCCTGAGAGAAAAAGCTGTTTTTGAATCTGGTGGTTTTGCTCCGCATGCTGCGGTAGCGCTTGCCGGATGGAAGGAGGGTGAACAGTTTGTGTGCTGGATGGGTGGTGTCTTTGATGATATTGGTTGTTCTCTTGCGAGATGGGTATAAGTCCAGGACCTCTGGTTGGGGTGATCTGATGATCTTCTCCGCTGTCCTCACCACTCTCTGTAGGGCCTTCTGGTCAGCAGCAGAGCAACTGCCATACCAGACTGAGAGACTGCTGGTAAGAATGCTCCCAATGGCACCCCTGTAAAAGGTGGTGAGGGCAGAAGGGGGGAGGTCGGCTCTCCTCATCCGTCGAAGGAAGTGGAGGCGTTGCTGTGCTTTCTTGACCAGGGAGATGGTGTTGGTGGACCATGTCTGTGATGTGCACTCCCAGGAACTTGGTGTTTTTCACAGACTCCACTGCACTGCCATTGATGGTGAGTGGGGTGTGTGCTGTCTGTTTCTTCCTGAAGTCCACAGTTATTTCTTTTGTTTTATTGACATTGAGTTGAAGGTTATTGATGTAACACCAGTTGATGAGTTGTTGAACCTCCTCTCTGTAGGCTGAGTCGTCATCGTGGCTGATGAGGCCCACCACTGTAGTGTCATCTGCGAACTTGATGATGTTGTTCGAATTGTGTTTGGCACAACAGTCATGTGTCATCAGCGTGAACAGCAGAGGGCTCAGCACATATCCCTGTGGGACCCCGGTGTTCATGATGGTGGTCTCTGATGAGTTTTTGCCAACTCTTACTGTCTGTGGTCTGTCGGTAAGGAAGTCCAGTAACCAGTTGCATAGTGGGGTGCTGATGCCTATTTCGCCGAGTTCATTCACTCGAGTTGGGGGATGACTATGTTGAAGGCGGAGCTGAAGTCGATAAACAGCATCTGCACGTAACTGTTATTGTTTTCCAGATGAGCCAGGCTTAGGTGGAGTGCTGTTGCTATGGCATCATCAGTGGAACGGTTGGGATGATATGCAAACTGGAATGGGTCAAGTGTAGAGGGGAGACTGGATGTTATGTGGGCCTTGACCAACCTTTCAAAGCACTTCATCATGATGGACGTGAGTGCTATGGGCCGGTAATCGTTCAGTGTTGAGGCTGGAGATTTCTTAGGTAACGGTATGATGGTGGTGGCTTTGAAGCATGCTGGTATGATGGCTTGGCTCATCATACCAGCTCAATTTTATAAGCTGAATCCGGTATTAGAAGAAGGACATCTGAGAGTTGGCGGACGCTTGAATAGACTGACAATGCCTGAAGAGGCTAAGCATCCTATTATTCTCTCGAAGGACTTTCATATTTCACCATTACTGTTACGACATATTCATGAACGGATGGGACATGGAGGAAGAAATCACATGCTGTCGCAACTTCATAAGAAATATTGGATTATCAAAGCTAATTCGGCCGCAAGAAAGATAATAATAAATTGTGTTGAATGTAGACGACAGAGTGGAAAAGTTGGAGAACAAAAAAATAGCAGATCTTTTTTGGAGGAGGTGGACCCAAGAATATTTGCCTCTAATCCAAGAACGACAATAATGGTTTAAAGTAAGAACAAATTTTATTCCAGGTGATATGGTTTTGATGGTTGATTTTACTGCACCATGAGCTTCTTGATTGATGGGAAGGATACTGGAAATCATGCCGGACGTTAAAGGTTTGGTGCGTACAGTACCACTTCAGACTAAGAACAATGTCTTGGTAAGACCGAGAAACCAAGATATGTCTGCTGCTACAAGGTGAAAATGAAGATGGAAGAATCGCTAAAGAAATCTGAATGCTGATATAATACATGTTATTTTTGTTTTTTGATATATGTTAAGCTTTTATAGCTCCTTTTTTAAAAATGTCTATTAGTAATTGCCTCGTTATATGCTCAGAACAATTAGGGGCCGGTATGTTGGAGCCATTAAGCTTAAGTAAGTTTATTATAGTCATGTCTCATTACCTTTAATTATTATCTGTCTATATTCATGTGCGTGGGATTTTATACATAGTCTGGGGCGTGTTTTTGGCTAGAGGATTCAGGCGCAGAGTCTCAGATGATTCGTTTTTAGTTTGGTGTCGTGGGCCATGGAATGAAACAGTTTTCTACCATGACCACGAGCATGATTGGGACATATATGTAGTCAGACAATGTACTTTTACAAGAAGAAGTTTTTATAATTTATATGACATGAATGGAACGACGATTAAGACCCGAAAGTTATCAGTTGCTTCATTGTTTTGTATTACTACAATAAAGAAGCTATTAATCAAGATACTACTTTTGATAGATTCTTCTTCGCTGTTTCAAATATGTCGTGGAGTGCGTGAGACTACTTTTCTAAACATGTGACAAATAAATGTATCTTGTAATCATACCCGAAAAATTAGTGGCTATCGAAGGTGAGAACTTTGAAAAGTTTTTATGATTTATATGACATGAATGGAACGACAATAAAGAACAGAAAGATATGAGTTATTTCATTGTTTTGTATTACCACAATAAAGAAGCTATTAAGTCAAATTCAAAGTCAAAGCCAAAGCGAAAGTCAATTTTATTCGTCACATGCACCCGACGGTGCAGTGAAATGGATTTGCCAGCCGCGATACACTTAAAAAGAACACACAATACACAATAAAATTGAACATAAACATCCACCACAGCATTCTTCACTGTGGTGGAAGGCAACAAAGTTCAGCCAGTCCTCCTCCGTTGCTCATCCGTGGTCGGGGCCATAACCCTCTAGGGTCGCGGCTACGGATCGCCCGATGTACAGGCCTTCTCATCAGGATGATCAAAACTCCGACGACAGGACGGTCAAACACACTCCGCAGCTTGCAGGTCCCGAATCGGCATTTTCGTCCCGGAGACCGTGGCTTCAGGATGTTATAGGCTGCAGGCTGGCGGTCGAAGCTCTTCTCTGGCGACCCCCATCAAGGGATCCCAGGTTCTGGATGGTAAGTCCATGCCACGCCCGCGGCTAGAAGCTCTGTGGACCACAGCCCCCACGGTGCCAAAGTCACCAGGCCAGCGATGCCTCTCTGGCGACCCCCGGCAAGGGTTCACCCCCGCTCCGCGATGGAAAAGTCCATGCTGCGCCTGCTGCTGATGCTCGAGGCCGAACTCTGGGAAAGGCTGCACTAATCCAAACTGTTAGGCCACGAGGGAGGCAATATGGAAAATGTCGCCTCTCCGTGGAGGAGGTGACCGAAAACGGTTTCCCCCTTTCCCCTCCCCACCACCCCCCACAAGACACACCAAGAGACACCTAAACTAACATTAGACACACCAAAAAAAAAGTCAAAATAACGAACACGCTGCTGGCAGGGCAGCTGACTCGCAGCGCCCCCACCGACTTCTTAATTCATCTTAGCTGTTTCAAATGTGTCGTGGAGTGCGTGAGACTACTTTTCTAATCATACCCGAAAAATTAGTGGCCGTCGAAGGTTGAACTTTGAGACGTTGTAATAACCGTCGCTATAGCTCCTATTGGTTTCAATATTATTTGATTAAGTTTCCCTGGAGTGCTATGGGATTAAATGGAGCAAGATGGAAGAAGTCTGGCTATTGTCATCACTCCTGCAGTGACAAACAATTTCTGTTTCATTCAATGAAAATATGGTGCTGTAACATTTTTGAATGCTGTATAGATAGACTTCTCAACAAACATTTATTAACAGGAGTAGGCTCTCAGCCTGCCTTGTCATTCAGCACAATCAGGGCTGATTTGCCCCAGGCCTTAACTCCTCGTGTGTGCCAGTTCCACATGATTCCCTAATCAATAGCTATTTTTCTAAACTTTAAAGAATATACATCCAAAGTTTTTAGCTGCTCTTGACAGGACAACCCTTTCGACCCAGGAATTAATTCAAATAATCTATTCGGGTCTGCTGCCAATGTTAGTATTTCCTTTTTATAAGTAAGGGAAACACATCGGAATTGTCCAATTAGGACAGCCAGCATGACTTTGTATGGGGCAGGTTGTGTCTTACAAACTTGACTTAATAATTTGAGGAGGTGACAAAGTTAATTTATGAGGGTAGGGCAGTGGATGTTGTCCAGGTGGACTCTAATGAGGATTTTAACAAGGTCCCACATAGTAGACTGATCTAGAAGATTAAGTTGCATGGGATGGGTGGTGACTTGGTAGTTTGGATTCAAGGTTACCTTACCCATTGCAGGCGAGGGTAGCGGTGGAAGGGTGATAATCCGGCTGTAAGTCTGTAACCACTGCTTTTGCACAGGCATATGAGCTGGGATCTTTGTTCTTTGTGATATATATAAATTATTTCTAGATGGGTTGGCTAGTAAGTTTGCAGATGGTAATAAAATTGATAGAGTTGGGAACAGTGAAGCCTGTCAAAGGGTGCATCCAGATATAGATCAGCTACAAATATGGATGAAGAAATGGCAGTTGGAGTTCAATCTGGGCAAGTGTGAAGTTGCATTTTGGGAGGTCAAATGTAGGATCAAAGTACACAGTTAAGGATAGGTTGCTTGAGAGCATTGATGTATAGAGGGATCTTGGAGTCCAAGTCCAACAAAAGTATGGTGGTAAAGGACGCATATGGCATATGTAACTTCATCGGTTGAGACATGTAGTATGTGTTGGAAAGTTATGTTGCAGCTTTTTAAAACATTGAGTTAAGTCACATTTAGAGCATTGGAAATAGTTCTGGTCATCCATTACAGGGTGTGGAAGCTTTAAAGAGTGTGCAGAAGAGGTTTCCCAGGATACTACCTTGATTAAAGGGTATTGGCCATATGGAGAGGTTGAACAAACGGGTTGTTTTCTTTGAAGCATCAGTGGCTGAGGGAAGATCTGAGAGACGTTGATAAAATTATGAGAGTCATAGATAGGATAGACAGAATATTTTTCCCAGGGTAGAAATGTCAACTAGGGTGCAGAGCTTTAAGGTGAATGGAAGAAAGTTCCAAGGTGCTGTGCAGCCATGTTTTTTACACAGAAAATGGGAGTGCTTGGTAAGTGTTGCAAAGAGTGGTGGTGGAGGTGGAGGCAGATACGATAATAGTGTTTAATGGACTTTTAAATAGGCACATGAAAAAAGCAAGGAATGGGGGCATGTGGATAATGTGCAGGGATTAGGGATTAGTTCAGTGCTGGATTTACCTATAAGTTAAATAAGCTATAGCTTAGGGCCACACACCCTCGGGGGCCTCATTTTTTGAAATATATTTTTATTTTCATCATTTTTTACCCAAATTCTTTTAGAGAAGGGCCTCAAATTTCATACAGTTTAGGGCCTCAGCAGGTGAAGGTCCGGCCCTGGATTAGTTTAATTTAGCATCATACTTGTACATCAGAAGCCTGTTTCTGTGCTATGCTGTTCTATATGTACTGTATGTTCAAAACTGAATGAAGTACTCCAGGTGCGGCCTCAACAATATCCTGCATCATTGTACCGATGCTTATTTATTTGTAAACTCTAGCCCCTTATGACAAATGCCAGCATGTCATTTGCTTTCCAGCTACAGTAAATCCCCGTTACAACAGAACATAGGGGGGAATAGTGTCCGTAATTGCCGATTGTTCGTTATTAACGAGTAAGGTACTATCATTGTATAAGTTCATAAGTTCATTTATTGTCACATACACCAATTGGTGTAGTGAAATTCACTGGCCAGGTCAGTCATACAATTTATAAAAGCAACAGACTCAGAAAACACATTTTAACATAAACATCCATCACAGTAACTCCAACAATTCCTCACTGAAAAGGATGAAAATAAAGTTCCAAGTCCTTCCCTTGTTGTTCTTCCTCGGTCGTGGGCCTTGAGCCCCCCGTTGACGGCACGGTCTTGACTCCCTTAGCCGGCGGCGTTCGGGCCCTCCAGTCGAGGTGATCAGCCCCCGTGCGGGGCGATCAAACTCGCGTCGGGGCTGGACGAACCTTCTGCGGCGTTGGAGCTCCCGACTAGCCTTTCCCGAGACTGCGAGCCCTTGATGGTGAGTCTGCACGCCATGGAGGGAGCGATCTCAGGCAAGGGATCCACTCCGATGGTAAGTCCGCGCCCCAGGGTGGAACTAACGACAGTCCGAGGCGGCTTCCAGCTCCATCGATGGTAGGCGCAGAGCCCGGAGAATGTGATCCAAAACTTGATCACCTCTCCGGGAAGGTAGGAACTTGACAAAAAAAGGTTCCCGCCTCCCCCCCCCCCCCCCACCTCCCCCCACATAAAACAAACAGAAGAACATTAAAACAAACTTTAAACAAACGCTAAAAATAACAAAAGGATGAAAAAACAAACAGACTGCCGGCAGAGCTGCCATCTCCCTCCTCCGCCGCCCCCGGTAAGTAGTAGAAACAAACAACAGCAGATGCTGGTTAATACACAAAAGGACACAAAGAGCTGGAGTAACTCAGCATTTCGGCCTATTTTCATGTCATCAGCAAATTGTATACATTGCACACTGCCCAAGTTATTAATATAAATAGTATTCTTGAACAAACCGGGGTAGAAGATTGCAACCTTCATGTGGTTGCAAACCTTCACCCTGTTTCGACTAATGCCATCAACTCAACATGCACAAACGGAAGATCAGATAGAATAAGTTGTCCAACAACTTTAGGCTGTGCACGCCACACGAAAGAAGAACAAACCAAAACCAAAGATCTTTGGATCTTTCCAATGTGTTCATCCTCCTAGCCTGAAAAATATGGGGTTTTTTCTGATTCTCTCTTTCTGTGTAAATTCTTTAGTTCATTCTACTCACACATCTTCCAACACCATTAATTATTTTAGGCTGATGGCCCTTCATAATATTTGCTTCATGTGAATAACATTGCCTCTGTTATAACATCAATTCTAAATGTGTGGTTCTTCAGTAAAACATTTTGTAGCTATAAATAAAGCCTTACCTTTCCTCAATATCTTGTGGTGTTTCTTTGAAATGTCCCATTCTGAATTTAAGTTTTGGGATTGGATCCAGGAATTCTTTATTATTGCTCCATGTGGAGTAACTTTTTGTCTGCTTTATTGTACCTATATCTTACCACACTAATGCATACAACAGTAAACTAGGCATGATTTGACTTGACTTAAAGTGCAATGTTTCCAAAAATGCTCTGTTTTTGCCCAAAATTACCATTGCGGGGCAGACAATTGATTCAAATCTATTCTATCTGATGTAAGTGATCAGTTGGACAATATTAACAAACTTTGGAGCTTTTGGATGTAAAAGGTAATGAATAACTAGTTTGGACACTTCAATCAAGATGGAATGCTAAATTTATTCAAGTCAAGAGAGTTTATTGTCATGTGTCCCAGATACGACAATTTAATTATTGCTTGCTGCAGCACAACAGAGTATTGTAAGCATAAATGCAGAACAGTTCAGTGTGCCTATATAGCATCAAACATATATATATATATATGCACAATAAATAAATAGATAAAGTCCAATAGGCTGTTATAGTTCAGAGTTTGTTCGATGGCGAGTTTAATAGCACGATGGCTGTGGGGAAGCAGCTGTTCCTGAACCTGGATGTACCAGATTTCAGGCTCCTGCACCTTCTACCTGATGGCAGCGGAGAGATGAGTGTGTGGCCAGGATGGTGTGGGTCCTTGATGATGTTGGCAGCCTTTTTGAGGTAGCAACTGCGATAGATCCCTTCGATGGTGGGGAGGTCAGAACCGATGATGGACTGGGCAGTGGTCACAACGTTCTGCATTATTTTCCGCTCCTGGACGCTCAAGTTGCCGAACCAAGCCACGATGCAACCAGTCAGTATGCTCTCATCTGTGCACCTGTAAAAGTTCGAGAGAGTCCTCTTTGACATACTGCCTCTCCGTAATCTTTTCAGGAAGTAGAGACACTGATGTGCTTTCTTTATAATTGCATCAGTGTGCTGGGACCAGGAATGATCTTTGGAAATATGCACGCCCAGGAATTTGAAGTTTTTTACCCTTTCCACCATCGTCCCGTTGATATAAACGGGATTGTTTCCTTTGGCACCTCAACTCCACTCAATTAAATTGGCACCTCAACTCCATTAAAAAAAATGTCTGTAACATATACATGCAGCATATGTTTCCTCCAGTACCTCCTCAACAAATACAATGTAGCAAACTTGTGTGGTATATTGACTTTGTTATTCAGCTACTAACAAATCAAACTTGCCAAGGAAAAATAAACAAAACACTTTGTCTCTCTGCATTGGCCCATCATTTTTTCTGGTGGTGATCAAACATTTGGTAGCAATAATCAGGGAAGATGTTCATAGAATAAGTTTTAGTTCAGAAAGGAGAGCCAGAAATCATTTAGTTAAACAGAAATGATTTTCAACTAAGCGTACTTTTTTGGATGAGGTAGCTGAGAATGATGATTAAGGGAACGCTGTAGAGGTTGCCAATATCAATTTTAGAGGTCATTTGACACAGCTCCACATAAGAGGCTGGATAGCAAAACCAAACACCATGAAACAAAGATGTCTCTGTGTCAGCATGAATAAAAATTAGTTCAAGGACAGCAAATATAAAATTATGTTTTTTTAGACTGGAGGCCACTTTAAATGATAAGCTTCTTAAGGTTTAGTGCCTGAACCACATTTTCTTTCCATCTATTTATGACTTTGATAGGACCATGCAGGATAAAATTTCAACATTTGCAGATAGCATCAAATCTGGAGGTATTGTAAACAGTAATGTGGTAAAAACTTAAATTAACTGTCAGATTGTGCAGGTAAATGGCAAACTAAATTTAATACGGAAACATGCAAAACTATACATTGTCAAAGAGGAGAAATAATATTGGCTAAATCACACAGCACGGCTCGTGTAGGTGCACAGGAACTGGGGTGTTTGTATGCTTTAATCATTAAAAGTGTTAGGACATGTTGACGGTGCAATTAGTGATGCTTCCATGGGCTTAATTCATGGAGACACTGAGTTCAAGTTCTTAAGATCATAAATTATAGGAGCAGAAGTAAACCATTCGCCCCATCAAGTCTACTCCGCCATTCAATCATGGCTGATCTATCCCTCCTAATCACATTCTCCTGCCTTCTCCCCATAACCTCTGACACCCGCACTAATCAAGAATCTATCTCTGCCTTAACAATATCCACTGACTTGTCTTCTGCAGCCTTCTGTGGCAAAGACTAGAAGCTATGACCTCCAGTGCTGGACTCTGCCGCTAGGAGAGAGTCTAGTGGGGTCGGTGGGGGTGCTGCAAGCCGGCAGCCCTGTCAGCAGCGTGTCTGTTTTTTTCAACTTTTTTTTGTTTTTTTAGTATGTTTTAATGTTTCTCTGTGTGTCTTGTGTGGGGGGAGGTGTGGGGGGGTAACGGGAAAAACGCTTTGTCAAAAACGTTGTGCCCGGGGTTTCAGCGGCGGGCACAACGCGAACTCAGCGTGGAGCGGGCGAGCCCTTGCCAGGGCACGCCGGAGGGGAGCGCTCCGTTCACTGGCCCACGGCAGCCTGAAGCCGCGTTCTGCAGAGCTCCAGCTAGCATGGCATCCGCAGTCTGGGATCCCTCGTGGGGGACCTAGAGGAAGAAGAAGCTCCGAATGCCGGCCCGCGGCCAACTTCTACCGTGGGCACATCGGGGACTTTGTTACCATCAGGAGCGGGGTCCCTTGCCAGGGATCCCTGGAGGGGAGCTCCAGACCGCTGGCCCTGCAGTCTGCGGTGCTTCTGGCTGCGGCGCGAACTTTAAATCTCTGACCACTGGCCCTGCGGCCTACACCAGCCTGAAGCCGCGGTCTCCGGTGGGGAGGCACCGATTCAGGACTTACCTGGACTTTTACCTGTCTGCACATCTGGACGCCCGCAGCGACGGCTGCGGAGGGTTGAGGTCCCGACCACGGGGGAAAATGGAGGAGGACTGGCCAAATTTTGTGCCTTCCACCACAGTGATGAATGCTGTGGTAGATGTTTTTGTTAAATATTTTGTGTGTTTTTGTGTGTTCTTTATCATTGTACCGCTGCTGGCAAATTCATTTCACTTGCACTTTATGTGCAATGTGACAAATAAAATTGATTGTATTGTATTGTAGTAGAAACATCCTCTACACATCCACTCTATTGTTATTCAAGTTGAATCTTTATAACACATTGGTCAGGACCTAAAGTATTTAATTCAATTTGACAACACACCTTATGAAGATGTAAAGGATCAAAGGAGAATATTGAAAAGATTGACTGAATTGGTTTCAGGAAGAAGGGAGCAAAAATCAAACTGCTGGGGTTTTCGGTGGAAACCTTTTTCTGAACCTCTATGAAAATTGTTGACTGTCTATTTCCTCCACAGATGCTGCCTGGCCCACTGATTCTTTCCAGCAGTTAAAAAAAAAACTGATTCTAGCATTTGTAGTCTCTTGAGTCTCTAGGAGGAAGGGAGCTTGTCTGCACAGTTACAGTGGAGTAACTGTAGCCACATAACAATGTGAGGACAAAGGAAATGGGAGGAGAATTACACCATTTGCTCTCTCATACCTCCTCTGCCATTCAACAAGACATAGTAGATATTTTACTTCATACCTCTTCTACTATTTTCCTTCCCAATCCCAATTTCCATTGATTCCTGTAATATCCAAAAATCTCTTCCTTTTTTTGTGTTCTTTTCTTGATCTTTATTTTGAGGAGAATCAATGACTGACTGTCCAAAGCTCTCAGAAGGAGAGAATTTAAAATATTCTCCGCTTCTGAGTGAAGATATTTTTAATTTTGACTTAAATGACCCTTATTTTGTGAATGTGACATTGAGTACGAGACTTATTAGCCTGGGATTACATGCCTCCAAATCTACTTTCTTAAATCTTGTTTTATTCAGTAAGGTTAGCACATTCTATAAACTCTGAAGGATAGAGAACTAACCCATGTAATAAACCCCCCTTTATATGATCCATCCATTAAACCAAATTTGGTGGAGTTGCAGACAGTGACAGAGGCTATAAAAAAAATACAGTGAATATAGATAGCTGCAGAAATAGGTGGAGAAATGGCAGATGGAGTTTAACCACAGCAAGTATGAGGTGATGCACTTTGAGAAATTGAATATAAAGGGAAAATATACAATTCATGTCAAAACCCTTAACAGTATTGATGTACAGTGGAATCTTGTGGTTCAAGTCCATAACTCCCTCAAAGTGGCAACGTGAGTAGATAGAATGGTAAAGAATGTGAATTGTACTCTTGCCTTTATTGGTCATGGAATTGAGTATAAGAGTCAGGAAGTCATGTTGCAGCTTTATAGGACTTTGGTTAGGCTGTATTTGGAATATTATGTGCAGTTCCAATTGCCCGATTACAGGAAGGATCTTTGGAGAGAGTGCAGAAGACATTTACCAAAATGCTATCTGGATTAGAAGGAGAAAGTGGACCTATTTGGATTGTTTTGGCTGGAGCATTAGAGACTGTGGGAAGATCTGCAGGGAATGGAGGGATATGGGTCATGAGCAGGCAGAGAGGATTAGTTTAACTTGACATTATGTTCCGCACAGACATTGTGGGCCAAAGGACCTGTTCTTGCATTATATTATTCAATGTTAATTGTTTGCAGCATTTTTATTTTTATTTCCATTTCATTCTGACTGTTCCAAATAAAATATTTTCACACAGGTCAGGAAATTTCAGTGAACACATGGTGTCCTCGTCTGCTGCACTGAATTAAAACTGTATTTTTTTTAATTTAAGTCTTGGTTCCTGGACTCTACCAATTAAAGCTTACATTGGCAGAGTCCATTAAGCAGCCCATAAAAGGAAACAATGTATTTATAAATAATATTTATTATTTCTGTAAACTCTGTTGTTATGGGAGTGTGATAATGCATTTGTTCCTACTTATCAAGAGCCTTCTAGATACCCCTATTATCTAGAAATAAAATGTTATCCTAATTTGGAGTGTTAAATAGTTGTGATTTGCAGTAACTTCTAATTGAGGCTGTGCAGGAAAGTATTGCAGATGGTGGTTTAAACTGAAGATAGACACAAAATGTTGGAGTAACTCAGCGGGTCAGACAGCATCTCTGGAGAAAAGAAGAGGTGACGTTTTACTTTTACTTTCAGTTCCCTTATCCAAATCAATGATCTGTATTGCGAACAGCTATGGCCCAAACACAAATCCCTGCTTCTGCAAAAGAGGACCAATTTCTGTCCCACAGCCTTACTGTTAATAACATAATACACAGGAAAAATAAGCATAATTTGATTCTAATTGCTATTTATTGCTACTTGTCACAACAAGTCAGCATGCAGGTACAGCAGGCAGTGAAGAAAGCTAATGGCACGTTGGCCTACATAACAAGAGGAGTTGAGGATAGGAGCAAAGAGGTCCTTCTGCAGATGTAGATGGCCCTAGTGAGACCACACCTGGAGTATTGTGTGCAGTTTTGGTGTCCAAATTGGAGGAAGGACATTCTTGCTATAGATGGAGTGCAGCGTAGGATTACGAGGATAATTCCCGGGATGGCAGGACTGTCATATGCTGAAAGAATGGAGCGACTGGGCTTGTATACACTGGAATTTAGCAGGATGAGAGGGGATCTTATTGAAACATGTAAGATTATTAAGGGATTGGATAGGCTAGAGGCGGGAAACATGTTCCCGATGTTCAGGGAGTTCAGAACTAGGGGCCACAGTTTAAGAATAAGGGATAAGTCATTTAGAGCGTAAGATGAGGAAAATCTTTTTCACACAGAGAATTAGTTATGGATTTGTGGAATTCTGTGTCTCAGAAGACAATGGAGGCCAATTCTTTGGATGCTATTGAAAGAGAGTTAGATAGAGCTGGTGGGTGGGTGGCGCTGTTGAATATGGCTGCCCCGCCTGCAGCTGTTCGTCCTTTCACGCTTTTTTAAATTTTTAGTCAGTCAAAAAGTTTTGTTTTGGAGGTCTTTTAATCTTTTTATGTGGGGGACGGGTGGGGGGGGGGGAAAGGGGAAACTGTTTTCTTAATCACTACCTGGTTGAGGATGCGTCTTTCCTCAGAGCCGCATCTTCGCCCCCTCCTCGCGGCCTACCATCTTTTAATTGGCACGGCCTTTCCTGCCGGAGACTGGCCAGAGCTTCAGGTTCAGCAGCAGCGCAGCACTGAAGTACCATCGCAGAGCGGGGCGATGACTTACAGGGGTTGCCGATTTGGAGCTCCGGAGTGCTGGGACTGCCGACTTCAACACTGTGGAGCTGTGATCTGCGGTGCATCCAGCCGCGGACGGCACTGACTTTAACAACGCGGGGCCGTGGGAACCTTCGCCGGGGATTGCCGTGTGGAGCTCCGCCCGGCTCGGCCTGTGGACTTCGGAAGCCGCGGTCTCCGGTAGGAAGCGGCCAATTCGGGAACTCCAAGCCGCTGAGAGTGTTCTTCTGCCGCCGGAGTTCCATCCGGCAAGAGGGCCTGAAACATCAGGCCGCCGTTGCGGCGACTGCGGAGGCCTCAATAGGTGAACATGGAGGCAGATGACTGAACTTTTATTGCCTTCTCCCACAGTGGGAAAAGTTGATTCCGCTGTGAGGGGATGTTCATGTTAAATTCTATCGTGTGGTGTGTTCTTTTTATTTGTATGGCTGTTTGGCAACCCAAATCTCGCTGTACCAATTGGTACAGTGACAGTAAATGTAAACTTGAACTAAACTTAAAGATAGTGGAGCCATGGGACATTGGGAGAAGGCAGAAACTGAGTTCTGATTGTGGATGATCAGCCATGATCACAGTGAATGGTGGTGCTGACTCAAAGGGCCGAATGGCCCCTCAACCTATTGTCTCTTGTTTATTGTCTATAGTAGCTCTGGGCCTGTACTCGCTGGAGTTTAGAAGAATGAGGGAGGACCTCACTGAAACTTACCGAATGGTGAGAGGCCTGCATAAAGAGAATGTGGAGAGAATGTTTCCACTAGTTGGAGGGTCTAGGACCAAAGACCATTGCCTCAGAATAAAAGGAGGTACCTATTTGAAAGGAGATGAGGAGGAATTTCTTAGGGCAGAGGGTGGTGATTCAGTGAAATTCATTGCACAAACAGCTGTAGAGGCCAAGTCAATAGATATGTTTAAGGTGGAGATTGACATATTCTTGATTAGTAGGGGTGTCAGGGTTTATGGGGCGAAGTCAGTAAAATGGGGTCTAGAAAAAAAGATAGATTAGCCATAAGTGAATGGCAGAGTAGACTTGATGGGCCGAATGACATAATTCTAGAACCTATGAACTTACGAACATCTCTTTTTTGCAAAGATATACACAAGTAACTCAGCGGGACAGGCAGGATCTCTGGAGAGAAGGAATGAGTGACGTTTTGGGTCGAGAACCTTCTTCAGACAATGGTTGATTCCAGGGTAGACACAAAATGCTGGAGTAACTCAGCGGGGCAGGCAGCATCTCTGGAGAGAAGGAGTGGGTGACGTTTCGGGTCGAGACCCTTCTTTAGACTGATGTTGTTATTCCAGTCCTAAACTTACCCCCCTTAGTCTGGTTCAGTCAAACACCGAATATAAGCACTGGAAATCCAACTATCTTTTATTACACAATACCAATACAATACCTAATCCAATGCCGCGGGTCTGATCCTTGTTTCTGCTTATTCGAGCACAACAGCCTTGCGCAAATAGTACAAACCCTAGAAGATCAGCACACTCCAATGTGCTCTCCCAGAAGATCGGCACACCCCAATGTGCCCCCCCCCCCTCTTTTATACCTTTATAGACCCTTGGCGCGAAAATACATGGGGGGGGGGGCAAACCCCTATAAGCCAATTATCGATAAGGATTACAAAATACATTGAATGACAGTTCACTGACCCAATTATAAAATATTACATAACATAGTTTCAACATAAAGCACTTAGGGAGAAATAATTCTGTTAGGTAAAGAAACATTCTCCCAGGTAAAGTGAACATCTTGGGTAAGGCCCCTCTGCTGGACCATTATTGTAACCCATCATATCCCACCCAATCCAGAGCATGCATTTGCAACAGGACCTCGCTCCTTCTGCAAAATCTCATACATATTAACAATTAATGGCCATCTGGACATCAACCTCTATTCAACCTCTTCCCAGGCCATAGACTCTCAGGAGCCATGGTCCTAATAGTCTTTACAGCTTTTGCAAACGATGACAAGCAGGTTTTACAGAAGCAGAAATCTTCCATTTTGTCAAGCACCCAAAATGCCTGATATTATCATTCCCCTCTTTTTTCATATATGATAACAAACAAAGTAAGATGACAACGGTTCCTGTTATTCAATTTAACAATGATGGCAATGTAATTTATCAGAAGCCTACCTGGGTTTTCATGGGCATAGTTTCATGATTTCTGACTGACGAGTTTCCATCTCCCGAGTTTGCATGGGCACGAATCCTCTTTGTCCATCACGTCAGCTTAATGTACTCTTGACTCTCAATGGGTACGATGTTCCTATACTGAGAAATTCCTTGAAGAAAACAAGTTAGCAGCTCAAACTCTTCCATTAATAATCTTGCAATGATGAAGATGGACCCTCACATTCCTTCCTTCTACCTTAACAGCAGTTGGGGTCATCAGGAGAACCTGGTAAGGGCCCTCCCATCGAACCTCCAAACCTTTCCTTACCCAATTCTTCACCATCACAAAATCACCAGGCTTGACCTTAATGGAAGAAACCAAAGCAGGTAATTCACTATATGCTGCTTGCACCCTAGAATGCAAATCCCTTAGCGCCTGAGTCTAGGTCAGAACGTAATTGGTCATCTCTAGTCATATGATGGAAACCGACGACCTTTGTGGCATTTTGGTTCCACGGGGTTCTTAAAGGATGTCTATAAACAATTGCAGCTGGGCTTAGTCTGGATTTCCCTGCAGGCGTGACACACATCTGAAACTTGATCGGTAATTTGATCCAATTAATTCCTGTCTCCGCCTTTAATTTAGCTAATTTAGTTTTCAGGGTCTGATTTTTCCTTTCGACAAGTCCAGCAGCCTGTGGTTGATAAGCAAAGTGCAGTTGTTGCTGGGTGCCCAGCTGTTCACAGAATTCTTTGTTAATTTGCCCAATGAAATGAGGACCATTGTCAGAGCTAAGCCGAATTGAAATACCAAACCTAGGGATAATTTCTCACATAAGCACCTTGACAACAGTAGCCACATTGTTATCAAGTGTTGGATAGGCCTCAATCCATTTGCTGAATACATTGACAATCACAAATACCACTATATCCTTGGCATTTCTCTAGCTCGATGTAATCCATTTGAAGAGTTTCAAAGGGACCCATGGGCAAAGGTGTTCTTCCATCCTCACAACCCACTCCTTTCCCAGGATTAGATTTCTGACAAATAATACAACAGCTACTCACTTTCAGGGCCAAAGTTTGTAATCCTGGATGCCACCAAGTAGCTGAAAGAGCAACACCAATTGCTCTTGCATCACAGCGAGTCGCAAAATGCATACACTCCACAATCCAAACTGCAAGAGGATCAGGCAT
Organism: Raja brachyura; assembly: GCA_963514005.1. Next base: position 43,835,965 of record OY740783.1, on the reverse strand, counting down.
ATAAGTCTGCCCTGCTGGAGTGACCCACAATCCTGACATGCAATCTATTATACATCCAAGCTGCTTCTTTGGACAACTGAAATTCGCCCTCTAGGCTAGTATATTAGGGATCCATGGTCGGCGTAGTTCACCATACCGAGCCACTGTCGCATCTGCTTCACCTCTTTTGGTACAGGAAATTCGCAAACTGGTTCAAGTCTACTGCTCTCTAGACTTCTTTCCATAGCTGAAATTATCAATCCCAGAAATTTTACTTTTTGTGGAGCCATTAATACTTTGGACCACATAATCCTAAGGTTGCCAAGTGGTTCAATAATTGAGCAGTATCTTCATGATTGATCTGCTTATCTAAACTAGCCACCAACAACTCATCCACATATTGAACTTGAGTGGATTTTCTTTTAAAAATTAAGGTGCATAACTGTCCTTGAAGGCATAGGGTAACGTCACTCGTGGCAACCTTGGCAACAGTTTGTCCATCCTTTCACCCTTTTTGCTATTTTTTGTCTGTCTTAAAGTATGTCTTTGGAGGTTTCTTCGTCTTTTTTATGTGGGGAAGATGGGGGGAAAGAGGGGAAACTGTTTCCCAGTCACTTCCAGGTCGAGGATGCGCCTTTTCTCCGAGTCGCATCCTCGCCGCCCCCCCCCCCCCCCCCCCCCCGGCAGCCTACTGGATTGGCGCGGCCTTTCCTGCCGGAGACCGGCCAGAGCTTCAGCAGCAACGCAGCACTGAATTCCAACATGGAGCGTAATGATGCCTTACCGGGGATCGCATGTTGAAGCTCCGGAGTGTTGGGCCTGCTGCTTAACACCGTGGAGCTGTGGTTTGCGAAGCTTCTAGCCGCGGGGCGCGCTGATTTTGACATCACGGAAATCTGGGACCCCGGGGTTCACCAGTGTTGGAGCTCCACCCAGCTCGGCCTGTGGACTTCGGGAGCCTCAGTCTCCGGTAGGAAGTGGTAGAAATTCCAAGCCGCTGAGAGTATTCTTCCGTTCCGACATCGGAGCTCCGATCATCCCGGCGAGAGGACCTGAACATCGGACAGCCGTAGCGGCGACTGCAGAGGGCTCAAAGGCCCCGACCACGGGTGAACAACGAGGAAGATGTCTGAACTTTATTGTCTTCCCTCACAGTGGGAAATGTTGATTTCGCTGTGTGGGGATGTTTATGTTAAACTCTATCATGTATTATGTTATTTTTATTCGTATGGCTGCATGGTAACTCAAATCTCACTGTACCAATTGGTGCATCTGACAATAAAGTAACTTGAACTTGAATTTGAACATCAAGAAAACAAGGTAGGTGAATTAATGATTCCCTGAAATAGTCTTGTCCATGTACATTGTTGTCCTCTGGAAGTAAAGGCAAATAAATACTGGCTGTTTCTGTGCAGAGGTAAAGAGAAGAAGGCATGCTGCAGGTCTACGATTGAAAAAATCTACACTTCCGCTGGAATCAAGGCTAAAATATTAGCTGGGTTTGGTACCAAGGCATGGAGCGGTTCTGCATTGACAGATCTTAAGTCCTAAACCAGTCTGTTCTGGCCCTCTTTCCCTGCCTTGGGCACTGCAAGGATTGGTGTGTTGCAAATAGACTGGCACTTTACTAAGAGGTCTTGTTCCAGCAATTCCTGAATCAGCTTGTCTATACGAGGAATTGCCTGCTGTTTCAATGGGTACTGCTGTATCGAAGGCAGTGTTACCACTTTCTGGAGAGCTACCTGGATTAGATCAATGCGAACACATCCTACCAGAGTTGCATCTTCTGCCCACACTTGTGGGTCCACATACTCACAGACCTCACTCCCCAGCTGCTGGCGTAGCTGGGTAACTGTCCTCGGGGTCTGATAAAACTCAACAGTACATTGGTTAGACAAGCTCTGTTCTTCATATATATTCGGATCTGCCAGATTAATTACTTTCTTTACCATTGCTCCCAAGTCCTTCACACTTGCTGGAAAATTCACCTTCCTCGTTATGTGTGGAGCAACATCTGAAGCTCGTTTCCATAAATCTAGGGGTATTTTGATGTACTCTCCAGTTCCTTCTTTTCCTGTTACCCATGCCTAAATATTCACATTCCCTTTTTTTCCTTCTTGAGGTCTGAAAAAGGTTTCTAATTCTTTATTTTTGCCACTTCTATCAGAGGCCAATGTGATATGAAGCAGAGGGTCATCTTCTAAGTCTAAGGACCACCATTGGGGTGTCACTGTTGAATAGCACTGCCTTTTGGGAGACCATATTATTCCACCATCGCTGCATTCAATTTTCAATTGAAATGCACAGAGCAAATCTCTAGCCATTAAATTGCAATCCAATCCAGTTGTTATGTTTATTTCCCTGCCAATCTATGTTTATTACCTTGCTTCGATACACCACTTCAACTGGCTTAGAGATGGGATACTGGCAAACTTGTCCCTGAAACCTGGCCAGGCTCTCAACTTCACAAGACTTGGGAAGGTTATAAATTGATTGAAGAGATGACATGGACCCCTTTCTGGACTTGTACAACTGCGTCCAGAACCCCCTTACTGTCTCATCGGTGCTGACCGGTCCAGTCTGGTATTCGTGTGGTGTGGGAGGTTTTCTGCACCTGCACCGTCTTGACCTTCTTTTGCGGCCTAGGAGCTGACGATGAAGCCACCTTTCCCTCGGCAAGAGTGAGGGAGATAAAAGGCTTTTCAACAACAAGATTGCAGGCAAGTCTCTTTCGTTGCTGTAGAAGCGGCGAAGAACAGCTGGGATTGCCTGCGAAGGTCAGCAGCTCACCAGGGAGCGCAGGAGAGTGGAGATAATCCAGCAAAGCGGTGATGATGCTGCAGTTTTTCGGGTGAGCCGCCATTATCAGCATTTGACACCACTTTGCCTCCCTCCCTCAAACTGTTCCATTTGTTTTTGTCTTTGGACTTGGCCTCGTGCCATTTGAACTGTCTGTGTCTCAGGCTTTATATAAGTGATATGTTTTAAATTGTAGCACCTGAAACTATGCTGGGTCAGTGTTCTGGGGGAGCGGGGCCTTCCAGAAGTTATGCAAAGGCGGCTGCTTCAGCTGCTGCCCTGGGGGTCCGGTTCTCCATGAGGAATCTGCCTTTCGAGCATGGAATAAGGTGCTACTTGTCCTCCCATATGAACCTGCAAGACTACTCAGCTGCCATGGCCGTGGTGGCCAACCCCGCAGGCGTCCTGTACGTGGGAACGATGTTTGGGAAGGCCGTGTTCTTCCTCGAGTCTGTTGAGGGTGTCAACGCGGCAGTGAGTAAAGGGATCTCAGTGGGAGGACCATTCCTGCAGGTCGAGCCCTTGGTGACTATGTCCCACCCTGCATCACAAATGAGGCCCTCCTTCCCCACCTTCACACCCTGGGGAAGGGACTCACAGACATCACCCCGATATACCAGGGGTCCCGCAGGAAGGAGCTGCGGCACATTCTTTCCCTCTGATGTTGCTGGACCGGGAGGAGGTAGTTGACGGGCACTTCTGTGTCCAGCAAGATGGGCATGACGTCACCATCTACTGGACATAAGAGTGCCTAAGGTGCCATGCCTGTGAGGAAGTTGGGCACATTCGGAGGAATTGCCCCAAATCCCGGGCGAGGGCCTCCGCCTCCGGTGCCACTTACCCCCCCTCTCAACCCCGCTCCCACCACCCCCCCCCCCCCCCCCCCCACCTCCCGTAGTTGAGCCAGCGAACCCTGGGGTGGGGAGGTTCAAAAGAAGGGGGGCAAGGTGGCAAAGAAGGTGAAGCACCTGGAGAACAAAACCCCCAAAACCCCCATTAGGGAGTCCGCAAGCCCCATATTCCAACCGAGGGCAGAGGGGATCGGGCGGGAGGAGGGGGAGCCGCAGAAGAAGGTTGCTAAGGCAACCGCAGAATCTGCGGGCTTCGCCTCTTTGAAAAAAGGAGTAGTATCTCCAGGGAGGAGCAGAAGGGGGACGAACGGGAATCCTCCAGGGGGGAGGGGAGTACTGTGGTGGAGAAAGACTCTCGCCCTCTGCTTTGGGCCCCGGTCCCATGTTCTGGAGGGGATTCTGAGGAGGGTGGTGATGGGGAGATTTCTGTTGGGGAGGGAGTCCTGCATCATGCATCCGAGGAAGCCCCAGGAGCAACCCTCCCAGGACGAGGCGAAGAGCACGCCTCTAGACTGTAGACGGGGAGGGAGGAGGGGAAATCAGCCCTTCTCTCCCTCAGGTCCTGGCTCCAGATGGACTCCCTGAGTCTGGTGCACCTGAGTCCACTCTGGGCCCAATTGGGGGAGGGGTAAACGCCCCATTACCAAGTCCTGACTTCCCGAGTACATCTGGGGAAGCCCCCTCTGCCACTGGCCCCAGGGTTGGGACCGAGGTGGAGGAGAGACCAGCGGGTGGGGAAGAGGCAACTGCTGCCCAGGGTGAGGCGGGTGTGTTAAGTACTGAGGGTGTGTCCGGGGATGGGGATGGTGACTCCATCTGCAGTGAGCGGGTGTAAGGGGAATCCTTGGGCAATGAGTCAATGGATGTTCTTGCTCCCCCTGGCGCCACTCCATTCATTCCAGTGGAGGAGATCCGCGAGTTCATCATGGCCACCGATGGAGCCCTACATCGGCCCAGACTAGCCTCCCTTCGGTGGCCGAACTTACAAGGGCTCACCAGCTCGCTGAGCCTCATCGTCAAAAGGAGGAGAAGAGGCACAGGGGACGAAGGGTGTGAAGGAACGACCGGCTTCAGCTCAGGTCCTTTTTGGACGACCTGCAAAGGGACGCCAAGGCCAAGAGCAGCGTCGTTCCTGCTGAGGGTAGAGGGAACAGTAGAGCGTCCCTTGTAGCCAAGATCTGGAAGGTAAGACGCACCGCCAATCCACCAAGGGTCCTTAGGGGGAGGAGCAACTCTGCTGTCAGTGACCGGGGGACTGGTGAGGGGATCTAATGTACTCCTGACATGGCGATCACCATAGCCAGTTACAACATAAATGGCAGCAGGAGGCCTCTCCGCGGGTTTAACCATCTCTTAACCCTGAGGGATGGGAAATATGCGGTGAGCATCCTGCAGGAAACCCATACCACCCCAGGAGACGAGAACACCCGGCTCCTGGAGTGGGATGGTGAGGTCTTCATGAGCCACCTCAGCTCCATTTCCAGTGGGGTGGCAATTTTATAGACCCAGAATTTCCGGCCAAAGATCCTAAAGGTCCAGGAACTGGTTCCAGGCCGCTATTTTCACCTCGCCGTGCACCTGGATGGCGTGCCGTTGCATTTTGTCAACGTGTATGCCCCCAAGCCCGCCGTGTTGCAGACACGCCTGTTGTCTAGCCTGCTGAGCTCCATCGACCCTGGTGAGTGCGTGATCCTCGGGGGTGATTGCAACTGTTCCTTCGAGGAAGGAGACCGTTCCGGTCTCTAGCGTGGTCAAGAGTCGGTGAAGATGTTGAAGGAGCTCGTGGGCTCCTTTGACTTGGTAGACACCTGGAGGAACCTCCACCCCGACTCCAGTGCCTTCTCCAGGAGGTCAGAGGGGGATGGGTCTCGTATCGACCACCTGTACATTTCTCGGGCCATCGTCTCCCGCGTCTCAGCGGGCTCCATGCTGCTGGTGCCATGCTCGGACCACCACCTGGTTTACCCCGCTGCGTACGAGGGGAGGGTCCGCGTATTGGCACTTTAACAACTGACTGCCGGAGGATCGTGGCTTCTGGGACTCATTTAAGAGGTTCTGGAATACCTGGAAGGGGAGGCGGGGAGGATTTCACTCCCTCCGGCAAGGCCCACATCCGGAGTTTCTATCAGGAGTACACTAGGGGGTCAACCAAGAGACGATCAGACAGCTCGTGTCTAAGTCAGACCGTCAGGGACACGATCCTCTGGAGGGAATACCAGGAGAAGAAGGACGCGCTGAAGGAGCTGCAGTTAGAGCAATCCTGAGGCGCGTACGTGAAGTCGTGGATCCAATTGCTCTACGATTTGTACTGCGGTTCACCCTTCTTCTACTCGCTGGAGAAGAGGCGGGGAGTCCGTCAGCAGTTAGAGCTGCTCGCTAACGATGACTCCTCCGTCACTGAACCAGAGGACATCAATGCAGCGGTTCATTCCTTTTATGGGACCTTGTTCTCACCAGATAGTTCCGGCGGGATTGAGTGCGGTGGTCTGTGGGAAGGTCAAAACGGATTTCTATACAATAACCAGTAGCCTTCAATATGAACGCCGTGAATTTGGTAAAATTTAAATTGGAAAATTTAGATCACTGTCCCATTAATAGATGCATCTCCCCCCTCTCAGTGTTGATTTTAAAGTACTCTCAGCCAATTTTACTCCATCACTGAGTTCCCAGTACTGTTTGGGACTTAAACCACACACAGGTGCGGCCTTGAACCCCCTAGGCCACAAACGCTTCAACCCGCTAAATACTGGTCTTCAGCACATAACCGCTTCATGCTGGTTCTCGATGCTGATCTTTAAAGTCTTTCCAATCGCACTCTCAGCACCGATGCAGTACTTTCCCACTTAGTACTGCCCTTCAGATCTGGCTTTGAGGATATCTCGAAATCTATATCCCAGGCTGAGTGGGGCCTCAAACATCAGGGTCTACCAACCCTCAAACCTCGGGCCAGTTTCAGTGGATTCTCGATTGCAACAGCTGTTGACTGCCAATGATGTGGGGCTTTTAACCCGCTAGAGAAGAGCCTTGTGAGCCCAACTCCCACCTTCCGTGGACCTCAAACCCCCTAGGCGGGGACTCAAACCCTCTAGGGCTTCAAACCCTCGCCATCAGTGCTCGCCAGATTAATAATCTCTATCGATCCCGTCAGGAATCCAAACACAAGCACGCAAATGACTGATTCATTGTCAAATCAGCGGAGCGGGTAAAACCGATGCGTAAAACCGTTGCACGGTGGTGCCGATTTCTCCTCCTGCAATCTGGCATGGCTCAATTCCCTGACCGCAAATTTATGTTTGGCAATCCGGTGAGATACTGGACGAGCCCCCAATGTTATTCCTAAACTTACCCCCCTTAGTCTGGTTCAGTCAAACACTGAATACGAGCACTGGAAATCCAACTCTCCTTTATGACACAATACCAATACAATACATAATCCAATACCACGAGTCCGATCGTTGTCTCTACTTATTCAAGCCCAACAGCCTTGCGCAAATAGTACAAACCCTAGAAGATCAGCACACTCCAATGTGCTCTCCCAGAATATCGGCACACCCGAATGTGCTCCCCCCTCTTTTATACCTTTACAGACCCTAGGCGCGAAAATACAATGGGGGGGGGGGGGGGGGGGGGGGGGCGTGGGGGGGGAGGGCACTCCTGCAAGCTAATTATCATAAGGCTTTCAAAATATATTGAATGACAGTTCCGTAACCCAATCATTAAATATTACATAACATTGTTTCAACATAAAGTACTTAGGGAGAAACAATTCTGTTAGGTAAAGAAATATTCTCCCAGGTAAAGTGAACATCTTGGATAAGGCCACTCTCCTGGACCAATCATAATTAGCGGCGGGAAGGCTATGCAACATAGTCTGCAACATTATTGTAACCCATCATTTTTCCAACCAATCCCAAGCATGCATTTGCAACAATACCCAGCTCTTTCTGCAAAATCTCATCTGTACATAACTAAAGCACTGATATTGTTATCTTCCGGTTCACCATCATTCTATTTACGCAGAAACGGTACGCGATAACACTACGAATTTTTTGCCAGCTTACTCATCATTCTCCTGTGCTGCGATTTCACCAAGTTTCATTCCAATCAGTGGTCTAAGGTAAAAGAGGTTTAAAAAATCTTAAAAGCCGCGCATGCCCAAAATAATTCTTCAAAAAAATTGATTCAATCATTACAAATTTTAAAAAACATACGGAGGAAATCCGATTATACATAGTGCTATACATATCTGGAAACAATTAAAACTAGATTGTTAGATAGAGCTCTAGTTAGATGGGGCTAGTAGAGTCAAGGGATATGGGGAGAAGGCAGGCCCTGGTTATGAAAAACCCATGGAATTAAAACGGTGGCAGACCTTTACCAAAATGGCATTTTCCTCTCATTTCAGGAACTACAGCAGAAATACGAGTTACACGCTAATATATTTTTTAGATATCTGCAACTTAGAGACTATGTAAAACTACATACGCAACACTACATAGGGGTCCAGAAAGCCTTGATGAATGTTTGAATAGACATCCCAAATAAATTAATATCTTATATTTACAATATCCTCTTAGATACTGAGGTTCCGTCTTCAGAATCATGTAGATGAGCATGGGAAGACGAGTTGGCTCAATCCATAATAAAAGACACATGGGATGAAAGTTAAAAATAAATCACTGTTCGCCAGACACTAGACACTCCTTGATACAATTCAAAATACTATACAGACTACATTATTCGAAGGTAAAATTATATAGGATTTTTCTAAATATTTCCCCTTTCTGGGATAGATGTCAATTTCAAGAAGCCAATTTAACGCATACCTTTGTAACGTATAAAAATTCAAAATTTCTGGGTGGATTATCAATAGCCAATTGGACCTAGAGCCAAAATTAATAATATTAGGATTATCAGACTTTACGACAAGTCAGAGACAATTTCTTGATTACAGTCTAATAACTCCGAAAAAATTAATACTATAATTTTGGAAAAAACCAGCAGCCCCCACAATTAAAATGTGGGTTACGGAAATGACTGAGACCTTGCATTTGGAACAAATAAGGATTGTCTTAATTGACAAACCAGAACTTTTTGTAGAATATGGTCTCCATTTATTGAATATTTGAAAGGTAAATTGGTTTAACACAGAATCAGGGTTGAAACCTGAGTTTGGGACTGGATGAATAGTTACACTCAATATTTCCCGGATCTATCTCCATAATCTTGTCATTGGCAGTTTCTCTCTGCGTTTCCCTTTTTCTCTCTTCTTCTTCTCTCTCTATTACTTTCTCTCACCTTTTTCTCCCTTTACCTTTATTCTTAAAAAAAAAACAAAAACTGAAGCTATGTAAGAAATTTGTAATTAAATTGTAACTTACTATTATTTGTATACATGCTTCTAATAAAAAAAATATTTTTAAAAACGCGCAAGCGCAGATCGATCTCCTCTCCTGCTGTTGAGTGCCACATGGCTTGGTCTGTTCTCCTGTCACTCCTTGGGACGGTCCGTCCCTTCCTGCGCCATCGCGCCTTTCATGGAGCTGAGGATGACCGGCGGAGGTTTCCAACCGGACCAAATTTTGGAGGGACCGGAAACTGCCCAGCCCAGCCCGGCGCGGGTAATGTCGCCAAACGGAAAGCGAAGAATCTGATCCCGGCAGAGGAGAACGATCAGCGATCAGTGACCGCTGTAAGTCCACATTGCACCGTCAGCTGCAGCCCCTCCCGCTCTGGTCCCCCTCGCTGGCTCCTGCCCCCTTCCCCGTTATACCCCCCTCAACCCAAAACCCCCATCTTTTCTCTAAGCTCCCACCCCCGCACACAACCCCCTTCCCCTGCCAACACTCCCCACCGGACACAAACACCCCTCCCCCCTCAACCCCCCTCCCCCACACAGCCCACACACCCCCGTCCCCCACAACCCAACACTGCCCACACACACCACTCCCCTGCCCACACTCCCCACACCTCCCTCCCCCACCTCCCACACACTCCCCTCCCCCCACAAAGCCCACACACCCCCCTCCCCCACAATCCAACGCCGCCTACACACACCGCTTCCCCCAAACATCTACCCCCCCATAATCCCCCCTCCCCGCCCACACAACCCCCTTCCCACCCGCCCACACATTGGGTGGAAATGGCTGTGCCGGCAGAGAGCCGCGAAGAGTGGGGGGGGGGGGGGGGGGTTGAGGGGGATGGAGTGTGTACAGGATGCTCCCCCCAACCCAGGCGGGCCGTGGCCTATCGCTGTAGGGCCCCCCACCCCCCCACCGGCAGCCCCTTTCCTGAAGCCGTCCCCCTCCCCCGCTGCTGGACACTCCCCCCACCAGCCCCTGGACAGCCCAGGCCTGAAGCCGTCCCCCGGCTGCAGAACGCAACAAGAGACGCAACAAGAAAGAATGGACTGAATAAATCTCATCTTTAAATTGTTGTTATATTTTAAGAGTTATTCACATTTTAGGCTGATCACTTTTCCACTTGCCGTGCCCGTCAGCTGCGCCTGCGCAGTAATACCTGCATGTTCTGCGTCACAATGAGAACCCATTGGGCGGGAATGGCTGCGCCGCCAGAGAGCCGCTAAGAGTGCATGGGGGGGGGGATTGACGGGAAATGGAGTGAGTGCCTGCTGGGGAAGGGCAAGAGGTAGAGTGGGGGGGGGGGGGGTGAGGGGAGGAGGGGGGGATCAGGTGCATCACAATGGGTATCCATCAGCCTCTCCTGTGCAGATAGGGGCTATGGGTGAGTGGTGAGATATTGCATCGGGGGAACGGGTTGCATTGGGGAATGGGTGAGTGGTGGAATGCTGCATTGGGGAATGGGTTGCATTGGGGGACCAAGCCTCCCCTGTGACTGGGACCCAACGGGTCCCACTTAGTCTAGTATATATTAACAATTAAAGGCCATCAATCTCTATAAGCCGATTCGGTATTCTGAAAAACGCAAGCAATCAAGTGATTTTTCGAAGGTCAATCGAGACAAAAAAAGCGAACGGGGTATCTGGTAGCGGGGAGAGTGGGGTGTAACAGCGAGAGAGAGGGGGTAGATGCGAGTGGGAGACAGGGAGAGACGGTGAGAGGTGGGCGGAAGAGAGGTTTCAGTTAGACAGACAACCACTGGTAAAGCCATGGCTCTTTGCTTCTAGGAGAGTCGAGAAAATGTCCTCATTCGAGAGAATGCAACTTCAGAACCCCATTGTCTCGATCGCGCTGGGGATTTATGCGGGCGCAAGGAACAAATGACTTAAAGTTTGCGTTGAGTGCACGAGTGTTCTTACCATCCTTGTCGTACACTGGCGTTGTGTGAGAGTGGTTGGATCCCAGGATCGAGGTGTCAGCGCCCGACCGGTGAGCAGCCTGCGGTAGCTAGTGCCTCTCCGCTCGCTGCTGGAAGAACTGACACCTCTACTCCCCGGGTTGGGCGCTGCCTCCTCGATCCTGCTGCTTGGCGGCGACCGCAAGAGCAGAACTGCCTATCAAAACATGGAGGGGACCAGGGGAGAGGGGGGGGGACACAATTTTTTGGCGGCCGCGCGCGCATGCGCACACTCACACACATATGCGCGAGGATTCGGAGACTCAATCCAGCGCTAAATGCAGCTCAACTCTGCCTGTCTCGCCGGTTTAACCTACAGCCCTGACTGGACTGACGGGACACCAGCGCTGCTTCCCCGCACTGGCCATATTTCCCACTAGTCCAGGCTGGTTAACCTGGCGGGACAGGCAGAGTGAGCTAGGTTTAGCGCTGCTACTCTGCACTGGCTGTGGGCCTGGGGGCACCGCGCCCGCCTGACTCCCGACCTCTCTAGCCACCCGTGGGGGGAGATGGGGGACAGCGCCGGAGAGCCGGCCGGGGTCGATCCTGGCTGTGGATGAGGCGCAGGTCTGTGCCACGTCTCCCTCCTCCAATCACCGCACTCTATCCTCAATCCCACCCCCCCACTCCTCCCTCCTCCAATCATCGCGCTGAATCATCATGTCCCGCCCCCATTGACTGCTGACCGATGTCTCTCTCGTCCAATCGGCGCCCTCGATCAGCAGTCCCACCTCCACTGTCTCGCGCAAAGCGGAATTTTTAAAATCCGGATTACAAAAACTTAGAGGGGATGTCCCCCACCTCTCAATACATGGGGGGTACGTGTCCCCTCTGGCCCCTCCCCCCGTGTTTTCCGCCCCGCCACCTAACCAGATAATGTGACCTACGTTGGTTGAGCTGAATGAAGCTAGGATCCAGCCACTCTCACAAAACGCCGGTGTACGACGAGGATGTTAAGAACACTCAGTTCACTCAACGCAAACTGTTGGTCATTTGTTCCTTGCGCCCGTGGAAATCCCCGCTCCCATCATTCCCAACCACAGCGCAAAAGTCTAATGTGTAGGAAGTCTGAAGGAGGGTCTTCTATCCAAAGGTCTGCGGATGGTGGCCAGCGAGGAGGGGAGGCACCGGCCCCAGCTCGACTCTGCCTGTCTCGCCGGCTGGAGTTGGTACTTCTTTTCCGCGCCGCCTGCGCGCAGGTCTGCACCCATGCATAGGCACGGCTGCCGTGAATGTTTAGCCCGAGCGACCTATGACCTGTGCATGCGCAGTTGGAATACCGAACTGGCTTTTTCAACTCCTTCCCAGGCCACAGACTCTCTGGAGCCATGATCCTCATGGTCTTTACAGCTTTTGTAAAAGATGATAAGCAGGTTTTACAGAAGCAGAAATCCTCCATTTTGTCAAACACCCTAAGTGGCTGATATTATCAATGACAGGGGATTGGGCTGTAGAGAGATAAAATGTAGTCGGAGACAGTAAGACTGGTGGGAGAACTGGGAAGGGGGAGGGGATGGAGAGAGAGGGAAAGCAAGTGCTACTTGAAGTTAGATAAGTCGATGTGCAGACTGCTGGGGTGTAAGTTGCCAAAGCGAAATATATATGGTTGATTCCATTTCCCTTTGTATTTTTGTGCAAGACTGAAACATACAACTGTTGGCTTTCCCATATTCATTTCATAAATATTAGCCATCGTCAATACAGTATCGTTTTTTAATGAGGTCGCCAGCAAAGCCAACTCACTACCCCCAACCCGCACTACTTCACTTTCCATTTTAATGAGGAATTCTTTCATGATGTGGTGATGAATGTAGACCTTGTGAAAAGTGACACAAGGACCTACAGATGCTGTAATCATATCAAAAACAAAATGCGGGTGGAACTCAGCGGGTCAGACGGCATCTGGGAAGGGAAATAGACGGACGTTTCGGGTTAAGACCTTTCTCCTAACTCAAGACAACCAAAGATCTTAACTGTTAAAGAAGGAACTGCAGATGCTGGAGAATCGAGGGTTACACAAAAAGCTGGAGAAACTCAGCGGGTGCAGCAGCATCTAAGGAGCGAAGGAGATAGGCGACGTTTCGGGTCGAGACCTGAAGAAGGGTCTCGACCCGAAACGTCGCCTATCTCCTTCGCTCCTTAGATGCTGCTGCACCCGCTGAGTTTCTCCAGCTTTTTGTGTAACCCAAAGATCTTAACTACCTCCTTCGTGTATCAAATACCCGAAGGATTTTATTGCACCTCAAGCACGGTAAAAAAAAATCTTTCATCGCAAATTAAAGGGGACGATTATGTTCAAGTTGTTGATTAATTCAGCCACATAAGATAACTGGTCATTAAAATGCCAGTGCGCACATACGCTGTTTATCTGCTTGCAACACTCCTGCGCGTTCAATGTAAAAGCCGGAAAATATAAACTGCTCCGGGAACGTAATTTAAGATCCCCCTTACGTCGCTGTTGGTCCTTCCCCGGCGCTTTACTCGACTCTATAAATAGCTGGCATTAGCCAGCCGGCGGCTGGGGGAAGGAAGGTGTTGGTTTGTGTCGCAGCATTGGAGAGCACTGATTATGGAGCGGACAGAAATGCACAAATCTCAGAGCTTGACGGATGTAATTCAAGGTTTGCACCAGATTTTCGCCGGTGACAAAGTCGATGTGGACGAAGTGCAAGCTTTGATGGAATCCTACCAAAGCGACCCCCGCGAGTGGCTGAAATATGCCAAATTTGACCAATACAGGTGAGAGTTTTGTCGGGTGAGATGTTGATTCCACCGAGGGGAAATCGCTGCGCTCACTGACGGCTGGGTAAAAGCATGGCCTGTGTTCTGCACACGCAGGGACTGAACAACCCAGTGGGGAAAGAGTCAGCCGTATCGCCCCAGTCTAGTGGGGAGTGAAGCGGCTAGAACAGCTTGTGGTTGTGTATGAACATTGTCCGGGCCACAGAGGCCCCTTGCAGGATTCTTTCCTGCAGTTGTAGAAACCTAATCAACTGGTGACCGAATATAAGAACTTAAAATTCTGTCGCTATGGCTTTGAAATAGTCGCGTACACAATACGTAACTGGCTCTACTTAACACAATTTTTATCCCCATTAATCGTTTTTTTCATCATTAAATGTTATGTTTCATTAATTTCTAACAAGGATTTAATATCAATAGAGTTTGTTAAAGTTCAATCCAATTAAAGTTGGTAGAGACGAGTTGGTGTTTAAAAAAAATCGTGTGCTGAGGTATTTGTGGAACGTATGTTTTAAATTACTAATACGTTGCTGCCTGGCTCTTGGTAACTGATCGCTTGCAGTTCGCCGAGGACTGGAAGGCTGCTGCAAAATGGAATTTCACAATGTTCGAGTCTTGCATTCAACCGGCCAGCATGCTATGGTAACGGTTCAAAACACTTGGGAAATGTTTAACAAGGTGATAAGCAATGCCAACCCAATTTAAAACAAAACCTGTTTGAAGGTTTTGATCTATTTTGTTTTTTGTAGCTTTTGATCCCATCCCAGCTTTAGCAGCCATTTCCCAGATTTTTCTGTAAGAAGGGTAAACTGTATTCATTACAATTTTGGTGGGAAGGATATTCTGACATGTTACTGCTTTATTAGTTCTGCCACTTTAAATGTTCAATTTGTAGTGAGTTTGGTATATTTTGTTCCACTGCTAGCCAGTAGAAGGAAGGGAAAAGAACGGTTAGCGTAAACAATTACGGCAAAAAGGGACTGCATTTAATTGTAATAGACTGAACTTTTTAACAACATTTCTCCATGTGACTTTCACTAGATTGAATACTTTAATATAAATGTAGGTATTTGATTATATACCAGAAACGCTTTAAGGCATGATGATGTCACGCTTTGAGCGTGAGAATCACGCATTTTAACAAATTCTCACGCTGATCAGAATTTTCTCGTGCTCTGTGGTGAGAAATTCTGTGATCAAAGAAAATGTCAAAACTTAGATAAATTGCATGGTCCGCGGGTATTAGAGAGCCGGGGCTGAGGGAGGGAGGGAAGGAAGCACAAGCAGCAGTGGAGACAGATGCGGACGGGTTTGCCGGGGCTGGCGAGGGTTTGCCGGGGCTGGCGAGGGTTTGCCGGGGCTGGCGAGGGTTTGCCGGGGCTGGCGAGGGTTTGCCGGGGCTGGCGAGCAGCCCCAGTTCGAAAGTCCTGGACCGTCGGAAGCGTTGCACCGCTGCATGAGAGTCTCTGTGCCGAAGGGACAGAGACTCTCAAAGGGAGGCGGAGGGAGAGAGAGGGGGTGAGAGGAGAGAGAGACAGAGGGAGAAAATGGGGAGAGAGAAGAGGGAGGGGGGGAGAGAGAGGTAGGGAGAGGGGGGAAAGTGATGCGGTGGGGGGGGAGGAGAGGGTAGGGGAGAGGGGGAAGAGAGGGGTGGCAAAAGGGAGAGGGGGAAACAGAGAAACGGGGAAAGAGAGGTGGGGGCATAGAGAAGAGAGAGTAAGGGGGAAAGTGAGGTGGGAGGGAGAGGGGAGAGTGTCGAGCGAGGGGAGTGTCAAGCGGGCGGAGAGAGAGGAGAGGGGGAGAGTGAGGTGAGAGGGGGAGGGAGAGAGGGGGGAAGAGGGGGAGAGAAGAGAGGGAACGGAGAGACAGGGGAGAGGGGGGAGAGAGAGAGAGGGAGGAGAGTGAGGTGGGAGAGAGGGGGGTAGTGAGACAGGGCTGCCAACTCCCATGCATTGGGCATGAGAATCATGCATTTCGCCAAATTCTCACGCTGATCACAAATTTCTTACGCTCTGTCGTGAGAAATTCTGTGATCAACGAAAATTTCAAAACTCATATCAACTGCATGGGCCATGGGTGTTGGAAGCAGAAGCAGCGACGGGGAGCGGGAATGACGAGTGTTTGCTGGGCTGGCGTCACTCACTGCAACTCCGGCCATGGAGCAGCCTCCGTGTGAGAGTACCGGGCTGTTGGAAGCCTTGCGCCGCTGTCGTGAGAGTCTCTGTGCCAAATTCGCCCAGGTGATCGGCATGGATCAGGCTGCGGCTCGGTGCATCCTGGAGGACAACCAGTGGATGCTGGAAGTAAGTACCAAGCACTGGGTAGAAACGGTGAAAGATAGTGGACTTCAAATGGGGGTGGTTGGAGAAAGCATCCTGCTTGCCTGCTCAATTTTCACGTACTGAAACTGCAGGAAAAATGTTCCCGATGTTGGGGAGTTCAGAACCAGGGGTCACAGTTTAAGAATAAAGGGGGGGCCAGTTAGGACTGAGATGAGAGTTGTGGAATTCTCTGCCACAGAAGGCAGTGCAGACCAATTCACTGGATGTGTTTAAGAGAGAGTTACATTTAGTTCTTGGGGCTAACAAAATCAAGGGATATGGGGGGAAAAACAGGAAAGAGGTACTGATTTTAGATAAATAGCCATGATCATATTGCATGGCAGTGCTGGCTTGAAGGGCCGTTGGCCTATTCCTGCACCCATTTTCTATGTTTCCATGCTTGAGTATAAGGCAATAAAACTTGACCACTTAATTTTGAAGCATTCATGCATGGTGGAGCTATAATGTAGTTATACAGTGTGAAAACAGGCTCTTCGACGCAACTTGCCCACACCTGCCAACATGTCCCAGCTACACTACCTGCATTTGGTCCATACCTCCAAAATCTGTCCTATCCATGTATCAGTCTAACTATTTCTTAAATGTTGGGATGGTTCCTGCCTCAACTATTTCCTTTGGCAGCTTGTTCCATACATCCACCACCCTTTGTGTGTTAAAGCTACCCCTTAAAAGGTTACTGCTTAAAAATACTTCATACAAAAAACATTGAAATCATACTTCCACAATGCACTAAAACATGATTATAATACATCAAATTTCAAAAAGTTCCTATCCTGGGAGGGGTGGGACACCTTCTCCCCACTCGGTTGCTCCACTCCCTCACCGGGTACCCCTAAGGCCAGTGATCGCACAGCCTCCCCACTTTCGAAAACGCTCCGCAGCTCCTGGTTCAGACTGAGAACACTGCCTGATGTGAACCCGGAACTAAGGCCAGTTGTCCGTGATGTCTGGATCCCAATGCTCAGTGCTTCACGTTTCGGAGTTGGCTAATGTTATTGATTTGTAATTAGTTGACAAAACCTTAATTTATTAATCCAGAATATCCAGGGGGATGGGATAAGTGTAATATTAAATGACATACAAGGTGTCAGGCTGTCTGTCACAACATACAGCCCTGATAACCAATTATTTCCTTCAGTTAAATATTGGCAAGGTAGCACTATTGTCATTTGCCACTCAATTATGATGTTTGTTTACCTCATTGACTATTTCTAACCCCCCCCCCCCATCCTCCCCCCAATTCCTTTGACAGGTTGAATAGATATGTCTCCAATCTCATTGTTTTATTAATTGAACATGTAGATGAACATCCTCAAGGAATGTGTGAGGAGATTATTATTTGTCTTTAATTTTAGCTTGAACCATGGCATCTGAAGATTCAAAGTTTAATATAGTAATTGTGCTGATACTAACCTCCAACCAACCACGTAATGAATATCATTCATTCTGGAGGTTTTACTTTTATGATGCCATTTAAACTTCACTTGGATTTCAATGACTTCAATGTAAAAGTAATTGGGAATGGGGGAAAATTGTTTCAAAAATTTGCCCTCGGTACATATTAACTGTAATGTAATAATGTATGCATGTTGGTAGGTGCAATTAAAACAAAGACCTTTTTATCATTGTTGCGTTATGAATACCACAGAAAATATTATGTACTCTCAAGATCACAGTTAAAAGAATAATATTGCTTAAATATATAGTTATTGGACTTTGCATTTCGGAAAAGTCCCAGCTGAGAGGAAGACAGCAAAATACTGAAAATATTGGAGGTGAAAATGACTTCAGGACAGTTTATTACAAAAATGAAATAAATTGTGTCAGAATACTTATACAGCTGTGCGAGTTTAATTTTATGGATGGGAATTGTGTTCAACCAATTGATGACTTCTTTTTCAAAGTAAGTAGCATGTTAGATAACAAGGAAGCCAATGAATGTAGCAAATTTTGTTATCCATAATTTGGTCTGTGAAGTGCCCCATAAAGGATTACTGCATTAGATAAGCACCTGTGGATTTGAACATAATAGGTTAAGTCCAGGTGGTCAGATATGGGGCTTTGTGTGTGGGCCAGATATATTGTCAGTGCAAAGGAGCAAGGCCAAGTTTGCATCCAGAGTCAAGGTCTGGAATAGTACTAGGTGTGCAGTCAAAGCTGGGACCAGGGCAGTGTTCAGCACTGGGAACCTAAGCAGGTAAGCAGCTATGATTGTCGTGGTTTTAAGACTCAAATTTGGATAATATGACACAGACACAGAGAAGACGAAAGCCTTTATTTGCAAATATCAGCTTGGAACATTCAGAGACGACACCACCTGTCTGTTCTCTAATTGCTCTCTGAATCCCAGAAACAAGCAGCTTTTTATTACAGTTTCTAGCCCTATCTCTGCTGCATTAGCTTTCATGCTGTACTTCTTTCTCATCAATCTTTCTTCAGTTCTAATTTTCTCTATCTTGCCACCATTAAATTCTGACCTTGGCTCAATCTTATTAAACTTTACATTTCCCCTCGTATCTCTCCTTCACTCGTCACCCTTAAATTCCAAACTATTGCTTTTTAATCTCCCAGCTATGTTTTAGCTGAAGCCATTTTATACTGTTACACACACCATTTTAGTTTGTTTTATACAAGGATATTAATGTATTTATTAGGAATACAAAAGTAAAAATAAGTAACTTGTTTATAACTTAAGTAACTTGTTTATAACTTCCATATAACCAGGGTAGAATAGGGGGCCACGTGTAATGTTGGACTCGGGGACAGGAATGGGAGAAGGTATGCAACTGGAATCAGGGCCAAGAGTAGTACCAGATGTGCAGTGATACCCAGGTTGGTCAACATGAGCCAAGTGCTTGATTATAATCTGATTTCCATACATGAATACACTATGATTCCCATACATGAAGACACTAAGATCATTCATGTGCTGCACCTGTTGATCAGAGCCTGGGCTCTACTGTGGAATGTAATTAGGAATGTAATTTACTCTAACCTTATTCATAGCTTATCCAATTTAAAGCATATATATTGCATTCAAGTGTAAGTTAAAAGACTCGCTACAGTATGCTCTATATTGCACAATTTCAAGCTGAAAAATGCAAAAGTTCCATACCAATGGGAGGGGGGACTCCCTCCCCCCACCCCCCCCCCCCCCCCCCCCCCCCCCCAGTCGCTATGCACTCTTGGGCTTGGTCTCTCGTAATTTCTCACTCCCAACTCTCACCCAATGTTGGCAGCCCTGTGATGTACCCTGAAGAGTCTAATGTTTCACTTGTAAATACTAACAGAATTGAAGTTACTTTTAAAAACATTGATAGATACCTGATAAACATTTTCGATTTAAAACTATACACTGTGAAAGCTGCAATAAAAAGACTGAAAAAACAGGTGGAATTGCTTGATTGATGACTTGGGGATGGTGGTGGAACCAGATACAATTGTGGCATTAAGAAACTTTTAGATAGGAACAAGGATATGCAGGGAATGGAGGCATATAATAAGGAAGTTTATTGGCCAAGTATTCACATACAAGGAATTTGCCTTGGTGTTCTGCCCATAAGTAACAACATACATACAGAGAAAGTTACGAATGACTCCGAAAACACTAAACATTAATAATAATAATAAAACATTAATGATAAAACACCATTGATCGAGCATGTAAACCAACAAAATATCAGATCAAAGGGAGGCTACAGATTTTTGGCTGTTGAGTAGAGCAACTACTCGTGCATAAAAAATTGTTTTTTATGTCTGGCTGTGGCAGCTTTGACAATCTGGAGTCGCCTTCCGGATCTTGCCTAATCTGGGCCTTGCAGTGTACAGTTCATCAATGGAGGGAAGATTGCAGCCAATAACCTTCTCTGCTGATCGGATGATTCGCTGCAGCCTCCAGGTGTCGTACTTGGTGGCTGAGCCAAACCCAACCATGATGGAGAAGGTGAGAACAGACGGTCGTATAGAATTGGACCACCATTGCATGTGGCAGATTGTGCTTCCTCAGCTGTCGTAGGAAGTACATCCTCTGTTGTGTCTTTTTGACTGGAGTCGATGCTAGTCCCCCACTTGAGGTCCTTGGAGATAATGTTTCCCAGGAACTTAAAAGACTCCATAGATGTGACTGTGGTGTTGCTGATGGTGAGGGGAGAGGGAGCTCTTCTAAAGTCTACAATCAATTCCACTGTCTTAAGAGCATTGAGCTCTAGGTTGTTGTGACGACACCAGGATACCAGCTGTGACACTTCCTGTCTGTAGGCAGATTCCTCCTGGATCAGTGCAATCAGGGTTGTGTCGTCCGCGAACTTGAGAAGCTTGACAGAGGTGTCTGTGGAGGTGTAGTCAGAGGAGAGAATACGCAGCCTTGCGGTGCTCCTATGCTGAGCGTTTGTGGGTCCGAGATGTGCTTTCCCACATTATATACAGGCAGGTAAGGGTTGATTTTGGCATATGTTCTGCACGGACCTACTGGGCTAAAGAGCCTGCTCCCTTCCTGTAGTTTTTTATGTTCCATTTTTTTCAAATAACACTATGATTTTTTTTGGCAAAGTTTCAAAGTGAAACAAATTTGGTAGTTGTGATGTATTAACACTTGCAATACAGGAAGCACGACTACTTTGAGCACTACAAGCTCCCAGACAGAACAGTGAAATTTGCATCGTGATGCTCTGGACACTGGAAGTAAATTCCTGCCCTTAGTGGAGCCCAGCTGCCTAATACCAGCTGATGAACTTTGCATCCAACTTAAACCCACCACCTTGTATGCATTGCCAGAGTATTTGGGGTTTGATCAGGTAAGGTGATCTTTCTTTCCTGCTTTTATACAAAGGACAATAGATTACATATGTAGGAAGGAACTGCAGATGCTGGTTTACACCGAAGATAGACACAAAATGCTGGAGTAACTCAGCAGGACTTGCAGCATCTCTGGAGAGAAGGAATGGGTGATGTTTTGGGTCAAAAAAAAAAGTCAAAGGAGTTTATTGTCATGTGTCCCTGACAGGACAATGAAAATCTTTCTTTGCATAGCACAACAGAACATAGAAGGCATTGACTACAATTCTATACATAAATACACCCATGACTTAATAAATTAATAAAGTGCAAATAACAGATGGAGGGATATTAATGTTCAGAGTTCCGAGCCAGGTTTAATAGCCTGATGGCTGTGGGGAAGTAGCTATTCCTAAACCGGGTTGTTGCAGTCTTCAGGCTCCTGTACCTTCTACCCGAAGGTAGCAGGGAGATGAGTGTGTGGCTAGGGTGGTGTGGGTCCTTGATGATGCTGCCAGCCTTTTTGAGGCAGCGGCTGCGATAAATGGGTGATAAATGGGTCGACCCTTCTTCAGACTTTAGATCACGCTGGATCTGTGGAGAAGTTTGTGTGCAGGGAGGCACAGAAGACAGACTACATGAGTCATGTTCAGGTTGGATTTTAACTTTGTACCTTTAACTTCGTCATGGGTTAATGTCTGAAAGATGGCAACGCAACATTGCAACAGTGTAACACGTACAATCTATATTTTTGCACTCAAATCTTTAGGACAGGATATGCTGACTGAAGTGAGGATGCTGCCCATTGATCCACTGATGAAATTGTGTATTCCACCCATCCCACTCTAGACTCTTGCAGTGGGATGGTTTAGTGTCAAATAAATTATGGAATGAAAAGATTTTTAGAAGTGGAATGCATAAAAATGATTTAAAGAGACAATTGAATACTGAATAAGAACAAGAGCAGTCGTGAAGGTACACAAGAACAAATTAGGTTCTAGCAAAAATGTTATCTTTATCTTTCAGTGCACCAGTTGTATTCTTTGTTTCTAAACAAGTTGTGTATTTCAAAATTATTCAAAAACATATTTTAGAGTTTTGATCTCACCCCGTTAAGTTTTCTCATCTTCATTTAGAGTGCATTCGCAATAGTTGCACAGCATTTACCCAAATAATATCAAATCTTGAACAATTATAGTGTTACGAGAAGCTAAACATTTTTTGAACAAAGGCAACATATATTCTCATCCCAATTTAAATTTTAACAGAAAGCATTGGATTGAGATGTTGTGGCAATTTAAATGCAGTTGTATCAAGAATCTTTTTCTTAAAAAATGTACTGTTTCCTCCTTCCTTCCCCACTCCTGCCCTCAATCCCCATCCCTACCGGCATGGCCCAGCAGAAAAAAAAACTGCCTCTTAGACTTATTAGATTTGGCACATTAAGAATGAATCCCAGTATTTTCTACCTAACCTCCCCTGTTCAGAAATAAATCTGTCCACCATGGCCCTGAAAATACCCAGTATTTTCCTACCCTACTTGCTGGCTAGGCATGAGGCAGAAGGATTGGAACTGAAATATGTTCAGGCAGTCTGAAGAAGGGTTCTGACCCGAAATGTCACCCATTCCTTTCCTCCGGAGATGCTGCCTGGCCCGCTGAGTTAATCCAGCACTTTGAGTCTATGTTCAGACTAGGTTCTTGAACTTGTATGTTTTTAGGATTTGGATTGGTATATTTTAGGTCGTCTCGTGGGATCTTGCAGCCTGAAATGGGGAAAAAAAGAGGTTAAAGCAGGGAAACAGTTTAGTTTGTCAAGTGTACAGATGTACAGTGAACAGCTTTTGTGAGCAGCAGGAAGACAATACATAGTTACAATCAAGCCATTTAGTGTGTAGATACAAGACAGGCAATGTGTTGGAAGGAACTGCAGATGCAGGTTTACACTGAAGACAGACACAAAATGCTGGAGTAACTTATTCGGTCTGAAGAAGGATCTCAGCCCAAAACGTCACCCATTCCTTCTATCCTGTGATGCTGCTGCCTGTTCAGTGAATTACTTCAGCATTTTGCATCTATCTTAATGAAAAGGGAATAACGTTTAGTGCAAGGTAAAGCCAGCAAAGTCCGATCAAGGATTGGCAAAGGTCACCAATAAGGTAGATTGTAGTTCAGCACTGCTTTCCGGTTATGGTAGGATGATTCAGTTGCCTGATAACATGGGGAAAAAACTGTCCCTGAATCTGGAGGTACGCGTTTTCACACTTCTGTACCTTTTGCCTGATGGGAGAGGGGGAGAAGAGGGAGTGGCCATCGTCCTTGATTATGTTGCTGGCCTTGTTGAGGCACCATGAGGGATAAATGGAGTCAATAGAAGGGAGGTTGGTTTGTGTGATGGTCTGGGTGTCGTCCACAATTAGCTGCAATTTCTTGTGGTATTGGATTGAGCTGTTCCCAAACCAAGTTGTGATGCATCCTGATAAAATCCTGAGGACTGGAGGCCAAGTCGGTGGATATTTTATAGGCAGAGATATAGATATGGAGAGAAAGCAGGAGAATGGGGTTAGCAGGGAGAGATAGATCAGCCATGATTGAATGGCGGAGTAGACGATGGGCCGAATGCCTAATTCTATTCCTATCACTTATGACACTTAACGTTGCCTTTTGCAAGAGGATTAATGGAACACCTGATTAAGTTGTAATTAATGTTTAGGGTATCTGATCATCTGTTTTTCAATCTTTGAGATCTGAACAAGTAAACATACCAGGACATCTGCCAATCTTTATACCCTTGTCTGAGAAATGTTTTTGCAAATGTTATGGAAGCAAGACGTGTTATAACAACCATTCCTCGAATGTTGGCATTCAAGGATTATGCGAACATTTAACTTTTTTTTGATATTATGATAACATCTCCTGTGGTACAATGTATAGAAGGTTTTATGGACGATTTGTAATCAATTGTCTTAACATTCGCAATGCATTAATTTGTGCAGTTTCTCTTCGTGAAGGGGAAGATTTGGTAGGAACCTGATGGGTTACTTTTTTACACAAAGGGTGGTGGGTGTATGGAACAAGTTGCTGGAGGAGGTATTATTGCAACATTTTAGACACATTTTACACAGATACATGGATAGGATGGGAGTAAAGAGATATGGGCCAAACGCAGGCAGATTGGACTGATGTAGATGAAACATGTTGGTCGGTATGGGCAAGTTAGGCCGAAGGGCCTGTTTCCATGCTCTGAGTATACAGGAAATGTAGTAGAATTTTGATGTGGGGGTGGAAAAATACAACGTTGACTAATTCTTGCACACCAGGGTTAGTACAAAGGGAAGGACATACTGTAATCAATTATGACAGCATTGGAACGGTGGTTGTGGTGCAGGAATTTTAGCTTTAACAATCAATGTATCACTGAGTCATCTACTGAGTAAACACGGTTCTGCCTCGTTGGAGTGATGTCCTGGGCAACCCCACTTAGTTCATGTACAAAGTTCCAGTCTCACCAAATTGGCAAAACACAAGCAAAGCACCACAGATGCTGGAATTGAAACAATGGCATGTTGATCAGCATTTGTAGGAAATCTCGTCTGTAGGTGGATACCATAAATGGATAGATAAAGGATGGGTACTCAATGTCAAAAATTAAACAGGAGGAAAACAAAAATAAAAAAATGCTGGAAATCTGAAGTAAAAACAAAGGGCTAAAAATACTTAGCAGGTCATAAGAAAAATTATTAACCTGAAATATTAACTTTCGTGCTACAGATGATGCCAGACCCAAGTCTTTTACAGTATTTTCTGTTTTAGTTTCAGATTCAGTATCTTCAGTTTATTTGCTTTTCAATTAAATGAGTCTTTAATCTGATTCATTGTTTAAGGCAGTTTGAAAATCCATGAATATCGTCCATTACCCTGTACAATACTTCGAGGATTTTAAAAAATAATTTATTAAAGTCAAATATACCTGACTTTTCATAGTATTGCGCAGGTTTAGTTGGCTTGTATTTTCAAAATCTATTGATTTATACAAATCACAATGAAAGAATAAACATTGAAATATAACTGAGGCGGTTGTCTTCAATATGTTGGCAGGTCAGTCTCTTCAGCCAAATGCCTTCAAAAGAATTTGGATTGAACACTTGACATTCTTTTATGTGGCTGCGCACGTACAATTTTGGAGGATCAGTAGATGAGGATTGTCCAACATGCTTGGAAGTGGTTACCATTATGTGGTAATTTAAATTATAAGGCCTAGGATGACAATTGTAGTTTATTACCTTGAGACAGGTTATGCAATATTTGGGTATTCTGCAAATGTAAAGATTACTCTGGAGAGAAGGAATGAGTAACATTTTGGGTCAAGACACTTCAGACCAGTCTGAAGAAGGTCTTGACGTGAAACATCTCTCATTCGTTCTCTCCAGAGATGTTGCCTGTCTATCTTCGGCTTAAACCAGCACTGCAGTTCCTTCCTACACAAATACCAATTACTGATGCTTTGCATTGAGAAAAGTTGGAACCACCATTATAAAGTTGGAACCAACATTATAATGCGGTTACGTCATCTGTAGGCTGGTGCCTTATGCTGGCATGTTTTGTGTAAGGTGCTGCCTGAGCCTAAAGGCTGGCCCTGGCTCAATGACACCACCAGAGCCATAAGAAGAGAGTACAGAAAATCAGAATGGAAGTATAAATCTGCTTCAAATTTCCTTTGAACTTCCTGAGAAACAATCTTCTCAAATACCAGGAAGCAGTAAAGTCTGCGAGAACACAATACTTTTCCAACCTTATTTCCAAAAACACCTAAAACTCCAAGGTCCTTTTTAGTACCATTACCTCTATCATATGTCCTGCCCCCAATACCAGCTTAGCTGGGCCCCCTGTTAAGTGCAAAGAATTTACTACATTTCTCACCAGCAAATTTAAGAACATTAGAACGAATATTTCCCCTCCCATCTGTGACCTAGCTGACTCATTGGTCTGTTCGTCAAAATTAGGCTGTTTCCAACCCATTACTCTACCCTCCCTTGTAAAGCTGGTCACCATTATGAAACCTGCTACCTGCCCCCTCGACGTTGTCCCCTCTGCCTTTCTGAAGGATGTCATTGCAATAGCTGGTCCCAGCATCCTCGTCATCTCCAACAGTTCTTTGGCCACTGGCACTGTTCCTACCTGCTTCAAGCATGCGGTGGTCCAGCCCATCATGAAAAAACCTAACCTAGACCCCACCTTGCCTAGCAACTACAGACCAATTTCCAAACTGCCTTTCCTTTCAAAAGTCCTTGAAAAGGTAATTTTAAATCAACATGCTTTACCTTCACCAAAATACCATCCTGGAAACTTTCCAATCGGGTTTCAGGGCCCGCCACAGCACAGAGTCTGCCTTGTTGAAGGTGCATAACAACCTACTTCTCACCATTAACTCCAGCAACTGTGCAATCTGCTTCTTCTCGACCTCAGTGCGGTATTTGATACTGTCGACCGCACCATCCTAATTGACTGTCTCCGATACGGGGTTGGTATTGATGGCACTGCCCTGAGCTGGTTCGTCTCCTACCTCAAAGATAGGAATTTATCTACAAACATATGCAACTCTTTCTCCTCCCCAGCTAGCCTTTGCTGCAGGGTTCCACAAGGCTCCATCCTTGGCCCCATTCTCTTCTCCCTGTATAAGCTCCCCTTAGACCAAGTCATTCAAAGGCACTACATTTCCTTTCACTGCTATGTAGACGATGCACAACTCTATCTCCCCCTGAAACCTAACAACCGATCCAATCTACTAAGCCTTATCCGCTGCCTCGAGGATATAAAGTGTTGGATGGCCCAGAACTTCCTCCAACTAAATAAGAGTAAGTCTGAGGTCATCCTTCTCGACCCCTGGGACTCCATCAAAACGATAGCAGGCAGCCTTGGAAGCCTTACCCCATTACTCAAACCTCACGTCAGAAACCTTTGCATGATATTTGACTCCGCGTTGAAATTTGACAAACAAGTCAATGCCGTGATAAAAGCTACCTTCCAACTTCGGACAATAGCTAAAATAAAACCATTCCTCCAATTTGACGACCTTGAAAAGATCATCCACTCATTTATCTCCTCCCGCCTTGATTACTGCAACTCCCTTTACACTGGCATCAGCCAATCATCCCTTTCCCACCTGCAATTGGTTCCAAACGCTGCAACGAGATTCCTGGGCACCCGTAAAAGGGGCCACATCACCCCGATTCTGGCCTCTCTCCACTGGCTCCCTGTGCGGTTCTGAATCGACTTCAAGCTTCTTCTTTATGTATACAAAGCCCTTAACGGGCTTGCCCCCACCTACATCAAAAATCTGCTTACCCACCATACCACCTCGAGGTCCCTCGGATCGGCCGACTTGGTTACTGACCATCCCGCGGTCTAGGCATAAGCTCAGGGGCGACCGCGCTTTTGCGGTTGCAGCACCTAGACTATGGAACAGCATCCCTCTTCCCATCAGAACTGCCCCCTCCATCAACTCTTAAGTCTAGACTTGAAACTTATTTCTACTCTCAAGCCTTTCTTGAAGTCCTCTGAGGGAGGGCTGTATGTATGTATTTATGTATGTATTGTTGATCTATGTACCACTGTCTGTAGCACATTAGTACCTGCACTAATGTAAAACACTTTGGTCAACGAGATTTGTTTTAAAATGTGCTATAGAAATGAATTGACTTGATTTAACTACTTTGTAGTGCAGCAATAACAGGTTAAATTCCATAGTCTAATGAAAGATGGTGAAAAAGTAACTCTGGTTATTTAAGGAGCCAGTCCTGGCACGTTCTCACACTCTCCCCCTATGCTGGTGAACCTGCTGAGTATCTCCCAGCAGGTTTTTGCTCTTTTACCTCGGTTCACTAACTGAACACTGGTCAAGGATTCTTTCTGCTTGACTCAAGAAATCTGTTGCGCATAGCAAATGGAAGCAGGAGCAGGTCATGTAGTCTGAAATCTGCTCTGCCAGGACTGATTTGATCTTGGCCTCAATTGCACCTGTTTGTTCCCCGTAACCTATTATCCCCTTTTCAAAAACCATTTGTCGACCTCAGCTTTGAATATAATCAGTGACCGCTTCTGAAGATCTTTGGTTTAGTGAATTCCAAAGATGATTCTCAGAAGAAATTGCTTGTCCCGTCTTAAATGGGTAACCTCTTATTCTGAAGCTCCATTCTCCCATGAGAGATGATAATTGCACAACGACCACCATGTCAGCTGTCTTGGAGTCTTCTACGGTTCCATAAGCATTGTGCAAATCAAGGGCATAATGGAATATACTTAATTTACCCAGATGAGTAAGGCAGCAGCAACATTCGGAGTTTAGGGCCGTCTGGTACAAAGCAGCTGATTTGTGTGAGTCCCATTTACACCCTAAATATTCATTTCCTGCACCACTGAATGCACTGTCGTTGTAGACTGTGCCTGCTATAAAATGCATTATTGTTACTCACTTTCTTCTTCTTGCGTATGGTGTGCACAGCCTAAAGTTGTAGGACATCTTGTTCTATTCAATCTTATTTAATTGTGTACGCCGGGTTGATTGCATTCGTCGAAACAGGGCGGACTACGTGAACGTTGCAATCTTCCACCCTGTTACTCACTTTGATTTAGCACTTCCAAATATGTGATCTCCGCACTCAAGATGGATAAGGGCAGAAGATACATGAAAAGCAGGAAGGCAGGAACGGTGTACTGATTGGTGATGATTAGCCATGATCACATTCAATGGCGGTGCTGGCTCAAAGGGCCAAATGGTCTACTCCTGCACCTATTGTCTATTGTCTAAAACGGCACCACCTGCAGATTCCTCTCTAATTTACATATTAACTCGGCTTAGAAAAACATATCAGTGTTTCCTCTTTGTTGGGTCTTCATCGTGAAACTTGTCACTCAACAGTACTCGGAGTACCTTCACCTGTAGGGTAACAACGGTTCAGGAAAGTGGCTCACCACCATCCTCTTGAGGGTAAATGGTGAAGACAAATAAGTATTGTCTTTGCAAACAACATCCATGTTCCCAAAAATGAATAAGCTTAAAAAAAAATCACTATGAAACTTCAATTCTGGTCCAGGCCTGACTTGCTCACCTTTTGTTGAGGAATAAACATTGCTGTTTTGTTCAAGCTTGCATTGGAAGTAATTCAGAGAAATTGAAAACTGCAAGTTTTCCTCCTGATGTTACTGAAGTACTTTACAATTCTCACAAGACTTCTCCACTTGATTAATTTTACTGACGAGGTAAAATATATAAAATGAACTGCAATGTGGGCTGGTAGGCTTGGTAATTCTATTGGTAATAGATGTTGATTTTCACATCTATCAGCATCTTTTTATTTTGCTACTTGTGTTTCCATTATCTGGTTTCTTTTTAGTGCATTTGTGTATCGTAAAGGTGCATGGTCTACATTTTTAAGAGCCTGTCCCACTTGGGCGTCATTTGCGCGACATAATTTACGCGTCGTGTTGTGTGTACAAAATCTTTGTGCGCCATCTACGTGACGCGCAAATGACGCCCAAGTGGGACATGCCCTTTACTGCTCCCTTATTTTCTAAGGAATTTATTTTTAGCTTGAGGCAGACTCCCCAATATATTTTGCTTTTTCAAATGAGTTAATTGCCTTACATTGTCATACATACAAATTTTATTTTACTTTCTATAGTGTTTGTTTTCTTTTATATTGACTGTTGAACTGTAGGCCTTTTGAACAAACCCAACTTTTTAATTCCATTCTTTTAGAAGTGAAACTTAATAGTTGTTTATGAAATTTAACTTTATTGGCCTGTGATTGTATGTTTAGTAACTTAGAATGTAGAAACAAATAACTGTGGATGCTGGTTTATACCAAAGGTAGACGCAATTGCTAGAGTAACTCAGTGGGTCAGGCAGCATCTCTGGATAAAATGGATGGGTTATGTTTTGGGTCAGGACCCTTGTTAGACTCAAATCTTGAAATTATGAAGAAGTGTTCCAACCCAAAACATCACCCATCTTTTTTTGCCTGGGCTGTTGAGTTGCTCCAGTACTTTGTGTCCGTCTTTCTATGTTTAGTAACCTGTTTATCTATCCATTTTCCTTCTTCCTCATTTTAATTTATTTATTCATTCATCTTCTTCAGATAATACCCCAGATTGCTCTTGTACATATTGAAAATGTTTTAATTTGATGTCATGTGAGAGGATTGGGACACTTTCCCTGGTAAAGGACCTCCAAGCACTATTATGAGAAATGTTATTGGCATCTGATTTAACAGCACTTGAAGCCAAGACTCTGTCCAATCTAGTTTTTTAGTCACTTCTCCAACAAAATTATGGTGGTTGGGTTTAATGTCTGTTGGTGATCTTTTTTGCCTTGTGCTTCTCTGTAAATACCTTTTCTTGCTCTGGCTTGGATATTTGGTTCACGCAGAATAATTGGACCACCTGTGCTTTCTCTTTGCAGATACACTAGAAATCTTGTTGATGAAGGAAATGGAAAGTTTAATTTGATGATACTGTGCTGGGGTGAAGGCCATGGCAGGTGAGGTATTCATTCAAGGATTTCCTTGTATCAATATTTCAACAGTTATGTTTTCTCTGTGCTTATAGTTTGCAATTTTAAGTTGACAAAATAAAAACTCTGCTTCCAAAAAAACTTATCACTAATCTTGACATCATAAATAAAGATAGAAATAAAGAAAAAAACTAATCTTAAAATTCTGGAAAAATGCTCCTATACCAACATTAAATATGTGGATTTCAACTATATTTGAAACACTACATCTGGAAGATATGAGACTCCGCCTGGAAGGAAAATCAGAC
Organism: Raja brachyura; assembly: GCA_963514005.1. The sequence goes on along the minus strand of OY740783.1, from coordinate 43,805,344 downwards.
CGCTTCTATCAGACGTGGTCTGCATTTATAGAATTACTACAAAGATAGGGTGCAGGAGTAGCTCGGGCCTTGGTGGTGGGGGGCGGGGGGAGAGGGATGAAAAACTATCGAGTTGGTGGATTCCTTTTGCGTGATATATATAACATAATAACTGGCTTTTTTTCTTTTTTCTTTTCCTTTTTTTAGGGTCTATTTTTTAACCCCCTTTTCTAATTCTTTGACCAAGGGTTTCTTCTCTCCTTTGGCACGCTCTTTCACTATCACAACTCTTTTCACATTTCATTCTCTTTCTCTCTATTCTTTTTCTTTAAAAGCCATACAATTATGGGCTGCAATGAATGTAACAGTATATATGTGTACATTGATGTATTTACCTCAAATAAATAAATATATATATATTAATTAAAGATAGATTTTAATAGATTAGTTGAAGTTATAAATAAATCAACTGAATATAAATACATGCTCAGCAAAATTGTACATTGTTCCGTTAAATACCATTTCTCTCCTAATATTTGAAATGTGATTCAGTCACAATAAAACCGTGACTTTGGAAAAGTAGCTTGAGTAGTTTGGTTAGCTGGTGATCTGCCTTCTGACTAATTCGTCCCTCAAAAAGATGTACAAATATGGGTCTTGCGTTGTTATTTCTTTCCTATCTTTTCAAATCATGTGAACATATGAGCGAGGAGCAGGAGTATGATGTGACAATAGCCTTCAGTTTGCATTTCTGCCAGTTGTATTAAAGATGCTCCCACATTTTGGATATTGATATATTCAATATCCATTGACCAGATTCCAAAAAAGTAAAACTCCTTAGGGGAAAAAAAGCCCTTGTCTGCCTAAAATTGGTGACTTTTTTAAAAACGCTAATAGTAATAGTTTCTTTATTGTCATTGTAACATGAACCATGTACAACAAAATTTTAAAATGTCAACCAGTCAGTGCACCATTCAAACCATAACAGTTAATGATACATACAAGGTAAAATATTAAAAAAGATAAACAACTAAAATAAGTATGAAATATGAAATTAGCACGCATAAACACCCAACCCTTCTGTCGATTTTACAGTGTACCAACCACAGTCCCTTAGTCCCCGTGTTCCTTGGCGGCTACATTTAGTGCCTTTATAGCAGTGGGGTAAAAACTGTTTTTAAGTCTGTTTGTCCTTGTCCTTGTAGATCTGTACTGTCTGCCTGACGGCAACAGTTCAAACAGGGAGTGTCCGGGGTGGGAAATGTCCTTTATAATATTCTGGGATTTTTTGATGCAGCGGGAACTGTGTAAGTCCTCCAAGGTAAGGAGAGGGCAGCCGACAATCCTCTGGACGTTGTCAATGGCCCTCTGGAGTGCTTTCCTCTGAGCCGCTGTGCAGCTGGTGTACCAAACACATACACAGTTTGTTAGGATGCTCTCAATGGAGCACCGATAAAAGGACAGCAGCAGTCTCTGCGTGATGTTATTTTTCCTGAGCACCCTCCTAATGCCCTGTTCTCGATTACCCAAGTAGGAAGCATTCTGTCAACATACTTCATAATGTTTTGAAAGTGATGTGCGTGGATTTGAAGCATTGTAGGCATTTTACTGTTGATATTAATATGCTAAATTATATATTGCCACATGATCAATCATTGTTACTTGTGATTAAGATGCAACCTTAAGGACCTTCCCATCCTACATTCCCTAATTAGCAGATAATTTGCTTAGTCTAGGTTAGTTTCATTTTGTTATTATTGCGTGTACTGAGGGCTTCAAACTTGTGTACATGTTGCCTGGTGAAAGAGGGGAGAAGAGGGAGTGACTGGGGTGAGACTGGTTATTGATTATACTGGATGCCTTGCAGTGGCAGCATGAACGATAGATGGAGTCAATATGAAGGGTGGTTGTTTGTGTGATGGACTGGACTGCCACCGCAACTCTACAATTTCTTGTGGTTTTGGAGCTATTCCCAAACCATGCTGTGATGCATCTTAATAAAATGCTTTCGACACCATCAATGTATGCCAAGGTATTTGTGCCACTTCGCTTCCTGAAGTCGATCATAATCTCCTTTGCCTTGCTGATGTTGAGGGAAAGGTTGTTTTGGCACCAAGTTACGAAGTTCCCAACTCCTTTCTATACTCTGTCTCATCATTATTTGATATCAGGCCCATAACGGTGGTGTTGCCTGTGAATTTGAAGTCTGAAGAAGGGTCTTGACCCAAAACGCAACCCGTTCCTTCTCTCCAGAGATACTGCCTGTCCTGCTGAGTTACACCAGCATTTTGTGTCTATCTTCGGTTTAAACCAGCATCTGCAGTTCCTTCTAGTTGAGTATAGAAAGGGGCTGAGAACGCATAACTGTGGGGCACCAGTGTTGAGAATTATCGTAGAAGATGATTTATCGCCTATCTTCATTGATTGGGGTCTATTGATATTGTTTCTTTAATGATATCGAAATTCAATCAAATCCCCCAATTACTTTCTGAATTCTGGTCTAGTTTTCATCATCTCCTTGTGTGATTTAACTGTAGTGTCTAGGTATCCTTCTGCTAAATGACCAATTTCTCAGGTTGCGTTGAATAAAAAGTGCTGGAGTGACTCAACAGGTCAGACACCAACTCTGGAGGCCCCGGGTAGGTGATGTTTCTGGTTGGGATCCTTCTTCAGATTTTACGACCTGAAACCGCCTATCCATCTCCCACAGTGATGCTGCCTGACATGCTGAGTTACTCCAGCACTTTGGAGCCAACACAAGATGCCAGTATCTGCAGTTCTTTGTGTTTACAGATTCCTGGAACTGTTTGTAATTCCCTAGGTTTTGTCTAAATAGGACATTTTCCAGTTTACCAAGGATAGATTGCTGCATTACAGAGTTGTGGGAACAGAGATCCTAGAATATTGTCCATATTGTGATTTTTTTTTTCATAACATGAATTATTGACTAAATTTGTTTCTGGTACATTTTGTTTTTCTTTTTCCCCTCAAACTGAAAGAATTTGTTTATTCAATATCTCAAATTTTTTGGTAGTGAGTTGTGCATTCTGTACAAATGAATTTCAGTAAACCAAATGGCTGTAACATGGGGGTTAACTTTCTGCCATATTCACTACGGCACTGTTTTTAGCATCTTGTCTACTGTAACCAGCATTCTGTTAGGCCTTTTGATGATTTTCTGTAGCTATCCATAACATTGCAATGATCTATGTCATTTTAGGAAGTTCTTATATGAAGGAGATGAGGAAACATTTATTTAGTCAGTGGGTGGTGAATCTGTGAAATTCTTTGCCACAGAAGGCTGTAGAGGCCAAGTCAATGGCTTTTTTTTAATGGCAGAGATAGATAAATAGTTTCTTTATTAGCACAGGTGTGAGAGGTTATGTGGAATAGGCAGGAGAATGGGGTTAGGTGGGAGAGATAGATCAGCCATGTTTGAATGGCGGAGTAGACTTGATGACCGAATGGCCCAATTCTACTATCACTTATGATCTTATATACATGAACTCCAGTTTCTTTAGCCAAATACTTTCTGCCATTGTTCTAACTTTGATTTCAAGTGGATGACCACATACACCTACTTTTAATGTTAATGGTTTTGTCCAAAGTATTTTTGATCGTGCTGAAAAACACAACACGTTTTCGAGACTTGACTTTTTTCTTGTCTTTCCACATTGTAGCAGTATTCATGATCACGCTGATTCCCATTGCTTCTTAAAAATACTTCAGGGACAGTTAAAGGAAACTATCTTCAATTGGCCTGGTGATGGTAAAAAAGAACTGACCAAGAACAATGAGGCCATTCTTCAAGAAAACCAGTGTACTTACATCTGTGGTAAGTTTTCCATGTTTAAATAAACCAAAGAAGGAAATACTGATTGAAGATTACATTTTTAGTTGTTGCTCTATGTCCACCTACTTTCTGTGGTAATCTCTATTCTAACTTTATTTCTTATTTTCCGTTCACATATTAAGTGAAATTCCATGTTTTCAAAGACAATTTTGATGTCCATGAATGTGAGAGATTCCAAATTGTTTTGGAGCCATTGCAATAATTTGTAAAATAAGAAATGTGCATGGCAAGCTCTCAAATATGTTGTTGATTAAGGGGTAACTATTGAACAGGATGCTCCCTTTTCCTGTGAAATATACTGTAACAAAAAGGATACTTTCTATGCACTTGGAGGCAAAGTGGGAGCCTCTGTTTAACAATGCATATCTGATTATCAGCCTAGATTTTGTGCTCAAGATTTGGAGTGCAACTTGAAACGACTCAAAACCATCTGACCTCGGCACGTTTTCTGGCCAACTGAAGCACAGCTGATAACTTTCCCTCACTAATACAATTTGGAAAGAACAATCTCAATTCACTCCACTGCCTTCATCTTTATTTGAATGGCGGACATCAAGTGTGTGTGACTAGCTCCAATTTGTGGCTGTTAAAGGTGCATTTTGATCAGCCACTTGCCACAGATTGATGAACCGTAGAAAGCTGCCTGCATTTTACATCTTTAATTTTCTACCTGTGTGCAACCTTTGAAATAATTAATTACATAATCTTTAATTTCTTTTTGGTACTGAATGACATTGCCTGTGTCTTGATCTATCCTTGACAATTCAATCATTTTGTACATATCTCTTGCAATGGTTTTCCATCCCTCCTGTAAGAATCAATTATTGGGCTCTTATTCTATTCAACATTGATACCCTCATTGTTTCTGTTTGATAGGCTATTTGACTAATGTACTGACACTTCCAGTTAACTAAAGATCAAAGAATAGAGAGAGATTGTACCACCCTTTTTTTAAAAGAGTGGTACAATGGTGCAGCAGTAGTTGGTGTCTTTTAGAATCGGGGATCCACGTTCGACTCGGTACGGAGTTTGTACGTTCTCCCCGTGACTGTGAGTTTTCTCCAGCTGCTCGGCTTTCCTCCCACATTCGAAAGATGAGTACGTTTGTAGGTTAATTGGCTTCTGTAAATTGCCTCTAAGAGTGTAGGATAGAACCAGTGTACAGGTGATCGTTGGTTGTCTTGTTCTCGGTGGGCCAAAGGGCCTTTCCACTCTGCATCTCTCAACTAAACTAAACTATTGTCTTTAAGGCTGCATTTTATTTTCCAGCTCCCTTACTTCCATGTCTGAATTATCACCTGTCTTGTTTCGTGCCCTGGGTTCATCAGCTGCTGAAGCCCCTGCATTGGGGAATCTACAGACAATGTTATTTCATAATTTTATCTGGCACTCTAAATTCGAATCTATTCAAAACTCTGCTGCTAATATTCCTCAGTCTTCCAATCACATTTTGTTTTCTTACCTTTCTGGAAATTACACATGCCAATTTTGAGTTGCTCTTTTTTATTTTTATACTTCATTTTCCCTACCCTTAAATGAATGGCTTTAATTTTAATGGTTTTGTCGAAATATTCCAGTGGTAACTGAATATTGAAGCTTCATTTTGAAAATTATTCTCCATAGGAATGGATTGTGTAATGTGAATATTAATTGAATGGTATATTCTCTATAAAGCTCAAACATCAAATATTAAATGTTAGCGCCGTAGGTGGCTGCTATTTGTATACATTGTGTATCCAAGCAAATAATCTCGCTGTGCCTAGTCACGTGAGAATAAAGTATTCCTATTCCTAACAAGTTTTTTTGTTTTTATGTAGGACAGGTGATTGTAAGGCTTTGTAGAAGCCTGATGTTAAGGCAGATGTTGCGAGTGCTTGCGATAACTTTCAGTCTGGGAAAGGAAAAATATTGTCTATATTTTAATTTATGGTCTTATCAACTTTCCTTTGGACTTTGTTTTCTGGAATAGTTTGTATTAATTTTGCCAGTAGTTCAGCATCCATTTTTAAAGTATGTTGGCTGCAGTCCCTGATATTATAGATAGAGTTCAGCTGGAATTAAACTACCAAGAGAGAGGGTAGCATTGTAGTTTGTTTACCCAACCTTTGGAATGCTACCTCTTGTTAATTCACCTTCTGTAGTTTAACACGGGTAGCAATAAAAACTGTTCGTGAGTAAGCTTTAAAATTGCAACAATAGATGGGATTGTTCATTTGTTTTATAACTTGGCTTGTGTAGTAGGATCGATTTTTTTTTCATGTATGCTGTTGTGACAGAATTAATACCTGGACAGGGTCCCAAAACCGCTTTGCTTCCTGAAAGGGATGAGGTTTTAACATTGTTTGGAACATTGGTATCAAAATAGACAATAGGTGCAGGAGTAGGCCATTCAGCCCTTCGAACCAGCACCGCCATTCAATGTGATCATGGCTGATCATCCCCAATGAGTACCCCATTCCTGCTTTCTCCCCATATCCTCTGGCTCTGCTATTTTTAAGAGCCCTATCTAGCTCTCTCTTGAAAGCATCCAGGGAACCTGCCTCCACCGCCCTCTGAGGCAGAGAATTCCACAGACTCGCCACTCTCTGTGTGAAAAAGTGGTTCATCGTCTCCGTTCTAAATGGCTTACTTCTTATTCTGTGGCCCCTGGTTCTGGACTCCCCCAACATCGGTAACATGTTTCCTGCCTCTAGCGTGTCCAAATCCTTAACAATCTTATATGTTTCAATGAGATTCCCTCTCATCCTTCTAAACTCCAGAGTGTGCAAGCCCAGCTGCTCCATTCTCTCAGCATATGACTGTCCCACCATCCCGGGAATTAACCTTGTAAACCTATGCTGCGCTGCACTCCCTCAAAAGCAAGAATGTCCTTCCTCAAAGTAGGGGACCAAAACTGCACACAATACTCCAGCTGTGGTCTCACTAGGGCTCTGTACAACTGCAGAAGGACCTCTTTGCTCCTATATTCGATTCCTCTTGTTATAAAGGCCAACATGCCATTCGCTTTTTTCAATGCCTGCTGAACCTGCATGCTTACTTTCATAGACTGATGTACAAGGACCCCCAGATACCATTGTACTAACGCTTTTCCCAACTTGATGCCATTTAGATAGTAATCTGCCTTCCTGTTTTTGGTACCAAAGTGGATAACCTCACATTTATCCACATTAAACTTCATCTGCCATGCATCTGCCCACTCCCCCAACCTGTCCAAACCATCCTGCATTTTCATAGCATCCTCCTTACAGTTCACTCTGCCACCCAGCTTTGTGTCATCTGCAAATTTGCTAATGTTACTTTGAATCGCTTCATCCAAATCATTGATGTATATTGTAAATAGCTGCGGTCCCAGCACTGAGCCTTGTGGTACCCCACTAGTCACTGCCTGCCATTCTGAAAGGGACCCATTAATCCGTACTCTTTGTAGACTGGTGGAGATGGACTATAACCAACACTGGCTCTTTATCACTTCCTAGCTTCCCTGACAATAAGCGAGTTCGGTATTACAACTGCGCATGCCCAGGTCATTGGTCATTCGGGATAAACATTCTCGCCAGCTGAGCTACTGTGTGTGTACGGACCTGCGTATTCATTTCAATTCGATTTATAAATAAATGCATCCGTTAAATATGTCTGCAGTAGGCGTACTGCAGGCTGCACAAATCCACAATTGTATCTATTTAAATTATTGACTCAATACAGCACCAGCCTTGAAAATGCAAGGATGCCTGGAACGAACCTGTCAATTATCAAATCCTTGGCATTAGCCTGTCATAGCCATTCAAATTCAATATTAATTTACATGAATTACAAGTTGTGTGGTCAACCAATTTGAGACGGTCCTTATTGTCATGACGATAAGTCATGATGATGATATGCTAATATCATCACCTTTGTATCAGCTGACTTGGAGGTCAGATCGCATGTGCACTGTGTAAGCCTAGGCAGGAGGCCATGGCTGGGTGAGATAATGAACACGGAGACCAAGGAATGTAACCTCTAAATATTGTGTCAGTATCATTATTATTCCACATCTGAGGCCAAGATGTGACATTGGCGACGAGGCTATTTTGGAGATTTTGGATTCTGAATCTGTGGCTTCGAGCTGGAAAAAGATTTATTTTTTTAAATCGCGTGACAGTGAGAGTAGGAATGGAATGAGGTGGGGGATAAATGCGTGGCTGAGGGACTGGTGCAGTGGGCAGGGATCCAAGTTTCTTGATCACTGGGACCTCTTTTGGGGAGGGCATGATCTGTACAAAAAGGACGGGTTACACTTGAACTCAAAGGTGACCAATATCCTGGCAGGGAGATTTGCAAAGGCTACTGGGGAGACTTTAAACTAGAAAGGCTGGGGGGAGGGACTCGGGTAGAGGGGGTTAGGGGACAGGGTGTGGGGCAAGAGGCAGAGAAGGGAAGCACTCGGACCCAAAATGTAGGCGAGAAAGAGGAAAAAGATAATACACAGAGAATAAGGGATGGTGGGTTTCTAAAATGTGTATATTTTAATGTTAGGAGCATTGTAAAAAGGTGGATGAACTTAGAGCCTGGATTGACACCTGGAAATATGATGTTGTGGCAATCCGTGAAACATGGTTGCAGGAGGACTGTGATTGGAAACTAAATATTCCAGGATTTCGTTGCTTCAGGTGTGATAGAATTGGAGGGACCAGAGGTGGAGGTGTTGCATTGCTTGTCAGAGAAGATATTACAGCAGTGCTTTGGCAGGATAGATTAGAGGGCTCCTCTAGGGAGGCTATTGGGGTGGAACTGAGAAGTGGGAACGGTGTAGCAACACTTTTAGGGATGTATTATAGACCGCCAAATGGGGAGCAAGAATTGGAAGAGCAAATATGTAAGGAGATAGCAGATATTAGTAGTAAGCACAAGGTAGTGATTGTGGGAGATTTCAATTTTCCAAAAATAGACTGGGAAACACATTCTGTAAATGGGCTGGATGGTTTGGAGTTTGTAAAATGTGTGCAGGATAGTTTTTTGCAGCAATACATAGAGGTATTGACCAGAGAAGGGGCAGTGCTGGACCTCCTGTTAGGAAATGAGGCCGGTCAGGTGACGGAGGTATGCGTTGGTGAGCACTTCGGGACCAGTGATCACAATACCATTAGTTTCAATATAATTATGGAGAGAGTCAGAACTGGACCTAGGGTTGAGATTTTTGATTGGAGAAAGGCTAACTTTGAGGGAATGCGTAAGGATTTAAAAAGAGTGAATTGGGACATTTTGTTTCATGGGAAGGATGTAGAAGAGAAATGGAGGACATTTAAAGGGGAAATTGTAAGAGTACAGAATCTTTATGTCCCTGTTCGGTTGAAAGGAAATAGTAAAAATTGGAAAGAGCCATGGCTTTCAAGGGAAATTGGACACTTGTTTCGAAAAAAGAGAGATATCTACAATAATTATAGGAGGCATGGAGTAAATGAGGTGCTAGAAGAGTATAAAGAATGTAAAAAGAATCTTAAGAAAGAAATTAGAAAGGCTAAAAGAAGATATGAGGCTGCTTTGGCAAGAAAGGTGAAAGTAAATCCAAAGGGTTTCTACAGCTATATTAATAGCAAAAGGATAACGAGGGATAAAATTGGACCATTAGAGAGCCAGAATGGACAGCTATCTGCAGAGCCAAAAGAGATGGGGGAGATATTGAACAATTTATTTTCTTCGGTATTCACCAAGGAGAAGGATATTGAACTCTGAGGTAAGGGAAAAGAGTAGAGTAGCTATGGAAACTATGAGATTCAAAGAGGAGGAAGTATTGACACTTTTGAAAAATATAAAAGTGGATAAGTCTCCAGGTCCTGACAGGATATTCCCTAGGACATTGAGGGAAGTTAGTGTAGAAATAGCAGGAGCTATGAGAGAAATATTTCAAATGTCATTAGAAACGGGAATAGTGCCGAAGGATTGCGCATGTTGTTCCTTTGTTTAAAAAGGGTTCAAAGAATAAACTTAGCAATTATAGACCGGTTAGTTTGACGTCAGTGGTGGGCAAATTAATGGAAAGGATACTTAGAGATAATATATATAAGCATCTGGATAAACAGGGTCTGATCAGGAACAGTCAACATGGATTTGTGCCTGGAAGGTCATGTTTGACAAACCTTCTTGAATTTTTTGAAGAGGTTACTAGGGAAATTGATGAGGGTAAAGCAGTGGATGTTGTCTATATGGATTTCAGTAAGGCCTTTGACAAGGTTCCCCATGGAAGGTTGGTTAAGAAAGTTCAATCTTTGGGTGTTAATGGCGGAGTAGCAAGATGGATTCAACAGTGGCTGAATGGGAGATGTCAGAGTAATGGTGGGTGGATGGCTGTTTGTCAGGTTGGAAGCCGGTGATCAGGGATCTGTGTTGGGTCCACTGTTGTTTGTCATGTACATCAATGATCTGGATGATGGGGTGGAAAATTGGATAAGTAAGTATGCAGATGATACTAAGATAGGTGGTGTTGTGGATAATAAAGTAGATTTTCAAAGTCTACAGAGAGATTTGGGCCATTTGGAAAAGTGGGCTGAAAGATGGCAGGTGGAGTTTAATGCTGATAAGTGTGAAGTGCTACATCTTGGCAGGACAAATCAAAATAGGACATGGTAAATGGTAGGGAATTGAGGAATGCTGTGGAACAGAGGGATCTGGGAATAACTGTGCATAGTTCCCTGAAGGTGGAATCGCATGAAGATAGGGTGGTAAAGAAAGCTTTTGGTGTGCTGGCCTTTATAAATCAGAGCATTGAATATAGGAGTAGGGAAGTAATGTTAAAATTGTACAAGGCATTGGTAAGACCAATTCTGGAGTATGGTGTACAATTTTGGTCCCCTAATTATAGGAAGGATGTCAACAAAATAGAGAGTACAGAGGAGATTTACTAGAATGTTGCCTGGGTTCCAGCAACTAAGTTACAGAGAAAGGTTGAACAAGTTAGGTCTTTATTCTTTGGAGCGCAGAAGGTTAAGGGGGGGGCTTGATTGAGGTCTTTAAAATGATGAATGGGATAGACAGAGTTGACGTGGTTAAGCTTTTTCCATTGAGGGTAGGGAAGATTCAAACAAGAGGGCATGACATGAGAATTAAGGGACAGAAGTTTAGGGGTAACATGAGGGGGAACATCTTTACTCGGAGAGTGGTGGCTGTGTGGAATTATCTTCCAGCAGAAGTGGTGGAGGCAGGATCGATTTTAACATTTAAAAGTAAAGTGGATAGGTATATGGATGGGAAGGGAATGGAGGGGTATGGTCTGAGTGCAGGTAGATGGGACTAGGGGAAAATAAATGGTCGTCACGGACTGGAAGGGCCGAGAGGGCCTGTTTCCGTGCTGTAAATTGTTATATGTTATGGTTAAATGGCAGTCGCTGGAGCTGATTTCTTAGCACTTCGCGGAGTTCCACACTTCGATCCGACGGGTGATGCGAGTACCGTCAGCATGAAGTGGAATGCTTTGCTGGAGGAATTCGAGACTTACACCGACAGTCGAGGGCACTTTCTTGAGGAGGGTACACTGGGGCAGAAAGCGCAGCGGAGAGCGTTACTTTTTTTCACAGTAGGGCCAGCAGTTCGAGAAATGTTTTAAACGCTCCCTGATACCGGAATGAAGGAAGACTATGAGAAAGTCGTTGATGCTTTGAACAGACATTATGTGGTGCTGCCGAATACTACATTTCAACGCCATTTATTCCATAAAACAATGCAGGAAGAGGGCGAGACTGTTGCTCAATTTGTGATGAGACTCAGACAGGTGGCTGTAGGATGCAAATATGTGGCTGCTGATGTGGAAAACCAGATATTGGATCAGGTTGTCCAGCATTGCAGATCAGAGAAGCTCAAGAGAAGGCTGCTAGAAAAAGGGGGTAAACCTTAATGATGCTTTGTCGATTGCAACAGCACTGGAAGCTGCTGCGGGACAATTTCACAGCATGAGATTGATAGATTCCAAGACTGGGCAAGTTAACCAGCTGTCCTACAGTAGACCAAGAAGTATGCCTGAACGTGAAATCGAGTGTTACAGGTGTGGCAACAAGGGTCACACAGGGAAAGATGCATGTTGTCCAGCAAAAGGTAGAACGTGTAGGAAATGTGGTCATACCAAACTCGCTTATAGAAGCATGAGTACTTAAAACGCAGGAGATGCTGATGCCCAGTTGTTGATTCATTCTCCCAAACCTCGAGTTAAAGTGGGGGACTTTTGGAAATTAACCGACAAGACTAGCAAACTGGACTGCAAATTAACTTTAATTGGATCACTGTGTCTACGAATCATGCCATTTTTTTTTGAGTCTTTGCTCTTGAACTCCTTAACTCTATTTGCTGTTCAACAAGAATGCTTCTGTAAAACATTTAAGCAGGGGGAATTGTTGACATTTTGAGTCCTTTATCAGAACGCTGCAGCCTCTTGTGTCTCCAACTGCTTGCTGCTTGAAACTTCCAATCCAGCTATGAAACAAAGGGGATAGGAACATTTTATTTGAGAGAGGTTAATGTATACTTGGTTCAAAAGAAACAGACCAGTACCACACAGGAGCAGGTCCTTTGGCCCACAATGTCCGTGCCGAACATGGCTCCAAGTTAAACTAATCTCCTCTGCTGGTACATGGTCCATATAGCTAATTCCCTGCATATCCATTATAAGCCTCATCAATGACAATACTGTATCCACCTCTGGCAGTTTGTTTCAGGCATCCACCACTCTCTGTGTAAAAGAAAAAAAAATGGCCCCACACATCTCCCTTAACTTTTTTAATCTCACCTTAAAGCCATGTCCTCTAGTCATTGACATTTCCACCCTGGGAAAAGGTTTGATCTGTCTACCCTATCTTTGTCTCTATACTTTAATGTACTTCAATCATGTTTCCATCAACTCCTGACACTCGAGAGAGAAAACGGGCCAATCCAAAAAAATTGGGGATCTTTTGCTATTGTTTCAGTCAGTGAGCCTATTTGATTATTTATGATTTTAATTTTTTCCAAGTAATGCTTATAAACAAAGATACTATGCAGATATTTGTTTTTTGCTCGGGTTGGGATTCTTTAGAAAATCATATCTTGAGTTTTACTATAAAGTATAAAAGCTCCAATATATCATTCTCGGGCCTGATAATAAATTCAATGTATGTTTGTTTCTGGATCTGGAGTAAATTGTGTGATTTTCATCAGTAATGCATGTGATCAAATACTTTATTTTACAATTAGATTCAATCGGGGTACACAGAGTTGAAAATGTGAGTCACACAGAGGTGGCCGTCAGCCTTCACTTGTATATTCCTCCATTTGATTCTTGCAACTGCATTGATGAAAGAAGTGGACATAAAAAGAAAGTGCGAGTTACTTTCACAAGCAAATATGGAGAGAAAGTTCCCCTTGTGAGTACAACTATTGTGTTTTCTAGTTTAATTTTGCAAAGGGTGTGTCGTGTACAATGGAAGCTTGAGTTGCATCTTCTGTCCTTTTGTACAAGTAATACTGATATAAAGCAAAATCTGACATTAAAACCAAACGTTTGGATGTAATTTTATCTCTGTGGAATTCCATCACAAGAGCATGATTGTAATGGTTCTACTCCTAAGATAAGGAATGCACATTCAAATTCCTTCATTTATACAAACTAAAAAATATGTAAAATTTAAGAGCAGTATTTTAGATTTGGAGTGGGAGTTCATTTTGTGTTAAATCTCACACACTTCTAAATACTGTATATTTTGAAGAATGTACAACTTAAATTGTGTTTTCATTGTTCATCTAGCCCTTTTTTTAAGCAATAATTCTAATTGGCTTTAGATTTTGTTTGTTTTTAAGGTTTTAAATGGGAACATGCTTGATAATTGTGGTTAGAAATGATGTTGGATTTGGTGTGCAGGGAAAGAAACATCAAAACTTAATTCACTGGGAATTTAGCAAGTTGATTTTCTTCATTTGTTTTTGTGAATAATGGTGTAAAAAAATCCACTTTTCCTCAAACGTTTCCTAAACACAACTCTGTTACCCAGTAGTAGTCTGGAACAGGAAATTAAAAATGGAGCAATAATCTTCTTGCAATTGTATTTTTCTCCATAAATTTAGATTCTTTTCAATGCCAGATCCAGCTACTTTCAGTAAAACATGATAGATGTAATTTAATTGTTAGGAAATACACTGTTGCATAATCTTGGCACATCTGATTTCTGTGGGAGAGCATATTTTACTCTGCATGAAATGATTTGTGGAGCCGTTGGGCCAGAAGAGGAAAGTAACTCTTGTTTTTGTAGATAGTACTAAAATTGTTGCCAATTCTCTATTTAAAAACAAATTAATTTATACCAGAAGTTCCAGTTTTCTTTTTAAAGGTTGAGGAAGGAGGAAAAATACAACTATACCCTACTGCTTTATATGAATTTGACATTTTAATGTTTTATTCCAGCATCTGCAGTTCCCTGTGTTAATCTAGTTGTTTTTTCCTGTTATTTATCAACCTGGACAAGAATGCTGTGTTGCTACTTGAAATATGCCAAACACTGAGATCCCTGGGACAACATACAGCAAGCAGTCCATATCTGGAATGAGCTACCAGATAGGCGGATACAGTTATAATATTTAAAGGACTTTGGATGGATATCGAAACATAGAAAAATAGGTGCAAGAGTAGGCCATTCGTCCATTCAAGCCAACACCACCATTCAATATGATCATCTAAAATCAATACCCCATTCCTGTTTTTACCCCATATCCCTTGATTCCATTAGCCCTAAGAGCTAAATCTAACTCTCTTGAAAACATCCAGTGAATTGGCCTCCACTGCCTTCTGTGGCAGAGAAATCCACAGATTCACAACTCTCTGGGTGAAAAGGTTTATCCTCATCTCAGTCCTAAATGGCCTACCCCTTATTCTTAAACTGGTTCTGGACTCCCCCAACATCAGGAACATTTTTCCTGCATCTAGCCTGTCCAATCCTTAAAGAATTTTATATGTTTCTATAAGATCTCCTCTCATCCTTCTAAATTCTAGTGAATACAAGCCCAGTCGACCTATTCTTTCATCATATGTCAGTCCTGCCATCCCAGGAATTAACCTGGTGAACCTACGCTGCACTCCCTCAATAGCAATAATGTCCATCCTCAAATTAGGAGACCAACATTGCACACAATACGCCAGGTGCGGTCTTACCAAGACCCTATACAACTGCAGTGGGTCCTCCTTGCTCCTAAACTCAAATCCTCTCGCAATGAAGGCCAACATGCCATTAGTTTTCTTCACTCTCTGCTGTACCTGCTTGCTAACTTTCAGCGACTGATGTACAAGCACACCCAGGTCTTGTTGCACCTCTCCTTTTTCTAATCTGACACCATTTAGATGATAATCTGCTTTCCTGTTCTTGCCACCAAAGTGGATAATCTCATATTTATCCACATTCTACTGCAACTGCCATGAATCTGGCCACTCATCCAACCTATCCAAGTCACCCTGCAGCTTCATAGCACTTTCATCGTAGCTAACACTGCCACCCAGCTTTGTGTCGCCCACAAACTTGGAGATGTTACTTTTAATTCCCTTGTCTAAATCGTTAAAATATATATTGTAAATAACTGGGGTCCCAGCTCCAAGCTTTGCGCCATCCCACTAGTCACTGCCTGCCATTCTGAAAAAGGCCTGTTAATTCCTGCTCTTTGCTTCCTGTCTGCCAACCAATTCTCTATCCATGTCAATACCCTACCCCCAATGCCATGTGCTTTCATTTTGCGCATTATATATTTATGTGTGTGCGTGCATGCGTGTGGTATTTTTACGTGCACAAAAGGCAAATATCTGAGCCTCCCAGTGAATTGTTCACTAATTGTTTGCTCGTGTCAATTTGAGTTGTCCCTGCAGTCAGCAGACCTGAATTCTTTCCTATTAAATCTATGGTGTACTCTTTCTTCCACAGTGTCTATGAATAATCGGAAAATGCGCCAGGTGGGGGAGGGGGATGTAAAGTATATTTTCTCTGTGAAGAGTTTACAGTACTTTTACGACATAAACCAGAGTTTTATAAAAAATTCACATATCTATTAGTATCTGGTTTATCATCAGTGCTGTACTCTTCATACTATATTGATTATCTCTCTAACTCTTCATTGAATGATTCACAAGAATTTGTTTTTTTTCCACAAGTGATTTTCCTGAAAGATTTGGGACTGAGCACACATTCCTGGTGAATTTATTTTAAAGGCTCTACATTTGCCACTTTAGATCATTGGGAATTTTCATTTATTGTGGTTAGTTTGGTGTGTTAGTGTCTAGCCAAGCCTCTAAAATGTGGATTATTTAATAATCTGACCTGTGTGACTTGCACTCCACCCCTCACCCACAACTTTCTTCCTCAAAGGACCTTGACACTGGATTTTAATGATTTGGTGGAGACTGACTGGAAATTGGTTTGCATTACATGTCCTGCTGTATTTGGGGCATGACTCAGCACTGACTCGCACTTGCCCCGCTGGACACGAGAGCCAAATTAACTGGTTGTATTCACATATCCGCCTGTAAAGTGCTTACATTTTTAAATACTATTGTTGAAGACTTGAAAAAACTCAATGGGATTAATTTAAAAGTAGATTTCAAAATGTAAAATAAACTCCAAAACATAAATATAAAATATTACCATAACTAAAGCACTAGTATTTCCTGGAGGGCTAACACCCCATTTAGATGAATATGGTTGTTATTTTGTGTGGTGTTATACCTGGAGGGGAAATGGCTCCCTTTTCTGAGGCTTGCTGCACTCTTGACTGGGCACAGAACACTTAGACATGGTGGTATATGATATTGGGGACAACTGAGGAAATTCATTTGTGTGTGTGTATGTGCAGAAGTTCAATGTATTGGAATCACTGGCACTCGGTCAACAGAGTTCACGTAGTGTAAATTAAAACAATTTGCATTTGTTAATGCTTTCGCTGTCTAATTTCCTTTTTGACATAGGCAAATAGTGTTTCTGAAGAAAATAACTGATTCCTTGAATTTCAACATCGCCTTGCTGGAATTTGAGATGCCAATTTAACGTTGAAATGAAGCCAGAGATGCTTTCGTGCTTTGTGGGAGGATGGAAAACTTCATTTTGATGGAACCATTATGGATGGAGCAAAATTAAATAATTGTCAGACGAAAGATTTTTAGATGGTCCGATTAGGCAAATATGAATAATCTTAATAAAGGCAGTGTTGTGATTTCCCTTTGGAGTTTTAATTTCTTATCGATCAGCATGAATGATTCAATAAATCTTCAATTGTAACAAATTATCTAATTTATCTGAAGATTATGTTCTTAATGCTAAGTAAATATCAGTATTGACTATATTGTTGTAATCTTAAATTCTAAAAAAATGCCATAATCATTGCTTGATATTTGGATACTTATTATAGGTACTGACAAGTTGTAATGTGAATTAAAGTTAACAACAGATATATTCCTGCAACAAGACAAGGTGTAAATGTACTGATTTTATTACAGGTCTCGATGTTTCATTTAAGAAATTCTGATGTGATTTTAAAAAAAAATGTCTACTTGTGTATATATGAAAAACTAGATTTTCATTTAGATATTACAATAATAAACTGAATTTGTGAAATGCCTGTGTGCAAAGTATGTTCATTTTTACACAGTGGATAACTATTCTGTTCATGCAGTGTAATTTATGGAAAGAGTAACAGTTAAGAGTACTAGTGTTACTGGTTGTAACATTTCATCAAAAGGGATTAAGAAGTTAATGCTTCCACTTCAGTCTGGCGGATTCTGATATGGCTGATGTAGGAGCTGCAGTCATTGTAACAAGTAGGTGTTTGCTCTTGACGTTGAACCTAGTTTTCTGGATCTGGGCTTTACTTGCAAGCTGTTAAAGCCATCTCGAACTACAATACTGTGAAGATTTTTCTAGGAGTGAGTACTGGGATTTGGATTTGTGACTATGCGGGTATTATAATGCATCTCCAGGTCAGCACTTTCTGTGTGATTTGGAGGGGAACATGTAAGTGATAGAGTCCCATGTGTTCCACATTGTCCAGGTTTACCCTATGACCCTATGATTGTTCGAAGGTGGTACAATGCAGCAAGCATAGGTTGGTGGGAGACCATTTGATCTGTTGATGTTGCATGTGAAGGCTTTTCTCTCATGAATGACAAGCTGACTGATTTGGAATTCCATCTGAATATGTGTGCAGATGTCAAATTGGGAACTAAAGTTGGAGTGACCTTGGTTAAATACTATCCCATTTGTTCTGGAGATTAAAAACACTCGAGTGGACTGCTTGTTGCAACTAAGTCACAGCATTGCAATTGGAAATAGTGTAGGGCAATGATGCAGCCTTGTATGGATGCCGTTATGTGCCAGATGCAGGATAAAATGAGTCTGAGACCAAAGATAGCAATTGATGATACTCCCCGATTAGTAATGGGTGCCAAGAATTATGGGGAGAAGGCAGGAGAAAGGGGTTAGGAGGGAGAGATGGATCTGCCACTATTGAAGAGTGGAGTAGACTTGATGGGCTGAATGGCCTAATTCTGCTCCTATCACTTATGACCTGTGATTCTTGAAGTTGATGTGCAGTGAAGAAGACAGTGACACATCCAGGAAGGGAAAAGCCAGGCAGAACCATTGTGATAGGAGACCCGAGACCTGGAGAAGGGTCTCGACCCAAAATGTCACACATTCCTTCTTTCCAGAGATGCTGCATGAGTTACTCCAGCAGTTTGTGTGTACCTGTGATAGGAGACCCGTTAGGGGGACAGACAGGAGATTGTGTGGCAGCAAACGACACTTCAGGAAAGTTTGTTGCCACACTGGTACCAGAGTTCTGGATGTCTCTGAGCAGCTGCAGAACATTCTCAAGGGGAAGTGCAAGCAGTAGAAGTAGTTGTGCAAGTTGAGGCAAATGACTTGGGTAGGAAAAGGGATGAGGTTGTGCAATGTGAATAAAGTTAGTTGGGCAGATAATTTCAAAACAGGATCCCAAAGGTAATTATGTACAGATTACTCCCAATGCCATGTGCTAGTGAGTATAGGAATAGGCAGATAGGATAGATGAATGCATGGCTTGGGAGTTAGTGCAAGGAGCAGGGATTCAGATTTTTAGACAATTGGGATATCTTCTTGGGCACAGGCGAGCTATCCAAGAGGGGTGCAGGGAGGTTTGCTGGTGTCACTGGGGAGGGTTAAAACTAGAGAGGCAGGGGATGGGAATCGGAGTAGGTCAGAAATTGGAAGGAGTGATGGGAGGTAGAGGTTGGGACCAGTAAGATTCAAAGGTTGGACAGGCAGAGAGAGGTAAAGAAACATGGTGACGTTGATGGGTTGAAGTGTGTTTATTTCAATGCAAGAAGATTGTCACGACAGCAGATGGGCCTGGATCAGTGCTTGTGACTGTGATGACATAGGCATTGTGGTAAATGTGGTTGTGAGAGGTACACGAATGGCAGCTCAATGTTCCAGGGGTTTGATGTTTCAGGCAGAAGTGGTGGGGGAATGTGCTACTAAGCAGGGAGACTGTCACGATGGCACTCTGAGGACATATTGGAGGGTTTGTCCACTGAGGTAGACCCTGGAAATAAAGGTGCAAGGACTCTAATGGGATTATATCGTAGGCCTCCCAACCCAATTGCTTTAGTATCATAGAGATAGAGATAGAGGCTCAGTGCCAAAGAATCAAGCGTGGCGGAAGTTGAGGAGTATTGAGAGGGTTTCTTAAAACAGTATGTGGATAGTCAAACCCGAGACGGGAACATGCTGGACCTTCTTTTGACAAATGAGCCCAGCCAGGTGATTGGTGTTTCATTGGAAGAGGATTTTGGGGATAGTGATCATAAGTTTTATGATTGCTTTGAATAGGGAGAAGGGTGGACCTTGCAGGAAAACACAAAATTGAAGTAAGGCAAACTACATTCATGTTACAAAAGAATAAGTTTTAATTTGCGTATTTAGAACTGCTATTGGTAACAATGCTTGTCAACCTTTGAAAATGTGCAATTTAAAATGCAGTATAATACAACTAAACTAAAGGCAACATGGCAAATCAGATAAATTAACTTGTGGTCGGAAAATATTATTTTTGAGTATAACTTCATTTTTTGACATTTTTTTATTGCCTATTTACTGCAGGAAGCTAACTATTTGTGCTGCAACTATTTTAGTTGGCAACAGCAGGGTTGCCGTTAAGATTGAAGTCAGTGAAAGCAAGAGCCAATAATTAGACTGGAAACAGAACCCATCAGTGCCATTTGGAAACTAAAAGGCTGGAATTTTAATTAGTTGCAGTAGTCTTACGTTGTTTCACTGTGAAACAATTTTCACTTCACAGTAAACAAAACGTATGACCTCAAATGTTATACTAATTCTCCAGATGGTGTCATGTATCGGGAAGGGACAAAGTTACCTCCTAGGATCACATTCCTTTGGTATTACTTTGTAATTTTTCCCCTTGTACACATGAGTAAGGACGTGACTATGGGGCGGATTTGGAGGGGCCTCAGAACGACCTTTTGTGCAACAAAAGAAGATGTTTTTCAGCTTATTGTTACTGGAGGAAAGCAAACTGACCATGGGATTATAGTACATAGGGCCATTTAAACTGATGTAGAAGCAATTGCAGAAGTGGCCAGGGACGCAGTTAGTGGAATAGTTTGTTTTCTGCAAGAAGGAGTGTGAATTCGGAAGGTTGTGTTGTCTGCCTAGTGCTAGGATTAACGACATCCCCATGGGGTTGGAGAACAACAACAGAAAGATCCAGGTGTCCTGATCCGCAGAGCTAGCAAACACGTTAGCAGGACCTGACCCATGTGCAAGTTGACCAAGTTCAATAAGATCAGATAGCTGAAAGTATGGAATGAACGAAATGTGTTTTAGTTCATAGGGCATTGGCACAGTACTGGGAAATGGGTACAACAGTCACTTGAAGGAGGCACAATTAGTGTCCCAGTGAATCAAATAACTTGAGCTATTGTTTGGGGTTCAAGTTAAATAGCTGAAGCAAAATTGGGAGTGAAGGAAGGTTCAGGTGAGGGGAAACTAAGGGTATGGTGTAGAGTAGTACTGGGGTAACAATAACTAGATTGTCAAGGAAGGTTAGTGTGTATAAACTAGATCGCAGCTGTAAATTTGGCAGTGGCAAATAGTAAGATAAAATTAAGGCTCTTTGAGTGCACACAGAATTTACAACAGGGCAGATAAACTGACAGCACAGCTGGAAATGATCTGATAACTGTTACAGATATATGGTTGCGAGGTGGCCAAGGTTGAATGTTCTAGGGAACTTGCGTTTCAGGAGGTGAGGCAGAAAATAAATGGAGGTGGCCAAACCCTGTTAATGAAAGGTAATATTCATATCGTAATGAAAGCTGACATGGGCTTAAAAGATCAGGATATAGACTCAGTTTGAGTGGAGGTGAGAATTAAATGGAAAGTGCCTTCTGGAATAATCTCCAGCTCTACCCCCCCCAGCCACCTTCAATGCGCACACATACACACCTAACCATAACTATGCTGAGGCACAGCATACAGGTCAGGTAATAATGAGAGCCTGCAGGAACGCTATTGTAATAATCCTATGTGACTATTATTCAGAGAATGGCTATTTCAAGTTGGATAAAGTAGTTTATGGAAATTACTTCGGAGAGATACATTGTGGTACTGCCCAGGGAATAGGCTATTGTAGATCTAGCCTTGCATAATGAAGTGGAATCAATGAATGAACCCACGGTAAAGATTAATTGGGAAAAGAGTTACTATACCACATTAAAATTTCATTTTCAATTTAAAAATGAGAAATATGTCAGAAACTAATCCCTGAAATGAAGTAATAAAGGTAAGGAAATGTTGTTGAAAACAGACTGAGATGTCAACCAGACGATGAGCAATGAGAATAGTAAGATTGAACGAGAACTTACCAGTTCGAAGGTTGATCTTTATTTCATGAGGAGTCGAAGTGAGGGATTTCGTGAAGAGCCCGCCGGCGCGCATGCTCGACATACTTCAAAGTAGCGGCGTGGAATCACAGAAACCAATCAAAATAAATGACTTCACATAGTAAGAATGAAAACGACTAAGATTACCAGATGAAGGTGATTGAGGGTTGGGCGAGGAGGGCACGAAATCCCTCACTTCGACTCCTCATGAAATAAAGATCAACCTTCGAACTGGTAAGTTCTCGTTCAATCTTACTATTTCATTTCGGAGTCACGTGAGTGACTTCGTGAAGACTTCAAAGCTTCTGTGATGACACGCCCTGGACCACGTCCATGCTGTCACACCACTACCAGGGATGGATGGGAGGAATAACGTGCTGACTAGTCCATACTGCAAAACAAATCATATTTATTAACAACAAATCAAAACCCCTTATTCGGGGACATCTCCACGTTCTTGCCCCGCATCTAGTACGGCTACTGCGAACTGTAGAGGCGCAGCGACGGGCCGGTTGTAGAAACGCTGGAACACCGCTTCATTAGCCCATCCTGCTGTGGCGAGAATATGGTCCATGGGCACCTCCATGACCCTCGCCGCCGACGTCGATGCAGCCCTGGTGGAATGAGATTTGAACACATTAGTGTCGATACCTGACTTACCCAAGACGACTCGAAGCCACCTGGATATCGTCTGTGTTGTCACTCGATGGTGAGGTCTCTTATGAGTGACAAGCAGGTATCTCTCCTTTCCTCTGATGCTTGCCGTCACCTTGACGTAGTAACGGATGTGGGAGGCTAAACATAGCCTAGCATCTGCGGGGTATGCCGGGAACTTCAGCTGCAGCCCTGTGCACCCAGGTCTGTGCTGCTTTAGTAGCTCGTCAACAAAGAAAACTACTTCTGTGGGGGTAGACATCATTCTGTCGACACGTAGTTTATGGAGTGTCTGTACCCTCTGTGCTGAAGTCAGCGCTAGTAACATCACCAGCTTCATGGTGAGTTTGTCCAGCTGGAGCCCTTCCATGGGGGACCACGTCCTGAGCAGAGCTAAAACTACCCTGACATCCCAGGTGATATTGTAGCGTGGTGTAGGCGGATTCGTATTGAAAATACCCCGCATGAGCCTGGACACTAGCTTGTTGGATCCCACCTCAAAATTGAGGTAGAATGATAGAGCGCTCCTGGCGCTGTTGATGGCACTGTAGCTTAAGTGTTCATCATGGTGCAACCCCGCGAGGAATTCCAGGACGTCGGTTATAGTCACGGCATCGTACGTGATGCGAGAGCGGCTGCAGAAGGCTTCCCACTTCCTGATGTGAGAGCGGTATCTTCGCCTTGTAGACTCTCGGCACGACGCTGCAATGGTATCCATGGTCCGGGTAGAAAGGCCGTATCCAACTAAAGGCCGATTCAGAATCTGCAAGCCAACAAATTTAAATAGCCATGGCAGGGATGTGGCTCCCCTGATACAGGGTGAGTAACTAATTCTGGGCTACCCTGCAAACGGACCCAAGGTTCACTGAGCGTGTCAAAGACCATCGGATACCACGGCTGTGTAGGCCAGTCGGGTATGATAAGGATGCCCTTGGCACCATCCATCTGAATTTTTCGTAATACCCGACTGATGAGGCAAAACGGAGGGAATGCATAGAAAAAGCAATTCCCCCAGTCTAGCGAGAATGCATCTAACGCTATAGCCCCAGGATCTGGTTCCCACGAAACGTAGGTTGGTACCTGATGGTTCAACCGGGACGCAAAAAGGTCAATGTCCGGTTTCCCAAATTTGGCTGTGATTTTTGCAAAAATTTCAGGATGTAACATCCATTCAATATTATCATTGAACTTGCGTGACCTGGCCTCCGCCACAAAATTAAGCTCACCTGGCAAATAGGTGGCTGAAATCCAAATGTCTCTCTTGACACACCAGAGCCAAATTGAATTAGCCAATTTATCACATGAAACTGACCTGGTACCGCCCATGTGATTTAAATACGCCACCGCTGTGGTGTTGTCTATTTGGAGCCGGACATGTGCTCCAAAGATCTTGGAACAATATGCACGAAGTCCGTGAAACGCTGCAAGCAGCTCCAAATAGTTGATCCCTTGTGATACCAACATTGTATTCTCAAGGGTATCCCATCGGCCCCCACAACTAGAATGTTGATTCGTAGCTCCCCAGCCATCAGAGCTCGCATCAGTTTGTAAGTATATCATCGGTTTCGCCTCACTAATAGTTTTAAACGAGTTACTAATGTGGCAAACCCACCATCGTAACTCATCCAATGCTGCAGGCGGCAGCTGCATTGATCGATCATAATGACCAGCATGCCGTCGCAGCGCAGCAATCTTGGCTCTCTGCAAGTTTTGATAATGCAGAGGTCCATACCGGGCTGCCGGAAACAAAGCCACAATCTTGCCAATGACAGTAGCTGTGTGACGAATCGATGGTATACGAGTATTGAGTAAATCTGTACACACCTGTGTTACCTCCTCAATTTTGTTAATTGGTATGGTGACTCTCATGCTAATGGAATTCACCTGGAACCCCAGATAATTAATTACCTGGGTGGGGCAGAACTTAGATTTTTCTGGATGAACAATGAACCCAAGCTGTTGGAACAAATTGACCGCAGCTGCAACCCCTTGTTGAGCTGATTCCAAGGTGTGTCCGATAATTAAAATATCATCTAAATAGGCCATAACGATATGATGTCGTTGTCTTAAATAAGCCATAATTGGCTTCACCAATTTAGTAAATAATCGAGGGGCTGTGGTGAGCCCATTAGGCAACGCCCTATATTGCCACAGCTGGTCCATCCAGATAAATTTTAAGAACCTTCTGTAATATTTTTGCATGGGTACGGTATAGTACGCATCCTGTAAATCAATACATGCCATAAAGCACCCTTGTGAGATCAATGATTTGGCCGTTTCAAACGTGTCCATTTTAAAATGAGTATATGTTACAAAGTTATTCAGAGTGGTCAGATCAATAATGACTCTACAGCCTCCATCTTTCTTAGGTCGGGTAAAAATATTGGAAACAAATTCAACGGGCTCATGAACCGTTTTCTCTATGACCCCTTTCTGTTCCAACCTTAAAATTTCCTTATAGCCTACGGACTGTTCCGCAGCCGTTAGTTTAAACATACGACCCGGTCTATGCTGAGACGGAGGGATGTCCCCATTAATAAACTCAATGCTATGGCCCTGAATATTCCGTAACACATACTCATCACTGGTAATATCACCCCATGCACCCGCAAACAACCGCAAACGCCCACCAACATGTGAGGTTAAACAAAGAGAAAAAAGAGAACCAGACCGCCTCACCTCTGTGGTTACCGGCGGTCCCTGACACGAGTGGGTGGACGTAGAGGTGCTGGGTTGGTTTGAGGTCGTGGCGTCCTCATTTTCCATCTCGGCTTCTGCCGAGCCTGTCCTAAAAAAGACCCCTGTGGTTGGGGTGGTTGATATCGGTTTGGAGCTGGAGGGTAATTCCTGGTAGACGTGCTGGCAGACCCTCGTGAGCGGCCAAGCGGAGCTTTGGAGCTCGATGGCGTGGGGGCACTCTGAGAGCGCATGAGCCCCACGGTCTTGGCTTGTTCATCAAGCTCTCTGACCCTTTTGGCAAGGTCTTCGCCAAAGAGCTGACGGGGCGGCGGCGGCGGCGGTGGTTTGCACAACCCTGCAAATTTGGGGTTGAGCGCTGGGCGGATGCTATTTTTCCGAAAGCCGTTGATTTCATTTTGAGTAGCGCATAGAAGCGCCAGAGCATCCTCCTGGTCCAAATTAAGCTCCTCTCCGTCGACCGACCGCACAAAAGCAGTAATCCCGGCCGTGAGGAGTTTCAGGATCCGCTGAACCTTTAGTTCCTGCTGACGGATAGCCGCACTGATGTTGCCCCAGATTGGCGTATTGACCACAGGCACGTTGAGGGAGTTGCAGTTTGATGGAGCCTTGTGACGGCTCATGGCTTGTAGTAGAACTTCCTCCTGAAGCTGGTGATTATTTAGGAAGTCCACAGTGGCTGCCAGTTTTGTATTGATAGGAAGCCCCAAGGAATGAGGGGCTGCAAACTTGGTGGCCACATCGAGGAGGTCCTCCGCCGGTAACTCAGGCGGGGGTGGGATGGGATCGACCACTGCCTCCTCGTCCTGCTGCTCCAGGCTGGTGTATGAAGCTGGTGATGAAGCCCTGTGCCTGTCGCTGCTGGATGCCTGTTGTTGTTGAAGGAGACGTTCCAGCAGCCGCTCTATACGGTCAATACGCCCTTCACCCTGAACACTCAGGTGGTCGGTGTCCTCCAGCTCTGAAAATTAGCCGGGGCTCCTGTCATCGGCCCGCACCTCGTCGAGGCCCTGCCGGTGCCGGTAGTTGTCGTCGACAGCCGCCGAGGCGAAACTGCGCGATTCCTGCA
The DNA here is from genome assembly GCA_963514005.1 of Raja brachyura. The sequence goes on along the minus strand of OY740783.1, from coordinate 43,779,184 downwards.
CGGGCGTGTTCAACCGCCTCCGTATAGCAGGAGCGGAAGCCGTTGCCTCTAAGGACAGATGCGGCATGGTGTCGGCACCAGCCGAAGCCTGGATACCTTGGGCCTGTGCAGGCTTGCCAGCTGCCCACATCGTGGACCTTGCCGACGCATGGTCTCGCCCACCCATCCATGGGGGGCTCGGCGACCGTGACGGGACTCCCAACTGACTCGTCCCGGCGTCGGAAGTTGGGGGGCGACGGCTGGACCTCACAGCTGCCCCGGGTCCCGTCCTAGAACCCGACCGCTCCTTGGCGACAGGCAGAGCCTTAGCCCCGACAGGGTTAGGCTTTTGGGCTCCTGCCCTTCCCCTCCTCAGGGGGCTTCGTGAAGCGGGCCGTGCAGACGCGCGGACCCTTTTGCTCGAGGCCGTCAGCAAGCCTGCTGACGACCTGACTGCCACGGCAGGGTCGTCCTGCTCTGGCGGCACACCACACTCCTCCTCGTCGAACTCCTCCGAGCTGTGGTGTGCGGGCGGGTCCGGACCTGAAAAAACAGAGCTCACCGACATCTCCGCCCTCGTTCCGGTCTGCGTTGCAGGTACCCCCGACAACTCTCGCTCCGGAACTGCTGGCCGGCGACTTCTCCTCGAACTCCGGCCTCTTAAACTCCCATCCATGTTCTTGCTGTGAAGCAAACACAACAAGAACCACCAACTTAAGGTAGCATACTTACCTGCGTGGTTCCCTTATGAAGGGCTGGCGAGGAGCACGCTCCTCCGTCAGCCGTTGCAGCAACGCGTTACGACGATATGTCGAGCATGCGCGCCAGCGGGCTCTTCACGAAGTCACTCACGTGACTCCGAAATGAAATGAGATGCTTCAATACTTTTTAACCAACATATTTATTGAAGAATAATGACATGCGAATTATGATTTTCCTTGGTGAAAACAGATCCAAAGTGATCATTTGCTATCTAATAGATATACTGTAGATACATAGACAATTGGTTGAGCAGTAGGCCATTCAATGTGATCATGATTTGAGGCGTACGGCCTCGCGGGGCCGGTCCCACTTCGATCGGTGGAGGCATATGGAGTTGTGCGGGGTTGGGCCCGACATTGCACGGGGCTCCAAAAATCTTGCACTGTACGAAAATCCCGTGCGCCACCGGCCTGTCGGCCCGCAGGCGCATTGAGGGCATACGCAGCATCTCGACGGCATACGCCTAGCGTGTGGCATTGTGCGATGACATCACCACCCGGCGTGCCGTTGCGTGATGACGTCACTGCCCGATGCCGTGCGACGTCCAAATTCAGTTCTGCACCTTCTTGGCTGCAATGCTTCTCCCTGAGCCCATCAAACACGTGCTTTTAAAATGTTCTTCATTGTCTGGTTTGGTTTTTTCAACTGCTCAAGAATGAAGGGGTCTACAGACACTGTTGATGTTGCCCATTCCACTACAGATACTGACTCCCCCCCCCCCCCCCCCCCCCCCTTCATGAAACCATATACTGGAAGCTCTGGCTCAAGGTAATCAAAAACCCACACCAACCTGGCCAGGTTGTCTTTTCACTGCTATTGTGAAGAAGATGATACATGAGCCTGAGAACCATTACCTTCAGTCTCAAGGGCAACTTCTTCCCTTCAACATCAGTTTTTTGAACTACCCTGCGCAACCTTAACCACACCCCTACCACAGCACCGAACCGCTATGGACTCTGTACTATTGCAGATACTCTATGTACTTGGGAATTTGCACTATCATGGTTTGGCTTACTCAGAATAAATGATCATGTGTAGTGTATTTATTTTTGTTGACGCATCAAATGTTCCTGTAAAGTTGCAACGAGCTAGACTAGCATTGTTCCGGTTTATATATGGTGCTTATGACAAATAAACAGTTTTCTCTCTCTTGAACTTCAGCCTGTTGTTTGCTTAAATGTTTTCTTCTACTTCTTTATTAGGGGCTGAAGGTTAATTGCAGATATGAAAATTATTGGATCAAAATTTGTTACCAATGTAATGCCACTTGGGTTACTATTGCACACATCATCCAGAAACACATGCTAAAGGTTTACTCTACAGCTAATTGCCACAAACTACTTGATGATTCTGGCACGAGCCTTACGAAAAGATTTCACAGATAATGCTGCATGAATTTCAATAAATTGTTGCGTCTGCACATTAATTACCGGTTAAACTGACTGTGGACAGGTGCTCAACAGAGGAAGGGTCCTGACCCGAAATGTTCTGCAGCAATGCTGTCTGACCCGTTGTTACTCCAGCACTTTGTGCCCTTTTTCGTGAACCTAGTGTATGTACCCTTTTCATTGCTAGATTTCCTTTCCTAAATTACTTATCCACCATGGAGATATATGATAAATTGTTTTTAGAAATTAAAAAAAAACTATTTTGTTGTGTGTATCATTTTCTGTTTCTTTCCTTTTTTCTTGTAATCAAATTATTGTTTTCCATCTTCTCTTGGTGATGTGTTAAACCTGCGCCAGGAAATTCTGCACGATTTTCTACAGTTGAGTCCGGCTAATTGGCTTCTGATCCCTAGCTAATTGGACAGTGCTCACTATATTCCTTTCAATCCATTGTAAACTAATTTATTTAGCAGTGCTGGTGTATCTGGGAGGCTGCTCGATTATTTGAGTGCAGATGATTATGTAGTTTTTAATTCAGATGAAAGTTTGTTGTCTGGGAGTATAGAAAGCGAGTGCAGGCACGTGATTTGACCACGAGTCCCGCTTCATCTTATTTTGATCTTGTCATCATCTCCGAGCTGCTCTTCTGCTTTCAAGCATAAATACACCAGAGTAGTATGGTAGCTCTAATGTGGTAAAACATCCAAAGGTTGTTCACATTGACAACTTAGATTTTACTTCGGAGTCACGTGAGTGACCACGTGAAGAACCCGTCAGCCGTGCATGCGCGTCATTACGTCTGATGCATGCCGCTCTGACTGGCTGGTGGCGGGTCGCTCCGCCAGCGGTAGTTTTAAAAGGCTTCCAGGTAAGTCTCGAACTTAGTCTGCAGTTGTTTTTCTTCTTCTGTTTTACAGCAAGAAGGTCATGGAAAAGGTGAAGTCTCGACGGGCTGCAGGGAGAACCGCTTCTGAAGACCATGGCAGTGCGGTCAGCACGCGGCAGTCCATTTCACCATCGAGGTCGCTGACTCAGCCAGCGACTCCGGGCTCGGTGCCCATGGACAGCACTGTGGCTACCCCGCGGGTCGGGAAGGCCAAGTGCAAGTCCGACAGGCCAGTGGACTCTGATGAGTCTGACCAGGCATGTTCGCCTCCCTGAGCGGGAAGCGTCGGCGGACGCCTTTCCCGCATGCTGGCCTTACACATGATGTGCCCTCTGGCCAGGAGGCATATCTCAGCGAGCCTCGAGGGCTCGCAGTAGCGCCTGGTACAGGGCTGCACTATGTGTCCCCGTCGGAGGATGGGAGCATAGACCACCAGACATGGGCGGAGGATTGCTCGGTGCAATACTCGCGGGATGCGGAATTGGCAACGATGGTCACTGAGTTTGCTGTGCCGTCGCTGGTTGACGAGCCTCTGGAAGAAGAGCTCGGAGCCAGCATTAACTATCTGGCTTCCCATCAGCTGCAGGAGCAAGTTATGATGGAGAAAGCCATGAGGTACCATGCTCCTAGCAACTGTCCTGCCCTGAAGGTACCCATGGTGAATAGTTCCATCTGGAGCTATATCGGCGGCGGCATTAAGACCCAAGAGGTCAAGCTGCAGACAATCCTAAACCTGCTGGCTTCGGGGCTGACAGCATTTGCCAGGTCCGTTGACGGCTGTGCATTATCGGAGGCTCAAAGGGACGCAATGGCATTGATGTGCAATGCACAGCTCGAATGAACTGTTTTCATAAGAATGCCATTCGTCCTGTTCTCAACCCCAAGTTTGCGGGGTTGTGTAAGGCCAGTAATGTGCAGCCGCCCAATTTGCTGTTTGGAGAAAACCTGTCCAGGCAGGCGAAGGATTTGGATGATGAGTCAAAGGCTGTGGGGCTACTGCGGGCTCCACCACCTAACAGACAGTCGTTGTTCCGACGTCTGCACCTTTATGCCTCAACCAGCAGAAGACCTACTGAGGAGACCACCTCCAACTTGAAGAACTAAAGAACCGGCGGAGGTATTTTTTAGGACATGGCCCAAGCCGGCCGACAGCCAAGATGTGCAGCTGGCGCACACCACCACCTCAACACCCCAAACATTAGGTATGTTGCAAAACTTACCTTTAGCGGCGCTGCAGTTCTGCCGCTCCCCGTGTGCGCGACTTTAGCGCCTTTCGGAGGGGGGCGGGCTTAAAGTGCCGTTTTTCAACAGACCTGGATAATCGATGAATGTCGGGCGATTTTGTTGCGGAAGAAAAATCGCTCCGACATTTAATCAATGAAGGTATTTTTAAATTACTCTAAATTATTTGTTAACTAGAGTAATTTAAAAATCACCTTCAAAAGCCGTGAGCACTGACAACCAGATGGATTTTCCGTAGGGGAGAACAAAAGGTAAATAGTTTATTTTTATATTAAAAGTTGGTTTTTCGGGAGGTTTTAATAATATTTTTATGTTGCGAAATGGGGTCCCAAAAAATGTATGAACAAACAGTATTTTTCCCCCCGACTTCACCGCTAACCGCAACGTTCTAATCCACCGCATTCCACTAAAACCCACTCGCTAGTTGATTTAAATGGCCATTAATTTACAGGCATAAAACACTAAATTCCTTCCATTTGGCCCAGAAATTCATGAAAATTAGATTTAAAAATTATGTTATATTGTGGATTATTGTGTGAATGTTATTTGGACACTTAGGCAATTTTAAAAAAGTTTATCTTTTCTTAAGAAATGGATAGATGTTTAGACCTACTCATTGAATTTTGTAATTAGCTACAATTAGATAACTAACTAATTATATGCTTTAATTTCAGGTAATCCAAGTAAGATTGTTTAATATTTGTTTCAGAATGCTTCAATCTATAATAACTGAAAATTTCATTGAGTTCTCTTAATTTTTAAGAAAGTTATGGGCTTTTAACTTCCAGATCACAGCTTTTGAGTTAAGTCAATTGAAAGGCAATGGGGAGCAAGATGCTAATTTCCGAGTATGAAAATGGCCATAACTTTCTTAATACTGAAGATATGAAAGTAAATTAGGTGTCAAATTAAACTTCTTTTTATGCTTTATCTGATGGGATAAATTGCAGACTTGATTTTTTAAATCTCAAAATTTTGTAACATTGCTACAAACATCGGGGAAGGAAATAAACGTCCAGAATCCACCGACCAATGCTGAGGTAGGTGGGTCTGGATCTCAATGTAACATACTGGGTGTGGGTCCATTGTATGTTGGTGGTAGGTTACGTTTCTTTGTGCATGAGTGGCGGTGGTTAACTTCTGACTTGTTCATACTGCACAGTATAGAGGGGTTCAAAATTGAATTTGCGTGCTCTCTCCCACCCACGCAGCATGCTCCAAATCGTACACTCACTCGTTCAAAGCAGGATGATTTGGAAGTTCAGGCTGAAATTGATAAGTTATGTGCTAAAAGAGTGATTAAAAAAAACAGTCATGAACCTCATGAATCCGTATCCAACTGGTAAGTTTTCATTTAATCTTACTATTAAAATAGATGAAAACATGACTGGTGACTGAAGTTTGAATACTACTGCCAGTGGTGGAGTGACTGAAGGGGCTGTCCCACTGCGGTGACCTAATCCACGAGTTAAGAGTGTCTTCGACCTTCAAGCTCGAGGGCACTCGCCTGGAAAATCTCGAGCTGGATCGACCGTCTGCGTTGAAACGGTGAGCTGGATTGACCGACCGCACACACACAAACACATCGCAAAGGCAGGCACTAGGGAAAGCTGGGGAGTGCTGTCTGAAATTCACACCCACGATGAAGAGGAAGGTAAAAGTCAGCTGCACAGTATATGGTAAGTCCTTTAGAGAGGAGGGGAGAGAGAGAGGGGGGGGGGGAGAGGGAGGGAGATTTAAGAAATATAATAACATTTAGCGGGCATTTTACTTACCGCTGGTTTTCCTCGGTCCTGAAACTCCAATGAGCCATTCAAAATGCCCAGTCAGTGAAGGAGATTGCCTACGGCTGCCCTCGACTGCCTGTAACTAAATAGCGATCCCACTCCACTGCACTACGAGTTAAAAAGAACCATGCTGACCAAATTTTACTTGCGGAAATTTAGTCAACATGCTGAGCAAAATGCTCGAGCATGAAGGAGAGTTCCAGTGACCTGATAAGAGCAGCGTGCGGGGTGAGCGGCTTGCAGGCTGCTTCTGCGGCGACCAGCAAGACGAGCTGGAAGATGCTGAGCGGAACCAGGAGCCATACAGTGACGCCAGAGCCGGAACGGGAGGCGCTGATTGAGGCCTAAAGCTGAAGGTCCGGTTGAGCAGAGTGCCCGGTGAGTAGAGTGAGTATAGTTGAGCTCAACCCCCCTCCCCCCTCAGCCACCCCCCGCCCACTCACTTCTCCCTCTCTCCCTGTCCACACATCCCTCTACCTCCCCCACACACCACCCCCTCCCCCACAGCACCCCTGGTGTGGGGAAGGGAGGTTGTGGGGAAGGGGGGTTGTGGGGAAGAGGGGAGTGGGGAAGGGGGCGTGGGAGAGTGGGGTTGTGGGGGTAGCGGAGGGAGGGTATGTGGGAGGGTGGTGTGTGGGCTCAGCGGCTCCGGCTCCGACCACACTCACTGGCTGCAGGTCCCAGCTCCGGAACCACTCATCGGCTTCAACACCCGGCGCCTGTCGCACTCAGTGGCTCTGTATGTGGCCTCCCGGAGTGACCTGCTACGCCGCCAAACGTCCCACTGTATCTGCCGTTGCTTGCCCATCAGCAAATGAAAAAGCGGCTGCAAAAGTTTGGCAGCCGCCGGAACGAACTGGTGGTAAAATGACCATTCCTACGAACTCCCGGAGGCCATGTACAGTAGCAGGTCGCTGGAACTGCCAGATTGCCTCTACGCTATCGGAAGAGGCACTGCTCCATACCATGTCACCCGATGCCCCAGGAAATTGATGGCCCGAAGGCCGAATTGGCAATTGCTAGGGTTAATTATGAGGCCATGGTCACTGAGGCGCTGGAAGAGTAGATGCAGGTGGGCGCAGTGTTCCTCTCGCGAGCAACTTGCCACGAGGATGTCGTTCAAGTAGACAAACAGGAAGTCGAGCAACCCGAACGGGGTGATAATTGCCGTCTTGGGGACATCCTCCGGTCGCACGGGGATCTGGTGATATTCCCGGACTAGGTCGATCTTGGAGAAGAACCTAGCCCCGGCCAGATGTGCTGAGAAGTCCTGTATGTGGGGAATAGGGTAACGGTCAGCAGTCGTGGCCTCGTTAAGGCGGCGGTAGTCCCCACATGGCCTCCTTCGGCACCATGTGCAGGGGGGAGGCCCATGGGCTTTTGGAGCATCGAACGATGCCCATGGCCTCCATACTCCAAAATTCCGCCTTTGCTATGAGGAGCTTGTCAGCAGCGAGCCTATGGGCGCGAGTGTCGAGCGGTGGACCCGATGTCAGAATATGGTGCATGACACGTGCCTCAGGCTGGCTGAGCCGAACTTGGGGGTGACAATGTCCGGAAACTCAGCCAGTACCTGAGCGTAGACATTGTCCACCGTCGCTACGGGTTTGCTGACCGGCCTGGTGGGCGCAGTGGAGCGCCAGGGGATCTTCAAAAAAGTTGACGCATGGATGAGACGTTGGCCCTTCACGTCCACGAGGTGCGACTGCGCCCACAAGAAATCTGCGCCCAGCAGCAGCTGGGCCACGTCTGCGATGATGAATGGCCAGGTGAATTGGCACGCGCCGAAAATGACAAAAACTGTGCGGACCCCATATGTGTGGATTGAACTGCCATTCACAGCAGTTAATGGGGGCCTCTCTTACCAGCACGAAGGACAAGTCCAGATGGGGGCAGTACGCTGACCTCTGCCCCTTATCCACCAAGAATCTGAGCCCCGAGCACCGGTCCCAGACATACAGTCGATGGATCCTGCCGGCCACCACGGTGACTATCGGCGGCTGGCGCTGGCGTTTCCTGGAATGAACATGGCTGGTGGCATTGGCGGGCTGTTGAATCCCAGCGCTGGTAGTAAAAACACTAGGTATTCCAGCGCGCCCACCAGCTGCTGGTCGGAAATCCACAGCTCATCAGCGCGAGCCACTAGCCGGATCGGATCCTCGAAGCTCTCCCCCACGAGCTGTTGGCGGAGGTCTCACGACAACTGCTGCAGATTTGTCAATTCAAGGAGCGGGCAGGGCCCATGAGTGTAAGCATCTCGCTCATGAGGGCCGAGGGCATCCGGTCGCCGAGCCCGCCCATGTTAAGGACCTGACAGGCACGCTGCATTCGGCTCGGACGTAGATCCGGAGCAGCAGCTCCTTGAGGCCTGCGTACTTACCCACGACCGGCGGGTTATCCAGGTAAGGAATGACCCGACCGGCCGTCTGCTGGCCAATGGCGCTCACCACATAGTGATAGTGAGTCTCATCAGCTGTAACGCCGTGGATGTAATATTGGGATTCGGCCTGTTTCAACCAAACCCCCGGCTGCGAGGTCCAAAATGTAGGGAGCTTCAGGGAGACCATGTTGAGTTCTGCCTTGTAGACGGCAGCGGCAGAATGCATTTCATTTAATTTCCGTTCCAGGATTACACTCCTGGGCATCTGGGGTTACCAGAAGTCCAGCCAAAAACTAGTCAGACACAGGTTGTGCACACTAGACGTGTTTAATCTCTCCAATACAGCTCCCTACTTCTCACCTGACACGGGCGTTGCCCAGCCTCAAATACCAACTCAGGTACCGACCCCGTGACTCGCACCTCCCCCACCAAGACACCATCCTCTAGAGCTGATGTTTCGTTGTGCCCTTGGGTTGCTACCAGGTGCTGCCACAAGATAACGATTGTAGGAAGGAACTGCACATGCTCGTTTGAACCGAAGATAGACACAAAATGATAGAGTAATTCAGGGGCCAGGCAGCATCTCCGGAGAGAAGGAATGGGTGAGGTTTCGGGTCGAGACCCTTCTTCAGACTAGCATATTGTCTATTGAATATTGAGTATTCAGTGCAAATACATTCTCACGATAAAGTACAATGTGATTTCCAAATCCAACCACTGGATGTAAGGACACATGAAGGGTTAGATATGATAAGAAAAATACATTGTTCGATGTCAAGAGCTGAGCACAATACTGCAGTACCTGCTCTGGCAGTGCCTTCCAAACCAACCATTTTGCATAATGGGGTCAGTCTTTATTACAGGGTGGAAATGTCAAAAACTAGAGGGCATAGCGTTAAGGGGAAAGTTTAAAGGTGATGTGCGGGGTAGGTTTATTTGTGGAGATAGCTCTGGGTGCCTGCAATGCAATGCCCGTGGTGGTGGTGGAGGCAGGGACAACTGTGCTTTTAAGGTTTTCAGAAAGGCACATGGATATGCAGGAAATTGTGGGATATGGGTCACATTCAGGTAGAGATGAGTTTAATTTGGCATCATGTTTGTCACGGACATTTTGGCCCAAAGGGTTTGTTCCTGTGCTACGTTCTACGTTTGATGCGAATGTAGTAGCTTCCCAGTACACCATTGAGCACTTCCAAGCAGTAAGTCTACATCTGCATCAGAATTGATCCGCAATGTTACTTCTCTGTTGCATTGCACCAGATAGTTGTGCAACAGCATGAGTAGTTTCTTTTCTTTGAAATGAACTGCTGAGGGAAAGTAAATTGGGAGTGGTTGTTATAGGGTAAGTCCACATCTGACATGTGAGAGTCATTTAAGGTTGATCATAGTTCATGACTGGTCTGTTCCAGTAAGGAAGAGGGATAAGGATGGTAAGGAAAGGGGACCTTGCATGACCAAAGAGAGGAACGATTCAGAAGGATTCAGAACACAAAATCAGATGGGGTCTTTATTGATCATGCCACAAGCAGGAATGAACTCAAGTAGGTAATTAGAAGGGCCTAAAGGGGCAATTAAATGTTATCAGTAAATAGGATTTTTTTAAATCCAAAGGCCTTTTATACATATGTTAAAAACAAGAGGTTCATTAAGGAAAATATAGGATCACACAAGGATAGAAGAGCAAAGTTAGGCTTGGAGTCAGAGGATTCAGGTGAGTTACAAAATGAGTACTTAGCATCTGTATGCACCAAGGAGGTCATGGAGGATTGATAAAAATATATCTATTGATGCTCCTGAACACATCATCAGTGATGTAACGCATTGGGTGATTCGGGTCTTTCAACATCAGACCCCCTCATCCAGGCGATCCAACCATGGTTGATCAGATGGCATTCTTGTGTTCAGGTGGCATTCGCTCCTCCTCATGGACCTCCTCTCCTGATCCAGAGCCATCTCGAGGCTTTCTCCACTGCCTCTGCGGTGTTCTTGATGGGTCTTCTCCTCTCCATTCCGTTGATGCCCACTGCGCTCCAGGCTTTGTAGAGCGATTGCCCTGCAAAACCTCTGCAGCCAACCTCGATGGGCATACACCTTGCTTCATACGGGCACTGCAAGGGCGACCTGTGGGAGTCACGGCGAAGAAAAACGTAAGGGCAGCCGATCAGCGGCAGTGGCACATGGGAAGGGGTGACGTTGGGATGGGAGATAGGGCGCTGACCCTCTCCCGCAAGCCGAACAGCACCGATGACGGGGGTTCCTGGGACCCATCAGCAGCAGGGACAAACATTCCGGGGAACGTGAGCGGAGCACCATATACCAACTCCGCGGAGAACGTTGACTGATCCTCCTTGGGGGCCGTCCGAATCCCCAACAGGACCCATGGCAACTCGTCCATCCACCCAGGGGCTGTGAGACGAGCCTTCAGGGCGGCCTTCAGACAGCGGTGGAACCGCTCCACCAACCCATTTGATTGGGGATGGTACGCTGTCCCCAGCAGGTGGGCCACGGCAGACCACAGTTCAGATGTAAACTGGGCGCCCGGTCGGACGTGATGTGAAGTAGAACCGCAAAGCGGGCAAACCAGGCTGCTACTGTCGTGGTTTTAAGACTCAAATTTGGATAATATGACACAGACACAGAGAATTCTTCAAGAAGACGAAAGCTTTTATTTGCAAATATCAGCTTGGAACATTCAGAGACGACACCACCTGTCCGTTCTCTAATTGCTCTCTGAATCCCAGAAACAAGCAGCTTTTTATTACAGTTTCTAGCCCTATCTCTGCTGCATTATCTTTCATGCTGTACTCCTTTCTCATCAATCTTTCTTCAGTTCCAATTTTCTCTATCTCGCCACCATTAAATTCTGATCTTGGCTCAATCTTATTAAACTTTACATTTCCCCTCGTATCTCTCCTTCACTCGCCACCCTTAAATTCCAAACTATTGCTTTTTAATCTCCCAGCTATGTTTTAGCTGAAGCCATTTTATACTGTTACACACACCATTTTAGTTTATGTTTTATACAAGGATATGAATGTATTTATTAAGAATATAAAAGTAAAAATAAGTAACTTGTTTATAACTTAAAGTAACTTGTTTATAACTTCCATACTACGAGGGCACGAGCACACGACTGCGTTGAAGTGTCCGTGAGCGGGATGGCCTCCGGCCACCGCGTAAAATGGTCAACCACCATAAGCAGGTGTGAAACACCCTGGGACGGGGGCAACGGTCACGTGTATGTGATCGAACTGCCGGCGTGGCACTGCGATTTCTTGAACGAGCGCCCGGACGTGTCTATGCACCTTTGATGTCTGGCACGGGATACACGGCCGGGACCAGCGAGCGACCTGCTTCCAAAGTCCGTCCACATAAACCTTGCAGGCACCATAGCGACCATGGCCCGGATAGGTGGGTGGGCCAGTCCATGGATCACCTCAAAGACACGACAGTGCCAGGCCGCCGGAACGATAGGCTTCGGCTGACCCGTGGATACGTCACAGAGGATGGAACCCGAGGTACCCAATGGCACGTCCTCAAGCACCAAGCCAGAGATCGCGGTGCGGTACGCCGGCATCTCATCTTCTACCAGCTGGGCCGCCGCCAAGTTGGAGTAATCTATCCCCGAGGCCGGGTTAAGCACGGCTTCAAATGCCGGACGGGACAAAGTATCCGCCACGAGGTTGCATTTCCCAGCGATGTGCCGGACGTCCATTGTATACTCCGAAAGAGCCACCAGCTGGCACTGCTGAGGGGCAGACCAAGGATCCGAAACCTTCGCGAAAGCAAATGCGAGGGGCTCGTGGTCCATGAAGCCTGCAAAGGAACGGCCCTTGAGGAAGTATCAGAAGTGCCGCATTGCGAGGTGTAAAGCGAGCAACTCCCAGTCGAAAGCGCTGTAGCGCTGCTCCGCAGCCCTCAGGTGGCGGCTAAAGAAGGCGAGAGGCCGCCAACGACTGTTATCGAACTGTTCAAAAACGCCACAGAGTCCGAGGCATCCACGGTAAGGGCTGTGGGGGTGTCGGCAGATGGATGCACGAGCATAGTCGCCCGAGCCAAGTCCTCCTTTGCCCCTTCAAACGCCGCCAAACGTCCCACTGTATCTGCCGTTGCTTGCCCGTCAGCAACTGAAAAGCGGCCACAAACGTTTCGCAGCCGCCGGAATGAACCGGTGGTAAAATGTGACCATCCCTACGAACTCCCGGAGGCCACATACCGTAGCAGGCTGCTGGAACTTATGGATTGCCTCTACCCTGTCCGGCAGAGGCACTGCTCCGTGCCGTGTCACCCGATGCCCCAGGAAGTTGATGGCCCGGAGGCCGAATTGGCAGTTGCCAGGGTTAATTATGAGGCCATGGTCACTGAGGCGCTGGAAGAGTAGATGCAGGTGGGCGCAGTGTTCCTCTCACGAGCAGCTTGTCACGAGGATGTCATAGAATTAGACAAACAGGAAGTCAAGCCCGTGCACCACGGTGTCCATCAGGCGCTGAAAGGCCTGTGCAGCGTTCTTGAGGCTGAAGGGCATCCACAGGACGTCGAACAACCCGAACAGGGTGATAATTGCCGTCTTGGGGACATCCTCCGGTCGCACAGGAATCTGGCGATATCCCCGGACTAGGTCAATCTTGCAGAAGAACCTAGCCCCGGCCAGATGTGCTGAGAAGTCCTGCATGTGGGGAATAGGGTAACAGTCAAATGTCGTGGCCTCGTTAAGGCGGCGGTAGTCCCCGTATGGCCTCCAGCCGCCAGACACCTTCGGCACCATGTGCAGCGGGGAGGCCCATGGGTGGTTGGAGCGTCGAACGATGCCCATAGCCTCCATACTCCGAAACTCCGCTTTTGCTATGTGGAGCTTGTCAGCAGCGCGTCTACGGGCGCAAGCGTGGAACGGTGGACCCGATGTTAGAATATGGTGCATGACACCGTGCCTCAGGCTGGCTGAGCCGAACTTGGGGGTGACAATGTACGGAAACTCAGCCAGTACCCGGGCGTAGACATTGTCCACCATCGCTACGGGATTGCAAGGGAATCTTCTCAAAAGTTGATGCATGGATGAGACGTTGGCCCTTCACGTCCACGAGGAGCGACTGCGCCCGCAAGAAATCTGCGCCCAGCAGTGGCTGGGCCACGTCTGCGATGATGAATGGCCAGGTGAATTGGCACGCGCCGAAAATGCCAGGAACCTTGCGGACGCCATATGTGTGGATTGAACAGATAACAAGAGACAATAGGTGCAGGAGTAGTCCATTTGGCCCTTGCAGCCAGTGTAAGGGCCGAATGGCCAGATTGCCGCCATTCAATCTGATCATGGCTGATCATCCCCAATCAGTACCCCATTCCTGTCTTCTCCCCATAGCCCCTGACTCCACTATTTTTAAGAGCCCTATCTAGCTCTCTCTTGAAAGCATCCAGAGAACCTGCCACCACTGCCCTCTGAGGCAGAGAATTCCACAGACTCACCACTCTCTGTGAGAAAAAGCGTTTCCTCGTCTCCGTTCTAAATGGCTTACTCCTTATTCTTAAACTGTGGCCCCTGGTTCTGGACTCCCCCAACATCGGGAACATGTTTCCTGCCTCTAGCGTGTCCAAGCCCTTAACAATCTTATATGTTTCAATGAGATTCCCTCTCATACATCTAAACTCCAGAGTGTACAAGCCCAGCTGCTCCAGTCTCTCAGCATATGACAGTCCCGCCATCCCAGGAATTAACCTTGTAAACCTACGTTGCACTCCATCAATAGCAACGGGGGTACTCTCTTACCAGCACGATGGTCGAGTCCAGATGGGGGCAGTACGCTGACCTCATCCCCTTATCCACTAAGAATCTGAGCCCCGAGCGCCGTTTCCCAGAAACGAACATGGCTGGTGGCATTGGTGGGCTGTTGAACCCCTGTGCTGGTGGTAAAAACACCACATTCTTCTCCTTGGATCTCCTGGGTCCTGCTCAGCCATCCTCCTCTCCTGTGCCACTTGTCTGGTCTGTGGCTCAGCCATCCTCCTCCTGTGCCATTTGCCTTGTCTGTGGCTCTTGTGGGCATGGGCCTCTTGTGGGCGTGGTCCTGGGTCGTTGGGCATTGAATAATCCGATCCAGCGATTCTGGGGATTCCAGCGGTTCCAGGTATTCCAGCGCGCCCACCTGCTGCTGGCCGGAAATCCACAGCTCATCAGCGCGGGCCGCTAGCCGCATCGGATCCTCGAAGCTCTCCCCCATCGCTGCTGGCAGAGGTCTCGCGGCAACTGCTGCAGGTAAGTAAATTCAAAGAGCGGGCAGGGCAGGTGGTCACCCATGAGCGTGAGCATCTCGCCGAGGGCCGAGGGCATCCGGTCGCTGAGCCTGCCCATGTTAAGGACTTGACAGGCGCGCTGCATTCGGCTCGGCCCGTAGATCCGGAGCAGCAGCTCCTTGAAGCCTGCGTACTTACCCTCAACTGGCGGGTTATCCAGGTAAGGAATGACCCGACCGGCCATCTGCTGGCCAAGGGCGCTTACCACATACCACAGCTGTAACGCCGCGGATGTAAAATTGGGATTTGGCCTGTCGAAACCAAACCCCCGGCAGTGAGGTCCAAAATGTAGGTAGCTTCAGGGAGACTGTGTTGAGTTTGGCCTCGTAGGCGGCAGCGGCAGAATGCATTTTTAAAATGTTCCCTTCCAGGATTACACTCCTGGGTGTCTGTGGTCACCAAATGTGGCAGAGGCTCGCAGGAGTCCAGCCAAAACTAGTCGGACACTAGTTGTGCGCACTCTCTCCAGTACACGAGTTGTGTTTAATCTCCCCAATACAGCTCCCTACTTCTCACCTGACACGGGCATTGTACAGCCTTAAATACCAACTCAGGTACCGACCCCGTGACTCGCACCTCCCCCACCAAGACGGTGTCCTCTAGAGCCAATGGTTCGTTGTGCCCTTGGGTTGCTACCAGGTGCTGCCACAAGATAATGATTGTAGGAAGGAAGTGCACATGCTGGTTTAAACCGAAGATAAACACAAAATGATAGAGTAATTCAGGGGCCAGGCAGCATCTCCGGAGAGAAGGAATGGGTGAGGTTTCGGGTCGAGACCCTTCTTCAGACTAGCATATTGTCTATTGAATACTGAGTATTCAGTGCAAATACATTCTCACAATAAAGTAAAATGCAATTTCCAAATCCAACCTCTGGATGTAAGGACACATGAAGGGTTAGATATGATAAGAAAAATACATTGTTCGATGTCAAGAGCTGAGCACAATACTGCAGTACCTCCTCTGGCAGTGCCTTCCAAACCAATCATTCTGCATAATGGGGTCAGTCTTTATTACAGGGTGGAAATGGCAAAAACTAGAGGGCATAACGTTAAGATCAAAAGGGAAAGTTTAAAGGTGATGTGCGTCGTAGGTTTATTTGTGGAGATAGCTCTGGGTGCCTGCAATGCGATGCTCGTGATGGAGGTGGAGGCAAGGACAACTGTGTTTTTAAGATTTTCAAAAAGGCACATGGATATGCAAGAAATTGTGAGATATGGGTCACAAATAATGGTTCAGGTAGAGATGAGTTTAATTTGGCATCATGTTTGTCACAGACATTTTGGCCCAAAGGGTTTGTTCCAAAGGGCTGTACTGCTCTGCGTTTGATGTGAATGTAATAGGTATGTTACAAAACTTACCTTTAGAGGCGCTGCAGTTCTGTCACTGGCCATGTGCGCGACATTGGCGCCTTTGAGGGGGCGGGGGGGGCATGGTTAAAATGCGGTTTTCCCCTGCCTTCCAGAGTTATATTTTCACGGGGTGCGAGTTTTTGCTAAAGATTCGTTCCGGCCGTGATTTTTTTTTTTAATCGCCCGACTATTTCAGCCCT
This sequence comes from Raja brachyura, assembly GCA_963514005.1. The sequence continues at coordinate 43,762,923 of OY740783.1, read as the reverse complement.
GGAGTAAAATTAAAATTGGCTTCTAATGCCGTGAATGCCGACAACGGGAACGGATTTTACGTAGGGGGCAGGTAAAGAAAAGACGTTTGTTTTTACATATAAACTTGCTTGTTTAGATGACCTTAATCAACGTTTCATGTTGTGAAACGGTGATTTATTCCCCATATGAACCAGCAGTATTTTTCCTGCCGATATGGGGTTTAAATTCACTGCAACCACAACATTCCAATCCATCGTGTTCCAGAAAATTCCACTCGCAAGCTGATTTAAATGGCCATTAATTTACGGGCATTAAACACTAAATTCCTTCAATTTGGCCTATAAATTCATAACAATGAGATTTAAAAATCATGTTATATTGTGAATTCTTGTGTGAATGTTATTTGGACACTTTTGCTTTTAAAAAAATGTTGATATTTTCTTAAGAAATGGATAGATGTTTAGATCTAGTAATTGGATTTTGTAATTAGCTACAATTGGGTAACTAATTATATGCTTCAATTTCAGGTCATCCAAGTAAGATTGTTTCATATTTGTTTCAGAATGCTTCAATCTATAATAACCGAAAAATTCTTTCAGTTCTCTTAATTTTTAAGAACGTTATGGGCTTTTGACTGTCCTCGATCAGAACTTTTGTGTTAAGTCAATGGAAAAGCAATAGGGAACAAGATGCTAATTTCCGAGTATGAAAATGGCCATAACCTTTTTAATACTGAAGATATGAAAGTGAATTAGGTGTAAAATTAAACTTCTTTTTGTGCTTTATCTGATGGGATAAATTGCAGACTTGATTTTTTAAATCTCAAAATGTTGTAACATTGCTAAATGTAGTAGCTTCCAAGCACACCATTGAGTACTTCCAAGAAGTAAGTCTACATCTGCATCAGAACTGATCCGCAATGTTACTTCTCTGTTGCATTGCACCAGATAGTTGTGCAACAGCATGAGTAGTTTCTTTTCTTTGAAATGAACTGCTGAGGGAGAGTAAATTGGGAGTGGTTGTTATAGGGTAAGTCCACATCTGTCATGTGAGAGTCATTTAAAGTTGATCATAGTGCATGACTGGTCTGTTCCAGTAAGGAAGAGGGATAAGGATGGTAAGGAAAGGGGACCTTGCATGACCAAAGAGAGGAACGATTCAGAAGGATTCAGAACACAAAATCAGTCAGGGTCTTTATTGAACATGGAACAAGCAGGAATGAACTCAAGTAGGTAATTAGAAGGGCCTAAAGGGGCAATTAAATGTTATCAGTAACAGTTTAAAAATCCAAAGGCCTTTTATACATACATTAAAAACAAGAGGTTCATTAAGGAAAATATAGGATCACACAAGGATAGAAGAGCAAAGTTAGGCTTGAAGTCAGAGGATTCCGGTGAGTTGCAAAATGAGTACTTAGCATCTGTATGCACCAAGGAGGTCATGGAGGATTGATAAAAAATACATCTATTGACGCTCCTGAACACATCATCAGTGATGTAACTTGGGCTCATTGGGTGTTTCGGGCCTTTCAACATCAGACCCCCTCACCCAGGCGACCCAGCCATGGTTGATCAGATGGCATTCTTGTGTTCAGGTGGCATTTCCTCCTCCCCATGGACCTCCTCTCCTGATCCAGAGCAATCTCGAGGCTTTCTCCGCAGCCTCTGTGGTGTTCTTGATGGCTCTTGTCCTCTCCAATCCGTTGATGCCCACTGTGCTCAAGGCTTTGTAGAGCGATTGCCCAGCAAAACCTCTGCAGCCAACCTCGATGGGCATACACCTTGCCTTACAGCCCTGCTTACGGCAGTCTATGACCAGATCTTCGTACTTGGTCTTCTTCCTCTCGTGGGCCACCTCCATACGGTCCAGTACAAGTTATACATATGCTAGGGCATAATGAAGAAGGTGGTATTGGGTCTCTTGAAAAGCATAAGGTGGATAAATCCCTGGGGTCTGATGCAATCTAACTCAGGTTATTGAGTGAGGCAAGGGAGAAAATTGCAGGAGTCTTCACAAATATATTTGTGTCCTCTCTAATTGCAGGTGAGGTCCCAGAGGACTGGCGAGTAACCTATGTTATTCCTTGAGTTTTTTTCAGCAGGTGATGAAGATTGTTGATGAGGGTAGGGCAATGAATGATATTTACATGGAATTTAGAAAGGCATTTCATAAAGTCCCCCCCAAGGTAGGCTGCTTCAGAAGATTTCAAAACCTGCATGAAACCCAAACCAATTAGGAGCAGACGAGGGCATTCGATCCAATTTGAGATACCAGCTACCAAGACAGATGGTATCAATTCATGCTTCCCCCGCACGATGTGAAAAAAATACATCTAGATGCGCTGGGACACATCCTCAGTGATGTGAACTGGGGTCATCGGGTATTTCGGGTCTCACAACATCAGACACCCTCGCCCAGGCGACCCAGCCGGGGTTGATCAGGCCCCGACTTGCCTTCCCAGCAGCAACCACCCACGGAACAGCCGTCTTAATAACTACTCTGCAGGGGTTGGGAAATTCTAGTGCGTGGAGCGACTTGGCTCTATGGGGTGAGTCCTGGCCGGGCTCCTCCTGCGTCTGACCAGGGTCAAGGCCTGTGCGCTGCACCTCTTTCTCCTTCTCCGAGCAATTCATTCTTGCCTGATGGATTTTTAGGCCATGGGTTTCTTTAGGCCTTTCCGTAGCTTTATTGGGTGTCTTTCTCACGAAAGACACAGACTGAGGTGTTAACCCAGCCTGTCCTGGGTGCCGTCTTTCCGTGCCGTCAACTGTCTCTCCAGTAGTCACCAAACTATTCTTGGTTGTCACCCAGTCTATTCCTAGGTGCCACTGGCTGAGCCAGACTTCAGTGTGAAAAAAATACATCTTCTAGATGCGCTGGGACGCATCCTCTGTGATGTGACCTGGGGTCATCGGGTAATTAAAGCATGGAATAGTCTTCACCCTACCATAGTTACCCAACCAGATGCAACTACATTTAAGGTAGTTCTTTCTTCCCAAAAACCCCTTCTGGCTTAAGTCCTCCCTCCACCACCTCCACTTTAAATTCCATTTGGAATATTTTGGAGGACCAAGAAACCAAGAACCAGGAACCAAGTTAAGATGCATGGGATTCAGTGATTTAATAGATTGCATTCAGAAATAGCTATCCAATAGAAGATAGAGGGTAGAGGTGGAATAGTGTTATACCGCAAGAGGTCAGTAACCAGTGATATCCCACAGGGACCTGTGTTGGTACCATTGTTGTTTGTGATATACACAAACAACATGGAATTAAATATACAGTAGATTGGATGGCTAGTGATTTTGAAGATGACACCAAAAGAGATAGGGTGGAGTATCAAAATCTTTTTCCCAGGGTAGAATGTCCAAGACTTGAGGGCATTGCTTTATGATCAGATGGAAAGTTTAAAAATTACAGAGTCATAGAGTGATACAGTGTGGAAACAGGCCCTTCGGCCCAACTTGCCTACACCGGCCAACATATCCCAGCTACACTAGTCCCGCCTGCCTGTTAGGTCCATATCCTTCCAAACCTGTCCTATCCATGTACCTGTCTAACTGTTTCTTAAATGTTGGGATAGTCCCAGCCTCAACTACTTCCTCTGACACCCTTTGTGTGAAAAGATTACCCCTCACATTCCCCTTCTTTTCCCCTTCATCTTAAACCTATGTCCTCTGGTTCTCAATTCACTTACTTGTGGCAAGATAGACTGTGCATCTACCCGATCTATCCCTCTCATGACTTTATACACCTCAATAAGATCACCCCTCATCTTCCTGCGCTCCAGGGAAGCGTCCCAGCCTAGAACCTCTCCCTATAGCTCAGACCCTCTAGTCCGGGCAACATCCTCGTAAATCGTCTCTGTACCCTTACCAGCTTGACAACATCTTTCCTATAACATGGTGCTCAGAACTGAACACAATACTCTAAATGCGGTCTCAACAACGTCTTAAACAACTGCAACATGACCTCCCAACTTCTATACTCATGTGTAGGAAGGAACTGCAGATGCTGTTCTATACACGATGTGCGGGGCTGTTTTTTATATAGTGATGGGTGCCTGGAACCTGCTGCTGGGTGAACGGGTCAAAGCCAAATTAGATAGAATGCAAGCATTGGGGGTTATCATTCCTGTGACGGAACACACTGACTAAGTGTCCTTGATGGACGCAAAAAAGAACAAATAAGAGATCCGTATATGTATCAACGCCAAGGACCTGAATGTTGCCCTGAAAAGGCCGCATCACCCCATGTGTACAGTGGAGGAAGTGGCTGCCCACATTGGAAAAGCAACAATATTTTCCGTGCTAGACGCCAAAACCTCTTTCTGGCAGATTCCCCTCGACTGCAAATCATTAATGATCACCACCCTCAGCACCTCGCTTGGCCGCCACTGGTTCCAATGGATGCCATTCGGAATCAACTCGGCCAGTGTTCCAACGCAATATGGAACCGATCTTTGAAGGTCAACCCTGTGCGATCATCGTTGATAACATCATCGTTGCGGGCAGAAACGTGAAAGAACACGACGACAACTTGAGAAAAGTGCTCAATCGTGCCAGGAAAGTGAATTTAAAACTCAATCCTCACAAATGCAAGTTCCGCGTCAATCAGATGAGCTACGTGGGACATATTTTCAGAACAAAGACCTTAAGGCTGATCCTTCAAAGACAGCAGCCATCAGCGAAATGGCTGCACCAACTGATGTCACCGCCCTGCAGAGAGTTCTGGGCATGGTCAACTACCTTGGGAAATTTATTCCCAGTTTCAGCGAGCTCTCGGCTCCCCTTCGGCAGCTTACTCACAAAGACACTGACTGGATGTGGCATGAACAGCAGCAACGTGCTTTTGACACACTCAAACAACAGATTTCGTGCCCTCCTACCCTGGCTTATTTAGATGTCAATCAGCCTGTTACACTTACCTGCGACGCTTCTCAGTACAGCCTCGGCACTGCGTGCCTACAGGGAGAAAAGCCTATTGCCTATGCTTCCAGGATAATGACGGACACAGAGACTAGATATGCACAGATCGAAAAGGAGTTGCTGGCTGTGGTCATCGCCTGTATCAAGTTCAACGACTACATCTTCGGCAAGCTTGTAACAATCGAGACCGATCACCAACCACTAGTAACTATCCTAAATAAGCCTATACACGCAGCTCCGCCAAGATTGCAAAGGATGATGCTCAGGCTCCAGTAGTACGACATCGCCCTTGTGTACAAACGGGGCAAATACATGCACCTGGCTGATGGCCTGTCTCGGGCTACCAGGAAATCCACTGCACAACATGCAGCTGAGAAGGACTCTTTCAATGTCATGGCGGTCATTCACTCGTCTCGTCTGGAGGAACCGGTGACACACATGGCAGAGGACACCACTTTGCAGATGCTCACCTTTATCATTAAACATCGATGGCCCACCAAGCAGCACATGCTCCTGCCCGCTATTCGGCCATACTTTCCCATTAGAGACGAACTAACCATTGATGATGGGGTCATCATGAAGGGCCAAAAGGCAGTGATCCCGGCCTCGCTGCAAATGGTGTATTTCGACGCCTTACACAGGGGACATCCCGGAGCAGAGGGGGCATATTTTTCTGGCCTGCAATGTCAGACGACATACACTAAAGAGTACAGTCTTGAGATGTATGCAACAGCACTACATCACACCAGCAGAGGGATTTTGGGGATATGGATCATATGCAGACAGATATTAGTTTAACTTGGCATCATGTTTGGTACAGACATTGCAGTCTAAAAGGTCTGTTGCTGTGTTGTACTGGTATTTGTCTTAAAACATAACAAAACTTAAATGTATTTTAATGCAAGGAATATAACTACTAAATGAGAGGAATTCAATGCTTTATTAAACAGGGCTGTTTAATATTGTTATCATCAGATTCAGATTCAGATTCAATTTTAATTGTCATTGTCAGTGTACAGTACAGAGACAACGAAATGCATTTAGCATCTCCCTGGAAGAGCGACACAGCAAATGATTTGAATAAATAATAATAAGTGTCCGGGGGGGGGGGGGGGGGGGGTGATTGGCAGTCACCGAGGTACGTTGTTGAGTAGCGTGACAGCCGCCGGAAAGAAGCTGTTCCTGGACCTGCTGGTTCGGCAACGGAGAGACCTGTAGCGCCTCCCGGATGGTAGGAGGGTAAACAGTCCATGGTTGGGATGACAGAGGTCCTTGGCGATGCTGAGCGCCCTCCGCAGACAACGCTTGCTTTGGACAGACTCAATGGAGGGGAGCGAGGAGCCGGTGATGCGTTGGGCAATTTTCACCACCCTCTGCAATGCCTTCCGGTCGGAGACAGAGCAGTTGCCATACCAAACTGTGATGCAGTTGGTAAGGATGCTCTCGATGGTGCAGCGGTAGAAGTTCACCAGGATCTGAGGAGACAGATGGACCTTCTTTAGTCTCCTCAGGAAGAAGAGACGCTGGTGAGCCTTCTTGATCAGAGTTGAGGTATTGTGGGTCCAAGAGAGGTCGTCGGAGAGGTTGACTCCAAGAAACCTGAAGCTAGAAACACGTTCCACCTCCGTACCGTTAATGTGGATGGGGGTGTGCGTGCCGCCCCTGGACTTCCTGAAGTCTACAATGAGCTCCTTGGTCTTCTTGGAGTTAAGGGCCAGGTTGTTGTCAGCGCACCATGCTGCTAAGTGCTGGACCTCCTCCCTGTAGTTGTTGTTGTTGCTGATGAGGCCAATCACCGTTGTATCATCTGCATACTTGATGATGGTGTTAGTACCATGTACTGTGACATCACTGTGACATGGGGTAGGACTGCTGCTGGGTGGTGGTGGAAGCAAATCCAATAATGCAGTTTAAGAAGTATTTGGATAAGCCTGGATATGCAGGGATTTTGGGGATATGGATCATGCAGACAGATATTATTTTAACTTGGCATCATGTTTGGTACAGACATTGCGGTCTGAAAGGCCTGTTGCTGTGTTGTACTGGTATGTTGTCTTAAAACAAACAAAACAAAAATTAAATGTATTTTAATGCAAGGATTATAACTACTTCAATGCTTTATTATATTGTTATCATCACTGTGACATGGGGTAGGACTGGCAACTCAATGTCCTAGGATTTGGACGAGATTTTATTATTTCAGCATTGAGGTGGGGGTGGAAGATTGCAACCTTCACGTGGTCTGCACTGTTTCGATGAATGCAATCAACCCGGCTTGCACAATCAAATAAGATCAAATAAAACATGTTGTCCTGCTACTTTAGGCTGTGCACGCCATACGCAAGAAGAAGAGTATTGAGGGAGGATATCAGCGAGCTCTCAGCTCCCCTACGGCAGCCAAAGGGGAGGAAGGCGCAGATGTGTTTCTTCACCAGCCTCTCAAAGGGGAGGGCCACTGGACGGTAGTCATTCAGACAGGCTGGGGAGGCAATTTTAGGTACCGGTACAATGATGGATCTTTTGAAGCAGGCAGGAACCACGGACCTGTCCAGGGAGAGGTTGAATATTGTAGTGAGCATTAACAAGGACTTTATTCACTAATTGCAATTTTACGCGTACCAGAAGGTGCAAAGACTTTCAATCCTCACCTTACAATAGACAAAAGACAATAGGTGCAGGAGTAGGCCATTCAGTCCTTCCAGCCAGCACCAGCATTCAATGTGATCATGGCTGATCATCCACAATCAGTACCCCGCTCCTGCCTTCTCCCCATAAACCCTGATTCCACTATCTTTAAGAGCCCTATCCATCTCTCTCTTGAAATCATCCAGAGAACCATCCTCCCCCTCCCTCTGAGGCAGAGAATTCCACAGACTCATAACTCTCTGGGTGAAAAAGTGTTTCATCATCTCCATTCTAAATGGCTTACTCCTTATTCTTATTCTGTGGCCCCTAGTTCTGGACTCCCCCAACATCGGGAACATGTTTCCTGCCTCTAACGTGTCCAATCCCTTTATAATCTTATATGTTTCAATAAGATCCCCTCTCATTCTTCTAAATTCCAGAGTATACAAGCCCAGCCACTCCATTTTCTCAGCATATGACAGTCCCGCCATCCGGGAATTAACCTTGTGAACCTACGCTGCACTCCCTCAATAGCAAGAATGTCCTTCCTCAAGAGACCAAAACTGCACACAATACTCCAGGTGTGGTCTCACTAGGGCCCTGTACAACTGCAGAAGGACCTTTTTGCTCCTATACTCAACTTATCTTGTTATGAAGGCCAACATGCCATTTGCTTTCTTCACTGCCTGCTGTATCTGCATGCTTACTTTAATTGACTGATGAACAAAGACCCCCAGATCCCATTGTACTTCCCCTTTTCCCAACTTGACACCATTTAGATGATAATCTTTAATGAGACTTCTTACAGTAACAAAGGTGGGGAGCGGGACCAGAGTGACCATCCAGCATCACAGCATGGAGGTTGCTTTATGGACAGCACTTGCCTCCTCACAGTCAGATGCCCAAACCTTTGCTTCCAGCTCCTGCTAGTTTGCTGGCTAGGTTTCTTGCTGCAGCTCAGATGTACTGAGTCCGTACACCTCAGTTTGAGTTTGTCTGAAGGAGGGTCTCGACCCAAAATGTCACCCATTCCTTCTCTCCAGAGATGCTGCCTGTCCCGCTGAGTTACTCCAGCATTTTGTGATCAGCTCAGGTGTACTTCCTGATAAAGAAGAGCTTCACACAAATTACATAATCTCTTCCAGCAAGAATTCTATCCGCTACTTCCATTTTAATCCATGCAAAAAACGATTGAAAAAATCCCCCTACACTCACTCTGAGGTCTGCGGGATATATGCCAATGAAGAGCACATCATCAGCATAGGCTGATCGAAGGTCCTATGTGGCCAACTTGTGCAGTCAAACCCATCAACTTATTCCTCCAAAGTTCCAGCAACAACTGCACATGGATACAAATGGTTGACTCGATATGGATTTCCAATGTGGCATACTGCCCAAAGATTTACCATTCACAAAGAGTGCAACAAATACAATATTTACGATCAATCAGCAACAGAGTGATGGAGATTGCAGATGCCGGAATCTTGAGTGAAGGACAAAGTGCTGGAGGAACTCAGCAGGTCAGGGAACATCTGTGCAGGGAATGGAGAGATGGCATTTCACTTCGGAACCATTCTTCAGACTCAAGTCGCAGAGACAAGTCAGCAAGGGTTGGTATTTATTGCAGGAAGAGTTCAGTCCAAAATCGGAGGCATCTTGCTCGAATCATATTACGTCTTGGTGTACATCTGATTTCACTACCTATGGTATATTGTGTGCACATCTGATTTCCCTAACTATGGGAGGATGTAGTGGTAATGAAAGTAGTGTAAATAGGTTCATCAGATTCGTCTCCTTTTAGTCTCTGCTCTTTGTCCACCCCTGCCAATTCCCCCCCCCCCCCCCAACCTGTATCCAGCTAACACTTGCCAGGCTTTGTCCCAGTCCATCTCTTTCAGATGCTGGTTTATAAAAAAATACGCCATGTTGGAGTAACTCAGTGGGTCTGGCAGCATTTCTGAAGAACATGCATAGGTGATGTTTCGGATCGGGACCCTTCTTCAGACTGATTGGAGTGGGGAAGGGGGTGAAATCGGGCAGAGATGAGGGGCAGGACAAAGCCTGACAAGGGATAGGTAGATACAGGTTGAAGGGGGGGGGGGGGGGGGAAGTTGATAGGCAGATGGTCGGACAATGGCCAGAGATGAAAAGACAAAAGGTGTGACATAATGATTGAAGATGAGTGAATTGTCAAGCCAGAGCAAGGAATGTAGGTAGAAGGAGAGGGGAGAAATTGGTGAGAGTCCAGGTGGGACACAGAGAAGATGGGGATGGGAGGGGTGTGGAAGGGGAATTGGAGTACGGTTCAGCTTCGTTACCTAAAATGTAATGTTCGTACCATTGAGTTGTAAACTACCCAGGCAACGTATTAAGTGCTCTTCCTCCAGTTTGTATGTGGCTTCACTCCATCAACGGAGGAGGCCCAATACAGCCTGGGAATGGTATGAGGAGTTAAGATGGTTAGCAACTGGGAGATCTGGTAGGCCCTGGCGCACTGCGCATAAGTGTTCGGCGAAACGGTCTTCAAGTTCTGTGCCTGGTCTCGCCGATGTAAAGGCCACATTGGGAACAGTAGATGAGGTTAGACGAGATACATGTGAATCTCTGCCTCACCGGGAACAACTGCTGGGGACCCTAGACGCATGGGCGGAAATCCCTGTTTTCAGAGGTGGGGGACGATACCCCCATTTTTTTGCAAACCTGATTTTAAAACTCGGTGAAATCTCCGCTTTCCGCGAGACAGTGGAGGTGGGACTGCTGATCGAGGGCGCCGATTGGACGAGAGAGACATCGGTCAACAGGCAATGGGAGTGCAGCATGATGATTCAGCACGATGATTGGTGGAGGAAAGTGTCGGTCAGTGGCGGAAGTAGGGGGGTGGGTCTAAGGATAGAGCACGGTGATTGGAGGAGGGATCATAGAGCGGAGCTTGAATTGCCTGCCCAAGTCATAGGGTCACAAGCAAAAAACACTCTCGGCATCCCTGGACACAGACCTGTGCCTCATCCGCAGCCAGGATCCATCCCGGGTCTCCGGCGCTGCAATCATTGCTGCACCGCCACTGGATCATCCCCGTCCCCACCCGAGTGCCGCTCCCCCCCCCCCCACGGGTGGCCAGAGATGTCGGGAGTCAGATGGGAGCGGCTGTGTGCCCCCAGGCCCACAGCCAGCGCAGGGAAGCAGCGCTGACCCAGCTCAACTGCCTGCCAAGACGGCCCAGGTTTACAGCCAGCGAGGAGAAGCAACGCTGGCTCCACAGCTCCAGACTGGTGGCTCACCAGTCCAGGCTGGGCTGTAGGTTAACCCGGCGAAACAGGCAGTTGAGCTGCATTTAGCACCGCTTCTCCATGCTGGCTGTGGGCCTTACACCCATCACTAATTACCATCCATAGGGCCTCGCGCGTGAGTGTGCACATGTGCGCGTGGCCGCCAAGAAATTGTGTCCCCCCTGTCCCCCGGTCACCCCCGCGTTTTGATAGCGATTTCCGTGCCTGGGACGGATGAAGGAGGAGGTATAAGGACAGCTATATATCTCCTGTAGTTGCAGGGTTACTTTGAAGAAGGTAACCAGGAAACTACTCTGTTGTCTTAAAAACCAAGTGCCGGGTAGCTTACAACCTGACAGAATGAACACTGAATTCTCCAATATTAGGTAACTAACCTACAATTTTCCCCTTTCTCCCCCCAATCTCCCACCCTCCAATTTCACTATCCCCCACAAGGACTTACACCCATTTTCCCATCCCCTTCTACCTACATTCTTTTCTCTGGCTTCACAATTCGGAACTCTTCAATCCTTATCTCACACCTTTTGTCTTTTCATCTCTGGCCTTAGTCCATCTGCCTATCATCCACCCCTCAACCAACTGTATCCACCTATCACTCGCCATGCTTGGTCCTACCCCTCCTCTCTTCCAGCTTTCTCCCTCTTCCCCCAATCAGTCTGAAGAAGGTTCCCGACCCAAAACGTCGCCTATCCATGATCTCCAGAGATGCTGCCTGACCCAGTGAGTTACTCCATCATTTTGTGTTCAGTGTAATTTATTGTCATGTGTACTAAGGTGCAGTCAGAAGGAATCATAGAAAATAGGTGCAGGAGTAAGCCATTCGGCCCTTCGAGCCTGCACCGCCATTCAATATGATCATGGCTGATCATCCAACTCAGTATCCTGTACCTTCTCTCCATTACCCCTGATCCCTTTAGCCACAAGGGCCACATCTAACTCCACATCCAACACATTGGCTTAAATATAGCCAATGAACTGGCCTCAACTACCTTCTGTGGCAGAGAATTCCACGCTCACAACTCCCTGTGTGAAAAATGATCCTATCATCTCGGTCCTAAAATACTTCCCCTTATCCTTAAACTGTGACCCCTTGTTCTGGAGTTCCCCAACATCGGGAACATCCTGCATCTAGCCTGTCCAACCCCTTAAGAATTTTGTAAGTCTCTATAAGATCCCCCCTCAATCTCCTAAATTCCAGCGAGTACAAGCCGTGTCTATCCAGTCTTTCTTCTTATGGAAGTTCTGCCATCCCAGTAATCAGTCTGGTGAACCTTCTCTGTACTCCCTCTATGGCAAGAATGTCTTTCCTCAGATTAGGAGACCAAAACTGTACGCAATACGAGTAGGAGTAGAATTAGGCCATCAAGTAGGTATGTTACAAAACTTACCTTGAGCAGCGCTGCAGTTCTGCCGCTGCCCGTGTGCGCGACTTTGGTGCCTTTCAGAGGGGGGCGCGCTTAAAGTGCCGTTTTTCCACAGGCAGGGTAAATCAATCAATGTCGGGCGATTTCGTTGCGGAAGAAAAATCGCTCCGACATTTCATGAATTAAGGTATTTTTAAATTACTCTAAATTATTTATTAACTAGAGTAATTTAAAAATCACCTTCAAAAGCCGTGAGCGCTGACAACCGGAAGGATTTTGCGTAGGGGAGAAAAAAAGGCAAATAGTTTATTTTTATATTAAAAGTTGGTTTTTCGGGAGGCTTTAACAATATTTTCATGTTGCGAAATGGGGTCTCAAAAAATGTATGAACCGGCTGTATTTTTTATACCGACTTCACCACTATCCGCAACGTTCCAATCCACCGCATTCTACTAAAACCCACTCGCTAGTTGATTTAAATGGCCATTAATTTACAGGAATCAAACACTAAATTCCTTCCATTTGGCCCAGAAATTCATGAAAATGAGATTTAAAAATTATGTTATATTGTGGATTATTGTGTGAATGTTATTTGGACACTTAGGCAATTAAAAAAAAGTTTATCTTTTCTTAAGAAATGGATAGATGTTTAGATCTACTCATTGAATTTTGTAATTAGCTACAATTAGATAACTAACTAATTATATGCTTTAATTTCAGGTCATCCAAGTAAGATTGTTTCATATTTGTTTCAGAATGCTCCAATCTATAATAACTGAAAATTTCATTGAGTTCTCCTAATTTTTAAGAAAGTTATGGGCTTTTAACTGTTCCAGATCACAGCTTTTGAGTTAAGTCAATTGAAAGGCAATGGGGAACAAGATGCTAATTTCCGAGTATGAAAATGGCCATAACTTTCTTAATACTGAAGATCTGAAAGTGAATTAGGTGTAAAATTAAACTTCTTTTTATGCTTTATCTGATGGGATAAATTGCAGACTTGATTTTTAAAATCTCAAAATTTTGTAACATTGCTACATCAAGTCTACATCACCATTCAATCATGGCTGATCTATCTCACCCTCCTAACCGCATTCTCCCCATAACCTTTGACTGCTGTACTAATCAAGAAAAAGTAATCAAGTAATGCAAGATCCCAGAACTACAGTTCCGTGTGTAGGACCATCTAAACCTTTCCTATCCACGAACCTGTCCTATGTTTATCCTTGATACGAGACCATTGGATGCTCCGCCTTTGACCACGTGGCCGGCCTGGCGTGGGGCGACGGAGCTCCTCGTTTGACAGCGTGGCCCCACGTCTGGTCACGTGACCCCATGTCTCCTCTTCCCCCCCCCCCCCCCCCCCAGTTTGACGATGCTGCCATCTACCGACTCGCCAACAAACTGCGCCGGTACGGGATTTCTTTCCGCCCGGGAGGGAGGGTGAGAGGTCATACATCCGGGTGGGGCCGTGCTGCCACGTCTGGTTTCCCCGTGTCCTCTACATCCGGGAGTTGTGGAAGCTCGCGCCGCTGTTGTCGTTGCCGGTTGCGATTCGAAAGGCGGAGGAGTTCGGTCCCGCGACCCCGGCCCGCGCTGCCCCCCCCCCCCGCTCCCCCGGGTCCGGACCGCGAGCCCTCGCTCAGCCCCGCGCCGGCATGTGGCTCCGGTTCCCGCTGCAGCTGCTCTGGGCCCAGCTCCTGTGGCTGCTCGTGCGCGGCTCCGAGCTCACCTTCGAGCTGCCCGACAATGCCAAGCAGTGCTTCTACGAGGACATCGTCCAGGGCACCAAGAGCACACTGGAGTTCCAGGTGAGGCGGGCGGGCGGGCGGAGGCTTCGAGAGCCTGGGGCTGGGGCTGGGGCTGGGGTGGATGGCTGGCTGCAGAGGGAGGGGATGGTGAGAGAGTAGAATGACGAAGGAAGGGTACATGGATGGGGGAAGGAGAGAAGGGAGGAGGGTGGATGGAGAGTGGCGATATGGCTTGGTGGGAAGGGGGGGGGGGAGAAGTTGGCAGGACAGAGTGAGGAGAATATATTTTGGTGGGGAGTGTACGTTCCCCACTCTGCTATGCTGGTTTAAACCAAAGTTAGACACAAAAAGCTGGAGTAACTCAGCGGGTCAGGCAGCATCTTGGGGGAATGGAATAGGTGATGTTTCAGGTCAACACCCTTCAGTCCACGTTTGCTTCAGTCTGAAGAAGGGTCGCGAACCGAGACGTCACCTTTTCCTTTATCCCAAAGAGAAGCTACCTGATCCACTCAGTTACGCCAGCTTTTTGTGTCTGTCTTGTGTGTAATATGAGATTCTTCAGGATTGCATGTCCCATGCAGGGCTTGATATTAAATTTCTCCCAGTATGCTGCTGTTCATTGTATTTAAGGCGAAAAAGAATAGGTGACATTTCAAGTCTGAACCCGTCTTCAGACTCGAGAAGGGATCTGATCTGAAATGCCACCAATTATTTTTCTCCAGAGTAACTGTCTGACCTGCTGAGTTACTCCAGCAGTTTGTGTTTATCTTCAGTATAAACCAGCATCTGCAGTCCATTCTTACACACTTCATTGTATTTTAGATGATTGGTGAAAACTGCTTCTCAAGCATATCTAAATTTTCAATTTGGTATTTGTAATTTGTTAAATATACTTTGAAACTCTCCTGGTGGTTATTTGTCCAGCACCTCCTGTGGTTGGACATATTTTAAGTCGGTTGATCTATATTAAGTAACACATTCCAACTATAATATACCCACGATTTAATAGCAATCAAGATCTGTACTAATTTGCAGCTAATTCACCTACCACTGCAACTTTTGCCATCTCGGCCAACAGTGTTTCTGACTTGCAGAAACGTCAAGTTACAGAGAGTTCTCAAAACCATTATGTGAACCGTGGAGAGGCTTACTTTAAAAAGATCGGCACACCTCCTCGAAGGAAGATGATCAGTGCAATCTCTGTCACATACACTTTTGGTGGCGTGGCATCAATCAGGTCCAAGTATGGCAGACTAGAATTTCTACCTATGTATCCAATATAACACAAAAGAAAATTACATTTCTGTGCAATATTGCTTCAGCTTAACGTTATACATGTTTATAACACTTTAATTCCCCGTCAGCATATCGTGGACCATTTGTCAAAAATAGAAAAAAATACTTAAATGGGTTGCAGGAGTAAGGCTCAGTATTGGTCTCGCAAGATTTGAAAGGAAGTATCAAAGATTGGATGCTTCCAAGTAAGTGTCAAACAACCAATATTTGACGTGGAGACCGTGCAAATGCCACACAGCACCCGAGGTCACAATTGAACATTGATCCCTGGCGCTGTGATGCAGCATCTCCACTCACTACGCCACTATGCTGCCCTAATCTTCTACCTCTGTCATTTTTATCCCATCTATCCATGTTTGTTTTGTATGACCTTAATAGCAGATCCTCCATAGCCTTTTCAGATGGGTAGTTCCAAAGACTCACCATCCTCTGTGGGGGAAAAAAATCTTCTCATTTCAGTCTTAACTGGCATACGCCTAATTCCATGATCTTATCCTTGGTTCTAGACTGCTCAGCCAGTGGTGTCTAGATCCTTGTCTGACAAACTCTGAAAGAAATGTCAAGTTTCAATGATATCTTCTCTCATTCTTCTAAAACATGTGAGAACTGTCCCGGTCTCCTCAGTCTCTCCTCCAGAGGGCAAGCTTGTCATCCCAGGATCTGGTTTAGGGAATCTATGACGCAATTTCTAAATGGCAAACTTTAGTTCAGAAAATCTAAATTGTACACAATGGAATTACATGTGAATTGTATCATTTGCTTTCCAAATGCTACTGGGTGTGTACGTTGGTTTGCAGTAACATCGTCCCTTTGAACATTAACATTTGTATTCATTTGTAAAATCTGCTTTTCTGGTTGTGCACCAATGTGGCGACTTTGCATTTAACCACATTATATTCATGTGCTTAACATTCACTTAACTTTCTGTGTTTCTTTACATCCTGATACCTATTCACAATCTCACCTACTTCTGTATTGTCAATGAATTTGGAACTGTAACATTGGGTTCATGGGTGAATCATGAATCTTGGTTTCCTATTTTCAGATCTACGTTGACATTTTACCACTGTCTTCCCCCTGCCTCCCTTCCAAATTCAGTGTGCTCTGTGTTTGTTGACCAACCTCTTGTGCAGGATCTTATAAAATGCCACATGCTTTGGTTCCCCCTTATCTATTCTGCCAGTTATGTCCGGAAACAACTCAATTGGGTTAGGTAAACATGATTTCCCTATCATCATTCGTAATCACATTGTGCACTCCATGTTTTGGGTGTTTTATTATTATATCCTTCAGGATGGATTCCAGCAACTTTCCACCTATGTTATGTTAATGTGTTAATTCCATCTTGTCTTTCAATTGGCAGAAACCGTTCCAGCATTTACAGATCTTTTGATGTTAACCAGAGCAGCAACCATCTTTGGAGCTACTTTTATCCAAACTCGGGCTTGTAGGCTCCTTGAGATTTGTCAGAGTCAACGTTGCCTTGATTGACTAAGTGACAGCACATTGGTGCAGCAAATAGTGCTGCTGTCTCGGCTCTCGGTTCTAATGGGCCTGTCCCACTTAGGCGACTTTTTAGGTGACTGCAGGAAACTATGCAGTCGCCACATGTTCGCAGGTGGTTGCCGGGGTGTCGCCTTCATGGCCGTGAGGAGTTCCCGCATTCTGGGAACTAGTCACGGCATTATGGTCGCCGCAAATTTTTCATCGTGTTGAAAAATTAGCTGCGACAAGAATGAAGCCGCCATGAAGAGTAGCGAGATTTCTCGTGCCGTAGGTGGGTCGCCAAGAGGTCCTAGTGGGTTGCCAGGAAGTTGAAGGTTCTCGTAAGTTGTAGCTGGTGCTGACTGGTGAATTTCATTGGCTCATTGGGGGGGGAAACGTAAGCAGTAGTTTTCAGAACCAAGGATAACCGACCGGTAATGTTATATGTCTGCCGAGCTTCACAGCCGTGTATCTCTGGCTTCTTAAATGTTGTCTCCACTCCTTCTCTCCCCCCCCCCCCCCCCCCCCCTCTTTTAAAGGACTTACCGTACACTGCTTTAGCCATCTTAATTACAGCACAACCTTCCTGTTCATCGCAGTGTGTGTCTGTATCACATTGGCTTTGCACCGTGTGAATTTCACTCAGACAGCGCTCCGCCCCTGCTTGCCCTGTATCCCGCTTGCATAACGGGCTGGTGAAGGAAGCGATGTGTGTGTGTGTGTGTGTTCCACTCTGACAGTCGTCATTCCAGTTGCCGGTTTTTCAGGTCACTGCCGGCAACTTGACAGTCGTCTGAATAGTCGTTGAAGTGGGACAAGCCCATTCTATCGACCTGTGGCACTAACGCCTGTGGTGATGAAGTGCTTCGAGAGGTTGCTCATGGCGCAAATCAACTCCTACCTCGGCAAAAACCTGGACCCACTGCAGTTCGCTTACTGCCACAACAGATCAACGGTGGACGCGATCTCGCTGGCCCTCCACTCCGCTCTGGACCACTTGGACAACAAAAACCCATATGTCAGGCTGTTATTCATTGACTACAGCTCGGCATTTAACACAATCATCCCCTCCAAACTGGTTACCAAACTCGCAGAACTGGGCCTCCGCGCATCCCTTTGCAATTGGATCCCCGACTTCCTCATCCACAGACCACAGTCGGTTCGTATTGGTGGAAATGTGTCAGACTCGATAACAATCAGCACGGGAGCACCTCAAGGCTGCGTGCTCAGCCCCCTGCTGTACTCACTCTATACTCATGACTGCGTAGCCGGTCATAGTGCGAACTCCATCATCAGGTTCGCTGACGACACCACTGTTGTGGGACGTATCACTGTTGGGGATGAGTCAGAGTATAGAAGAGAGATCGAGCAACTGTCCGTATGGTGCTAGCACAACAACCTGGCCCTCAACACCAGCAAAACCAAGGAACTGGCTGTAGACTTTGGAAGGAGTAGGATGGGGATCCACAGTCCTGTTTATATCAACGGGTCAATGGTGAAAGGGTCAAGAGCTTCAAATTCCTGGGCGTGCACATCTGTTAAGATCTTTCCTGGTCCGAGAACACAGATGCAATTATTAAGAAAGCTCATCAGCGCCTCTACTTCCTGAGAAGATTACGGAGAGTTGGTCTGTCAAGGAGGACTCTCTGTAACTTCTACAGGTGCACAGTAGAGAGCTTGCTGACCGGTTGCATCGTGGCTTGGTTCGGCAATTTGAGTGCCCTGGAGAGGAAAAGACTACAAAAAGTAGTAAACACTGCCCAGTCCATCATCGGCTCTGACCTTCCTTCCATCGAGGGGATTTATTGCAGTCGCTGCCTCAAAAAGGCTGGCAACATCATCAAGGACCCACACCATCCTGGCCACACACTCATCTCCCTGCTACCTTTGGGTAGAAGGTACAGGAGCCTGAAGACTGCAACAACCCGGTTTAGGAATAGCTACTTCCCCACAGCCATCAGGCTATTAAACTTGGCTTGGAAATCTGAACATTAATATCCCTCCATCTGTTATTTGCACTTTATTAATTTATTAATTCATGCGTGTATTTACGTATATAATTGTAGTCAATGCCTACTATGTTCTGTTGTGCTATGCAAAGAAAGATTTTCATTGTCCTGTCAGGGACACATGACAATAAACTCTTTTGACTCCATTAGGTTGATCACCTTCAGTAGTATCCAGAGTTTGTCTGTTTACAGGACACTAGTGTTATTGTTCTGGCACCTATCTTCGGTGATTGTGGTCTGTGGGTCAGGACGTTGACGAAACTGTTGCAGAGGAAGACACTGACTCTGGTCCAGGAGTTTGAAGATTTGTTTGGTTCGTATTATTGTTTTGATGGCAGAGCTACTGTCAATAAATAGTGAAGTAAATCTCGAAGCATCTCCATAGTTAAGGGGGTGCTTAGAGACTCAAGGTTCTGCATCGGTGACGACCCAATACCAACAGTGTCTGAGCAGCCAATAAAAAGCCTGGGCAGATGGTACAACGCAAGTCTCAAGGACAAACAGCAGGTGCAACAACTAAGGCAAGAAATTGTCAACGGCCTGGAGAACATCAATCAGACCCTACTGCCTGGGAAACTGAAGCTCTGGTGCCTACAGTTTGGACTCCTGCCTTGGACAATGTGGCCACTGATCGTTTATGCAGCCCCAATAACAACTGTGGAGAAGATGGAACGAACCATAACTTCATACACGAAGAAATGGCTCTGTGTCCCACAATGTCTAACTAACGTCGGCCTCTATGGCAAAGGGGTCCTGGACTCTCACTAGACTACCTCTCACTAGTCTAACAGAGGAATACAAGTGTTCTAAAGTAAGATTTCAGATGATACTGAGAAACTCTAGAGACAAGACCATCAGTGCTGTTGCGCTACGCCTAGTAACTGGCCGGAAGTGGACACCATCTGATGCAGTACAGCAAGCTTCGTCAGCCCTGAGGCACAAAGACATCGTGGGGCAAGTGCAGCAGGGAAGAGGAGGCTTTGGCCTTACGGCAAGTAAACCAACGTGGCGAAACGTCACAACATCAGAGCGGAAATCATTGGTGATTGAGGAGGTGCGGCGACAAGAGGAGGCCGCAAGAAGTGCAAAGGCGGTCTCTCTTGCCAAACGGGCAATGGATGCAGTGGGAAGGTGTGGAGCGAAGGAAGATCAGCTGGAAAGAGCTATGGGGAATGGAATCAAGCAAGATCAGCTTCATCATCAGAGTGACATATGACGTGCTTCCATCACCAAAGAACCTCCATCAATGGTACGGCGAGGATCCAACCTGTGCCCTCTGCCCAACTCCAGCGACCCTCAAACACATCATGGTAGGCTGCAAGACCAGCCTCACTAGGGGGATACATGTGGCGGCATAATCAGGTACTAAAAAGCCTGGCAATATCCCTTGAGAACAGGCAGTGTGCGACCAACTCCTTGCCTCCGAGAGGGCAACAACCTTTGTCCGAGAAGAACAGAAAACACCTAAACATCCTTCCACCAGATCAGAAGAAGGAAACCTATGCAGGGCCCGTGACTGGAGGATGCTGGTGGACATCGGCCGACAACTAATCTTTCCACCTGAAATTGCTTCAACCAACCTCAGGCCAGACTTGGTGTTCTGGTCTCCTTCACAGAAGACTGCTTGCATCATAGAGCTCACAGTTCCAAGGACGAACTCTGTTGAGGAGGCCTATGAGCGTATGCAGAGCTTGCAGCAGAGGCAACGCAGCATGGCTGGAACATCAAAGTCTATCCAGTTGAAGTGGGATGCAGAGGATTTGTTGCATCATCTACGATCAGACTGCTGAAGGAGCTTGGAATCCACGGTGAGGCTCTGCGGAAGACCATAAGATCACTCAGACGCGGCTGAAAGAAGCAGCCGTTGGATATGGCTCAAGCGGAAAGACCCATGCTGGGCCCCAAGTACGTCATGGTGAATCTTTGGGGCAGTTTGACACGGGACACGCGCTGTGGGCTGATCATCCTGTAGCGGGCCGCCCTTATGGAGGATGTATAGTGTTAAAAGGCCGAAACACCCAGTGATGCAAGGGTACACTACTGATGATGTGTCCTGTGCCCAACTGTCCTGAAGGTTACCCAGGCCAAGATATGCGTATACGTATCCCCCCCCCAACGATGTTGAGCGTCTACCACTCAACAATTAACGAATGTTGTGAAATGCTCGCCACCTACTGGCACAAGGGACTTCTTAACATCTTGTCCTGTGTATTTGTTTCTAATGTAGCTGTCCTTGTATCTCGATGTTCCAGCAATGAGAGTAGAGTTGTGGAGATGGCTGCTGCTGTGGACCTTTGGCGACAGTCGGCAAACTACAGTGATCAGGGCTGTTTGAGAGGCTAGAGTAAATGTGCATCCTGACCGATCTTTCAAAGCACTTCTTGATGGTGGAGGTCAGAGCCACTGGATGGTGGTCATTAAGCCAGGCTAGCTTCGAATAGGGAGAGATTAAAAATGTCTGTGAATAGCGCTGCCAGCTAGTCCGTGCAGGTCCTGAGGGTGCGATGAAGACTCCATCCGAGTCAGTGGCTTTCCATAGGTTATCTCATCTGCAAACTTACTAATCATGCCTTGTAGATTCTCATCCACATCTTCAATATGGATGGCAAGCAACAGGCTTCCCACACCATTCATAGATATCCCCGATCAGCCCATGGAGATGTATCTTCATACACTTTTAAGACATCCAGCACCACCTTTACTGTAATGTGGACTAGCCCCAAGATACCCTATTCACCCTCTCCTTTGAGAATGTTCTGCAGCCACTTGACCATCCTTGAACCTAGCAGCAGGGAGGCAACACACCATCCAGTAATCCCCTTTGTAATCCCCTGTGCCTTAGATCCATCATTGATGCCACTGACCTAGTTGTTGCTGCTGCTTTCTCCAAAATACTTACCCTGCAGCAGTATCCAAAATGGCATACCTGTTTTCAAGGGAAATGGCATTGGAATGGGTGCCATTTCGGGTCGAGACCCTTCTCCATTCTGAAGAAGAGTCTCGACCCGAAACATCACCGATTTCTTCTCTCCAGAGATGCTGTCCGCCCTGCTGAGTTACTCCAGATTTTTGTGTCTATCTTCGGTTTAAACCAGCATCTGCAGTTCATCCCTACACATGCTATGTCACATTGGGCTGGTATACTCAGAAGGATGACAGAGGATTTTATTGAAACATATAAGATCATTAAGGGTTTGGACACGCTTGAGGCAGGAAACATGTTCCTGATGTTGGGGGAGTCCAGAACCAGGGGCCACAGCCTAAGAATAAGGGGCAAGCCATTTAGAACGGAGATGAGGAAACCTTTTTCACACGGAGAGTTGTGAGTCTGTGGAATTCTCTGCCTCAGAGGGCGGTGGAGGCAGGTTCTCTGGATACTTTCAAGAGAGAGCTAGATAGGGCTCTTAAAGCTGGCGGAGTCAGGGGATGTGGGGAAAAGGTACGGGGTGCTGATTTGAGATGATCAGCCATGATCACATTGAATGGTGGTGCTGGCTCGAAGGGCCAAATGGCCTACTCCTGCACCTATTGTCTATTTTGCTGAGGGTGTAACCTGCTTGGTTGAACATTGGGGAAATTATCAAAATTCAGTTTGAAGAGCCACAGCATCTTTTGTTTTGTCAGGTAACATTTATGACAGATTATTGACCCTCTAATTGAATCAAAGCTTTGGAAAATGAAGCAGCTAATGTTCACCAGAGTTATGTCATAGACGATCTGCAAGATAAGACGTTTCCGAAGGCTTTTATTGTGGCTCTGCGGCTAAAGTTTTTATGAAATCCCTAACCACTTATCATGCGTGAAAAGGTTTTAAATGTTGTTCATGTGAAGAAGTTTGAGGCATTGCAGAATTATTTTATGGAATACTTGACCAATTCATTCTCTGCACATTTGAATGCTGCAATATCGACATTCCAGAAACGAGAGCATGCACAGTGACTATAGTATTAGCCCTTTCGTTTCTGTTGCCTACAACAGTGCAGATATGTGATATTTCCTAGATGTGTGCCATCAATAACAGCAAGGAGGGCTAGAAGAGTTTATATTCTTCCTTTCTCAGTTCTGACAGGGTCTTTAATCTTAAACTATAATCATTTATTTTTCAACAGATGTTATCTAATGCTGAATCCAGCATTTCAGTCTTTATTTCGGACTTCAAATATCTTCAATACGATATTGCAAAATGGAGGAATCTGGTGCAAAAAAACAACTGCTGGAGGAACTCAGTGGGTTAGGCAGCATTTTGTGAAAGGAAAAGGATCGACGATATTTTGGGTCAGGACTCTACTTTATGCTGATCACATACTGAGTTATACATAGAAATTGGGTGCAGGAGTAAGCCATTCGGCCCTTCGAGCCTGCACCGCCATTCAATATGATCATGGCTGATCATCCAACTCAGTATCCCGTACCTGCCTTCTCTCCATACCCTCTGATCCCCTTAGCCACAAGGGCCACATCTAACTCCCTCGTAAATATAGCCAATGAAATGACCTCAATACCCTCTGTGGCAGAGAGTTCCAGAGACCCACCACTCTCTGTGTGAAAAAAGTCTTTCTCATCTCGGTCCTAAAGGATATCCCCCTTATCCTTAAGCTGTGACCCCTTGTCCTGGACCTCCCCAACATCGGGAACAATCTTCCTGCATCTAGCCTGTCCAACCCCTTAAGAATTTTGTAAGTTTCTATACGATCACCTCTCAATCTCCTAAATTCTAGAGAGTATAAACCGAGTCTATCCAGTCTTTCTTCATAAGACAGTCATGACATCCCAGGAATCAGTCTGGTAATATACGGTAGTATACGGATATATATGGAGCACATTTGATCAGTCTGAAGAAGGATCCCAAGCAAAAATGTCTGTCCATTTCCTTCAACAGTCTGCCTGACCCGTTAAGTACATCCTGCAGTTTATTTTTTACTTTGGTCCTTTTTTTCCAATTTAATTAAAATTGTGCACTAACACCGAGCTTTCTTCGTGGTAAGTGAAAATTGTATGCACTTCGTTATTATTTTGACATTGCTTAATGAATTATGGTCTTCCATTTCTTGTGTGTTTAACAGGTCATTACTGGTGGCCATTATGATGTAGACTGTCGATTAGAAGATGCTGATGGTGCCGTTTTATACAAGGAAATGAAGAAGCAATATGACAGTTTCACCTTCACAGCTGCGAAAAACGGAACTTACAAGTTCTGTTTTAGTAATGAGTTTTCCACCTTCACGCACAAAACTGTGTACTTTGATTTCCAAGTTGGGGACGACCCTCCCCTGTTTCCTAATGAAAACAGGGTGTCAGCACTGACTCAGGTATGAAGTATGAGAATTTTGTCCATTTTTAATAGATTTATAATGTTGAAAACAGTGAAAGTTGGTGCTTTCAATTTGAGCTATTCTCTATAAAATTTCAAAATATAAACATAGAAACATAGAAAATAGGTGCAGGAGGAGGCCATTCAGCCCTTCGAGTCAGCACCGCCATTCATTGTGATTATGGCCGATCTTCCCCAATCAATAACCTGTGCCTGCCTACTCCCCATATCCCTTCATTCCACTAACCCCTAGAGTTCTATCTAACACTCTCTTAAATCCATCCAGTGACTTGGCCTCCACTGCCCTCTGCGGCAGGGAAATCCACAAATTCACAAAAAAAAAATTCTCACCTCTCTTAAATGGCTTCCCCTTTATTCTAAGACTGTGGCCCCTGGTTCTGGACTCACCCAACATTGGGAACATTTTTCCTGCATCTAGCTTGTCCAGTACTTTTTTAATTTTATATGTCAGGTGTGAAGAAAAAAATTGTGGTACATTTAATCTCCATAAACAAATTCTGGATGATCTGCTTTAAGCTCCTTGCGGATTTACCTTATTTATAATTTAATGTGGGTGAGATGTTAAAATGTTAATCACAAGCACAAACTCGTTCAAATCAAATATCTGCTTCTGGTTTTAAAGGATGCAAAGTGAAAAGCCGAGTCCTGTGACTGGTTATAAAATGTCCAGTCCTTTTTCAGAGGACGTTATCATTGAAATCCCTTTTTAAGGAAAAGTGACGTGTATTACCTTTAACAGAGCTTCTCTTTTGAATTTATTTTGGCTTGGTTTCTTGGATGACAAAAAATTTGGCAGATAGAAGGTGAGAAGAAATCTGTTAGTTAAATGCATTCTTAGAACATGAAGCAGAATTAGTATTCTAAGGCCAGTGATTTCATTGGACTGGGAAAGATTTAGTTTATAGATAATACGCAGAAACAGGCCCTTCGGCTCATCAGTCTGCATCGTCTAGCGATCCCTGCACATTAATACTACCTTACACACCAGGGACATTTTTTTTAACATTTACACCAAGCCAATTAACCTATAAACCTGTATGTCTTTGTGGGAGGAAACCAAAGATCTCGGAGAAAATGCACACGATCACCGGGAGAACTTATAAACTCCGTACAGACAGCACCCGTAGGCAGGATTGAACCCAGGCCGCTGGCGCTGTAAGGCAGTAGCCGCTAAGCCATTGTTAAGCCACCGTGCTGCCCTGAGGTTGATTTGAAAAAATTCTAAGATGTGGAGGAAGGGAAAGTTGTGTTGTGGAAGCTGCTAAATGGTAAAATGAATTAGCATATAAGGAAAAGTGAGATGGTAATGGGACGCGATATACAAAAGATGGGTGCAGGGATGTGTAGATAGGAATAATTAAGTCATTACTGTTGAACTCTTGAATTTGGGAGACAATAATGTGAGGTTGAATGAAGAGATGCCAATCTTCAGAATTTTTAATTTTTGTTTTGAATTTGCACTACATTATATACCAGTGTACCAACATCTTTCAACATGTTTGGTGAAGAGCCTTCTCTTTAGGTTTGGTAAAATAGCAATTTATCACGCTCAGAAATGTTTTTGAAGACACTGTCTGTTAGTATTTCACAAGATTATAATTTTAGCAAGAGAGAACTTATTTGGAATGATGATTCTGTCAAATATTGTGAATATAGAATTTGGTTGTTCTTTGCACAATGTCACTCAGCTGCATGTAAAATTAAAAAACTTAAACCTATTCAAGTAAGATGCAGTGAAAACTCCTAAGTGCAATTATGAAATAAATTTCAGTGGAAATAACTATCATATGATGCGATCATTTGTAAACTTAGTGTATATACTTGGTATGACATGAGGCCACTCAGCCCAGTGAGTTCTTACCCATTCCCATCAGAACAGTACCATTCCTTTCCCTTTTCCCCTTCACATGACACATGTCTCCAGCATGGCTAATTTACATTAATTAGTTAACCGATCAGCACATCTATGGAATGGAACTGAAGCAACTGGCATCACGCCAGAAACTCGTATGGTAAAGGACAGATGTGCAGACTCCACTCAGACATCATTTGAGATCCCTGGAGTGTTGATGCAGCAGCACAAATTGCAGTACCACTGTCACCCATTTTGATTTCTAATTTGGAAAACATTGGCAAAATCTTTATACACACAATTTAAATTTAACTAGTTTTTGTAAGAATCAAGAAGAGTCAAGAGTGTTTTATTGTGATATGTCCTGAAATGGAACAATGAAATTCTTACTTGCAGTAGCACAACATATATATAAACATAGTACTTGCAGAAATGCAAGATTTAATGCAGTGCCGTGGCTAATTTTAAGTAAGTATTATTTGGGGAATGTGAAAGAAGTATTGGTGTATTTGATGTTTGCATATAAATTCATGTTACATTATAACTAATGTTTTCTTTTCAAAATATATGTACATTCAATAATGAACAGATGGAGTCTGCTTGTGTCACAATGCATGAAGCCATGAAGTCGGTCATTGATTACCAAACCCATTTCCGTCTAAGGGAAGCACAAGGACGAAGTCGTGCTGAAGACCTGAATTCAAGGGTTGCTTTTTGGTCCATAGGTGAAGCTCTCATCTTGTTGGTTGTGAGTCTTGGGCAAGTGGTTCTCTTGAGGAGCTTCTTCTCTGATAAAAGAACCACCTATTCACGTGTTGGTTCATAACGGGTAGCCACAAGGTTAAAGTAGTACCTAACAGTTTTCAGTTTGATTATTAGGTCCAGGAACACTGTTAAGATTTAAATCCTTATTGAAATGATTTCCTCTTCATTTTGGACTGTTCATGAGCATAAATATTCCAATTGAAATATTGTTCTGCTATTGCAACTGAATAAACGGGATGTCCAGCAGTTACCTGCATGACAGATTGTAGTCCACTTGATGTCAAAGCCATTGACTTTTATCCTTTGATTTAATGATTCATTGCTCACTTGTCTTGAATATAATGAAGCAATGCATCAGATCCCTTGAAAATTATTTGTGGCTTTCAACACAACTGAGCTATTTTAAAGCCCATTGATCAATTATCACAGCTGCAATCTGTTGGGCACCAACTGTTTGAGATCATAATCTATCAACTGCAATTTAATTGACTTGTCACCTGATTTGTTTTGGTTTGTGATGTAACACAAAATACTGTAGCTTTGCTTAAAATTGCCTTTCTTTGCATTGAGATGCATTTTTTGTACCTTTTTCATTGGATTTGCAACTACAGTATTTCAAAGTCTACCCCGGTTACATCATGTAAATAAAGTCTATTAAAGAGCCCCTTAAATTTTCCATTTTCTCTATAGTTATATCTACAATGGAACAGTCATTTTTAAAGGTTGGTTGATGGCTTGAAAATAAACTTTTCAAAGAAATATTGTTTTATAATAAACTTTCCAGTTTTCGCTTTAGTTTTGTTGAAAGCTCATTTGCATGGTGTATGTCTGCCTTGTATAACATTGTCAACTATTGAGTAAATCAGATCTGTAAGGATTAAAAGAGGAATTTGGGATTTAACATATATTAAGGTGTATTATTTCTGCTTTGTGTTAAGGAGATAACCATAAATTGACTCTTGCAAGTTTCATATTGATTGAGTGGAATTAAAATTTTAAGGCACATCATAAAATAAATAAAATAGGTCTTATAAATACCAAAAAAAACCCAAAATATATCAAACTCTGCATTCAATGGATGTTATACAATTACAAATGTATTGATGTTTTTACACACTGTGGTGGCAAGTTTACACACATCATTGCTGTCTAATTTGGAAACATCAGGAATTTTATTGTCTTTTTCTTTATATCAATACGCGTAAGACTGAAGTTTAAATGGTGCACTTGATTTTTTTGGAATCTCCTCACGTCTGACATTTATGTAATTAACCATTTGAATAATTTAATAGGATTAGCCTTGTACATTACCCATCCAGATGAGTGACTACACCAATGGACATTTGTTGTATGCTACAAATTGTGCAAGCTGACTTATTGACAATAAAATCTAGTGTGGCAGGACATTTGCCAAGATTACAAACCAGATCAGTACTTCTAATCGAATAGTATCTGTTTGAAAATGTGTACTTTGATTACGTTCTTGTGTTAAGCATTGTAGTCTGTTCCATTTAATTAAAAATGTTCATATTGCACTGTACATTCTGAAGCAATGAGGGCTTGGTTATATTTTATGTGAATGAAGACACAGGATTTGTTACAAATGCATAAATTATTGAAATACAGAGCATTGATTGTTAACCATTTGTTTGTATTAGATCTTGTAGCTTAAACCACTAACCACATGTACCCCACGCAATATTCCACTTCATTCAGTTTTCAGACCTCAAAATGTAAACCTACATTAGTAGGTTTTTAGAAACTGTAAGATACAGGCTGTGAAACTGGACAGTAAAAATAAAATAGCGCATTTGCCTCCAGTTCTGAAAAATAAGTTGAACTTGTGAGTAATTTGTCTGTAAATTTAGTATACTTCAGCTGTTTTTAAGTACAACACAAAGTAAAAATGGAAAATCGCTAAGTTGGTAAATTTAAGGTTTTAGTCCACCTGCATGCAACGAGGCATAAACGTTTTTAAGAAAAATGGTAAGAATGAATATTTGCTGAAAGATTTTTAAGACCTGGTTAATCCTAATCACATTATACTTGGAATGGGAAATCTTTCTCCATAACTATGGTCCTTTTGAACTACAAAATCCAGTCTCTACCATGTCCTTGTCTACATTTATTGGTACATTACATTTTTAATTAGAAAAAGGAAGTATGTTTACTTTGTGCTGCTTTTGTCCCTTCATCGTATGTCGGTACCATGCTAATTTAGTTCATTTGATCTTCCCTCCCTTTGATATTTCCTCAACCTCTACGTGCATTGATTAAATATCATCCTCTATGTAGATCGGTGGTATAGCAAGGTGAAGAACCTTTTTGCTTTCAGAAGAATGCTTGTGCACAGACGATAATGTCTCAAATCAATGTCTTAAAGCAGGATCTAAGATCTTGTTGACGTTTACAGTTCTCAAAGATTTTTCACGATAGTTCCAATATATTGTGTATTTGAAAAGTCTAATTACCTGTGTCAATTTTGTCATCCTTTTTTAATGCATAGTACTGCTGCTTCTAAAAGCATTGGCCACTTGGGTTGAAGAGCCACAAAATAGGCTGAAGGTAAAATTAATTAAGCAAAGGACATAATTTTGTCCTATGTAAAGGAGGTGCGGGACCACCAGTTTCCAGAAAATCTGTGTGAGGTAGTGAAAAATGTGGATGAAATCGATGCGGGAGAGGCTGGTTTGTGTGATGCACTAGGCTACATTCACAACTCTAATATCTTGCGGACTTGGACAGAGACGTTGCCAAACCAAATTATGTATTCCGATACAATGCCCTTTATGGTACATCTGAATTGGAAAGAGTCATTGGAGGTATGCCTTATTACTTTGGTCTTCTGAGGAAGTAGAGATGTTGTGCTTTCTTGGCCGTAGAGTAGGTTCTACCAGGATAGATTGCTGGTGATACTTAGGCCGAGGAACCTATCTCTATCGCCTACCTCAGCACTATTGCTGCAGACTGCAATATATATACCACCTGCTTCCCAAAGTCGATGACTATCTGTTTTGTTGACATTGAGAGGGAGGTTTTTGGCTTGATACCATGTTACTGACCTCTTTGTCTCATTATTGTTTGTGAATTGGCCCTCTACTGGTGTACAAGAAGAAACTGCAGATGCTGGTTTAAACTGAAGATAGACACAAAGGTTGAAGTAACACAGCCGGATCAGGCAGCATCTCTGGAGAGAAGGATCTGAAGAAGGGTCTTGACCTGAAACATCACCCATACTTCTCTCCAGAGATGCTGCCTGTACTCCTGAGTTACTCCCGCTTTTGTGTCTATCCACTACTGTGGTGTCACTTGCAACTTTCTAAATGGTTTAGGGTAAAATTTGGCTGCACAGTCATGAGTGCATAGAGAGTAATGGTAATGGACTGAAAACATATCAATGCAGGGTGCCAGGTATTAGGAATCCCCCCCCCCCCCCCCTTGGTCTTGTGGGAATTCCACTGTGCAATGTCATACCTTCATTCATCTTGCTTATTATCAGACTTCTCTCAGACTGATTTATTATTGAGCTAAACATAAAGGGCTGGAATAATTCAGCGGGTAGGCAGCATCCATGAGGGGAATAGAAAGGCGACATTTTGGATCTTCATCAGATGGAGGTTGAGCTGGGACACTGATGAACTTTGTCACAGATGGCCTTGTTCCAATGATAATGTCCTTTATATTTTTAATTCTTGTTTTCTATCTCTTAATTGGTGTTCTACATCGAATCAACTGTTCAGAATTGTTCCTTGTTAATATGTTTAGTCCTTATTTAATCAATATTGTTTTGAGAATTCTATCTGTATATTTCATTCAGATTTGAATCGTGATTTGTCCCAGGTTATCTGCCTACTTAAACTCAGCATTATTTCAGCTCATTGAGTACTTGGTGACACTTACATTTGCTAACATTTACGTTTGCAAGTTTATAAACGTGTTACTTTATCAACATTTTTGCAGCAATTAGCATAATTTTCAACTTAATGGCCCATTGTGTTTTGCTTCTCAACCATACACCAGGTTAATACAGAAAATAATGAAGAAAAAATCCACACAATATACATGGGCAAAACATATTCAGGTCAATGACCCTTCATGAGAACTGGAAAGTGAGAAAGCAAACGTTTTGAATTGCAGACATTGGGAGAGAGGAAACAAAGGAAATATTTGTGATTGGATGCAGACACAAGTTGTCAAGGTAACAATTGCTTTAAATTCCATCAATGCAAACAGAAAAGAGAGACCAAAATATCGGTTATCTGGAATTGTTGAATTTAATATCAAGTCCCAGGAGCTCAAATGCGGCTTAATAGAAAATTAGGTGGTCTTCTTCAAGCTTGCATCCAATATCATTGGAACGGTGTAGGAGGCCAGAAACAGGTTAGAGGAGAGAGATCTCAAATGGGAAAACACATTGTACCTTTAAATCTATTGACATATTGCACTGTACCTGCCATGGTTAAAACATAAAATATTTCACAAGTATTTAAGCTTCTTTATTAAAAACATTATAGCATCTTAAGCCACCTCTTACAGTAGCAGTGCTTCAACAAGATGATTCGAGTGAAGAGAAGATGCAGTACATTATCACAAAAGAATAGTGAAGTATTGAAATCTGGAACTCCCTGACCTCAATTGGTCAGGGCTCCAAATATATTTTGTGATAGGTTGGTGACCAATCAAATTGTAGCTGATGAAGCGACTGGAAGTAGTGTTTGGTGAGTAGCTTGTTGGGCTTCGAGAAAATGTTTGTTTCTCCACAAAAGCCATCAGCAGTGCTGGAACGCACTAATCCTTTGTATGTAGCCTTTACGTCTGCTTTCAACAGCCATGTTTCTCCATGGTGACTGCGGGTGGCTAAAAATGTAATAACTGCTAATGTAAATACTGTAGATGTTTTGCAACATTCTCCATATTTCCACCTTGGTAAAGTTTTAATCTACTTTCTGGTTCTGAAAAGATAAACATTGTTTGAATGAAATGGTCATAATGTCAGAGCATCGTAAAGTCATAGAGTGCCGTGGTGTAAGATAGTTAGAAAGATGTTCTGATAAAAATCAGTCTGATTATTTGAAGTGGAGAAGTGCAGCGTAATCAATTTTTAAAAATGGTACAAGATCAGTCACAGTGTAACGAATCGTTTCAAACCCCATGTTTCTAATATTTAAGTCAGGGCGAAGAGATACCAAAATGATAACCCTGGTTTACGCCATCTCATAATCTGATATTATGGATGTTAATTAATCATTAGGAACTATTGTCACTAAAAATTAACAGGGAATCCAAATTTGTAAAGCAAACAGCCAATATCACTTATTAAGGAAATGATATCTACAAATGAGCAAGTTCTGCTACACTATCAAACAATTCTGGTTAAAATATTTAACACAAAGACTGCAATTGAAATTTAACACACAGACTGCAATTAAATGTTTGAAAGAGAGTAAGGTTCCTGACAACAAATGAGGAATTCATTTTATGTCTTTCCCGAATTTTAACTCTTGACCATTTTATATCATACAATCAAGATCTTCTCCTACGTCACATAAAACAGACCCAACGCCAAGATTCCTGAGATACATGCAATGAGTACCACAATATTCAAGAAATTCATCTATTTACACTGACTTGTATGTCTAAATATATCAGGAACATCCTCTGACATTCAAAACATTCATAGCGAGTTTGTTAGGTCAGCTGTTACATTGAAATACTGATGGGCCATTTCTTTTCGGCGACTGTCATAGCTGTAGCAGGTCGCTGATAAAATGACGACTGGACCTCCTTACGACGATGCCTACCTACGACAATGTCTACAACAACCTACCACATAGGCTATGGCAAGCTACCGGCGACCCATAGCATGTCCATCTACAACGACACCTATGACAACCACCATCCACCCGCGACAAGCTATGACAAAGTAAGACAATTCAGTCGCTGGTACCTGTCATCGGTTGACGTAGGTAGTCGCCATTGGGATTCACCGAAGACAGCACCGGCGACAACCTACCTCATCCTGGCGACGACCTACGACAGCACCTACATCAGAAGTCAAGCCATGACAAGTCCACGGTCGCCAAAAAGTTTTGAACATTTCAAAATCCGACGGCGACCAGAAAAACGCTACGATTATTTGGGGGACTGAGGAGACCATACAGGCGACCATGTGGCGACAGCCTAGTTGCCTGTAGTCGCCTAAAAAAAATCACCCAAGTGGGACAGGGGCATAAGTAGGAAGGCCCAGTATTCTGATTTCACAGTCCAGTTCACAGATATTTGAATCAAATAACAGGCAAAAAGGTGTTTCTGAAACTACCAAGGAAGTGTTATCAGAAAATGAACAAAGGGGTCCTACCTTTGAGGTACAAGAAGTTAAAGTAATGGAGCGGAAACAGCTAAAGTACGTAAAAATAAAAGTAAGAAAACTATGCTCATTTTCAGAATCCATGCAATAGGTAGATTGGTGCCTCTAATATTTTTTAGGGTGCACCAATATGCCGTATCATTGTGATAAGCTTTATTAGAAGATGCCATAATCAGGCAAGGAATTGGTTTTAATCAGATACTGAATTTAAAATTGTATCTGCATGGATTCATAGACATAGAAACATAGAAAATAGGTGCAGGAGTAGGCCATTCGGCCCTTCGAGCCTGCACCGCCATTCAATGTGATCATGGCTGATCATCCAACTCAGTATCCCGTACCTGCCTTCTCTCCATACCCCCTGATCCCTTTAGCCACAAGTGCCACATCTAACGCCCTCTTAAATATAGCCAATGAACTGGCCTCAACTACCTTCTGTGGCAGAGAATTCCAGAGACTCACCACTCTCTGTGTAAAGAATGTTTTCCTCATTTCGGTCCTAAAGGAATTCCCCCTTATCCTTAGACTGTGACCCCTTGTTCTGGACTCCCCCAACATCGGGAACAATCTTCCAGCATCTAGCTTGTCCAACCCCTTAAGAATTTTGTAGGTTTCTATAAGATCCCCCCTCAATCTTCTAAATTCCATCGAGTACAAACCGAGTCTATCCAATCTTTCCTCATATGAAAGTCCTGACATCCCAGGAATCAGTCTGGTGAATTCTCTGTACCCCCTCTATGGCAAGGATGTCTTTCCTCAGATTTGGAGACCAAAACTGTACGCAGTACTCCAGGTGTGGCCTCACCAAAACCCTGTACAACTGCAGTAGAACCTCCCTGCTCCTATACTCAAATCCTTTCGCTATGAATGCTAACATACCATTTGCTTTCTTCACTGCCTGCTGCACCTGCATGCCTACTTTCAATGACTGGTGTACCATGACACCCAGGTCTCGTTGCATCTCCCCCTTACCTAATCTGCCACCATTCAGATAATAGTCTACCCTCATGTTTTTGCCACCAAAGTGGATAACCTCACATTTATCCACATTGTACTGCATCTGCCATGCATCTGCCCATTCACTCAGCCTATCCAAATCACCCTGCAGCCTCCAAGCATCCTCCTCACACCTAACTATACCCCCCAGCTTGGTATCATCTGCAAATTTGGAGATGTTGCATTGAATTCCCTCGTCCAAATCATTAATATATATTGTAAATAGCTGGGGTCCCAGCACTGAGCCTTGCGGCACCCCACTAGTCACTGCCTGCCATTCTGAAAAGGACCCGTTTACTCCTACCCTTTGCCTCCTGTCTGCTAGCCAGTTCTCTATCCACATCAATACTGAACCCCCAATACCGTGTGCTTTAAGTTTGTAACTTCATACAAATTCATACAAATTGCCACATTAGTGTGCTTATTTCAATACCAATTCAACTGTAACAAGTTAAATGTAAATGGGCATTTTTACATGATTTGGAATGGATCTTCTCATGGAACTTTGTGTCAATAAATTTATTTAATCACATTATTACACTTTATCTCAGTTAATTTTGCTTCTTAACCAGCAGCATTTACAAGTTTATAATGGTCTAATAGGGTTAATGGGGCATCTGAAATTGGGGGATCAATAATGTATCTCCTTAAACAACAAACAGAGTGGATCAAGCATGTATTCCCTCGGACATGATTGAAGAAAAATGGAGTGCTAAATCTTTCTGGTAATAGTGAATCTGGAATATTTACCTTAGTAAAACAAGCAAGTTTGAGACTTCACCTTCAATACTGAGTTTGAAAGTTCTGAACTTTCTGAATCTGTCAACATGGCCAAGCTGGAAGCGCATTAACGTAGAAAATAGGTGCAGGAGGAGGCCATTTGACCCTTCGAGCCAGCACCGCCATTCATTGTGATCATGGCTGATCGTCCGCTATCAATAACCTGTGCCTGCCTTCTCCCCATATCCCTTGACTCCACTAGCTCCTAGAGCTCTATCCAACTCTCTCTTGAATCCATCCAGTGATTTGGCCTCCACTGCCCTCTGTGGCAGGGAATTCCATAAATTCACAACTCTCTGGGTAAAAAAGTTTTTTTCTCACCTCAGTCTTAAATGACCTCCCCTTTATTCTAAGACTGGCCCCCTGGTTCTGGACTCACCCAACATTGGGAACATTTTTCCTGCATCTAGCTTGTCCAGTCCTTTTATAATTTTATATGTTTCTATAAGATCCCCACATCCTTCTAAACTCCAGTGAATACAAGCCTAGTCTTTTCAATCTTTCCTCGTATGACAGTCCCGCCATCCCATGGATCAATCTCGTGAAGCTACACTGCACTGCCTCAATCACAAGGATGTCCTTCCTCAAATTCGAAGACCAAAACTGTACACAATACTCCAGTTGTAGTCTCACCAGAGCCCTATACAACTGCAGAAAAACCTCTACTCCTGTACTGAAATCCTCTTGTTATGAAAGCCAACATTCCATTAGCTCTCTTCACTGCCTTCTGTACCTGCACGCCAAATTTCAGTGACTGTGTACAAGGACACCCAGGTCTCGCTGTACCTCTCCCTTACCTAACCTAACCCCATTGAGATAATAATCTGCCCCCTTGTTTTTGCTGCCATGGTGGGTAACCTCACATTTATCTATGTTATACTGCATCTGCTACACATCTGCCCACTCTCTCAACCTGTCCAGGTCCCCCTGCAACCTCCTAACATCCTCTTCACAGTTCACACTGCCACCCAGCTTTGTGTCATCCGCAAACTTGCTAGTGTTGCTCCTAATTCCCTCTTCCAAATCATTTATATATATATATATATATATGGTAAACAGTTGCGGCCCCAACACCGAGCCTTGCGGCACTCCACTCGCCACTGCCTGCCATTCTGAAAAGTTCACTCCTACTCTTTGCTGTTCTAGATCACAGCTTTTGAGTTAAGTCAATTGAAAGGCAATGGGGAACAACATGCTAATTTCCGAGTATGAAAATGGTCATAACTTTCTTAATACTGAAGATATGAAAGTGAATTAGGTATCAAATTAAACTTCTTTTTATGCTTTATCTGATGGGATAAATTGCAGACTTGATGTTTTAAATCTCAAAATTTTGTAACATTGCTACTAAAAGCATGGAAGTTTGCAATTCAGTGTTCCTCAGAGATTGCGGGACAATTTACATTGAATAACGGCAAGGATCATTAAGCTCATGATAATTTTAAGAGCGATAATTAGCATAAGGTTACTAAAAAACTGCACCTTTGATCAGAAAAAGTATGTACCCCGTATTTCCCGGCAATGAAGATGCTATTTTTTACCCTAAAATAAGGGCCGAAAATTGACCTGCGTCTTGGAGGCCAAAGGTTAGATTGTTAGCCAAGAAAGACTTGGCTATCCCTCAGTACAGCAGCTGTAAAATGACAGCACCGTTTGGGGGGTGGGGGCGGGTGTACCTTCCACAGCGTGTGGGGAGTCTGGCTCGGGACAGCACGGCTGGGCCGCCAGGGGTAAAGTTGCAGGGAGGGCAGGAGCGTTGAGAAGGAGGGGGTTGGGGATCATGCCAGCAACTCACTTAGTAGCTTGGGTGGCTGCAAGCGGCCGGCGGGACCGGACAGCGGAACTGCAGCTAGACCCGGGGCTCGCAGGCAACCTGGGGACTGCAGCTAGTCCCGGGGCTCGCAGGCGTCCTGGGAACTGCAGCTAGTCCCGGGGACGTGAGGGATCTTGGAACTGCAACCTGTCCCAGGGACGCGAGGGATCTGGGAACTGCAGCCTGTCCCGGGGACGTGAGGGATCTGGGAACTGAAGCCAGTCGCGGGGCACACAGTCCCTGGAAACTGCAGAAAACTAATTGAAAAACACGTGAAAACTATGTGTTAATAGTATATATTATTACTAATTTATGTATTATTAGTATATATTATTACTAATTACTAATTTAGTTAGTATGTATTATTACATCCATTTATTAATTATGGCGATAGATGTGGCTCGTCATCCGCTCACAAACATGGGTCCTGCTCTGTACAAAAAAGGTTGCCGACCCCCTGGTCTAAACCAAACCCTTGATCCTGTCCCGCCAGCCTTTTTTCAATATTTAGCAACTCAAAATGGGGGTGCGACCGACGCAGGAGCGTCTTCATTGCCGAGAGATACGGTAAATCATTTAATGAATTATATTGTGATATTTTATAGCAGTATAGAAACAACATCATTAATTTGTGTTAATCTTCCTGTGTATGCAGTTTATGTAAATGTAGAGTTTTGCCTTTGCATTATTTAAAATAGATGAGAAGAACCCGTTTAGACCAGTATATCAGCAAGAATAAACACGTTAATGGTGGAATATATCATTGATCTGACATATTATAACAATTAGAATGGGTTAGTTTAACAAATTGGAATATGTTTTTCATTCTATATGGTCCAAGTGCTATAAAAGATAATCGAGAAAACAAATCTAAAATCAGAAACTACCAATCGACAACTTGATCTTATCATTGATAGACAAAAATGCTGGAGAAACTCAGCGGGTGAGGCATTTTAGGTCGAAACTCCATAGATGGTGCCTCACCCGCTGAGTTTCTCCAGCATTTTTGTCTACCTTCGATTCTCCAGCATCTGCAGTTCCTTCTTAAACATTTGATCTTATCATTGCTGGGTTATATGTCATGCTCTAATGTCGTTTTTTATTTGCAATTTTCTCGCTTTTATTAATTACTAGACCAAGTGCAGACCGGCTGGGGGGGGGGGGGGGGGGGTGCTGCGGCTTCACACGCATACTAACCACCCCCCTCACACACAGGGGAGGAGGGGGAGGGGGAAGAGAGAGGAGGGGGAGGAGGGGAGAGAGGAGGGGGAGGAGGGGAGAGAGGAGGGGGAGGAGGGGAGAGAGGAGGGGAAGAGAGCAGAGCGGATAGAGGAGGGAGAGTGGGGAGAGAGGGTAGAGGGGAGGGGAGTGGAGATGGGGAGAAGGGTGGAGGAGGTGAGAGGTGGAGGAGGGGTGGGGGCGGAGGAGGAGAGTGGTGGAGGAGGGAAGAGGGGTAGGAGGGGGAGGGGGAGAGAGGGGGGAGAGAGTGGGGAGGGGAGAGGAGAGGAGAGTGGGTCCCATCCATTTAACACGTGGTCACTTGCATTTCCCTTACAATGAGTCCAGGTAAAGAAATGTGTTCTTGTAGTAATAACGGCCACTGTCTGTGTTCCTTTATAATTATTTCAACTTGGGAGAAAATGTATATTCCATATTAGGTAATCAGATACCCGACATATATGAAAGTCCGAAGAAGGGTCTCGACCCGAAACGTCGCCTATCTCCTTCGCTCCTTAGATGCTGCTGCACCCGCTGAGTTTCTCCAGCTTTTTGTGTAACCCTCGATTCTCCAGCATCTGCAGTTCCTTCTTTAACACATATATGAAAGTAAATTCCCCAAATGCGTGGAAACATTTCATCAGGATAGTATGTTACCGTATGCATCCGCAACACAGTTTGTTAAAAGGGAAACCTTGATACTTGCTGTTAACTTAATACGAGGAAATAACATTTAGATGGAGGCGCTGCAGGAAGCAATTTTTGGGCAAAAAAAAGTGGAATATAATTCAAGACAAAATAGACCCAAAAGTTTCATATAAATGGAAAGTAGATACAGAAAGCTGTAGTAATTCAGCGGGTCAGACCGTTTCTCTGGGGAAAAGGAGGTGATGGTTCGGGTCGTGGCCCTTCTTCAAACCCGAAACGTTACCTATTCCTTTTCTCCAGAGATGCTGTCTGACCCGCTGAGTTATTCCAGTTTTTTGTGTCTTTGTTCGGTTTAAACAAGCATCTGCAGTTCCTGCCTCCACATTGCATCTAAATGGATAGTTAGTGTTTGGGAAGTGCACACTAGATGGTGCTGGCTATGCACCGTGTGCTCAACGGCAGCTTCTCCCCGGGAGTCCCGCCCCCATCCCGCTCTCCCATTGGCTGCTGGACACCATAGAAACCGGATCTCCCCGCGTCACAATGAGTCGCGTTCGCCTTCCGGACCCCGTGCTTTCCGCGGCGTTCGCCCTTATTGGCTACGCGGCCTGTCAATCAGGCAGCGGTCCAACTTCCGCCGATCAAGTTAGCGCGACGAGGCTCTGCCTCTCGCGCGGCAATTCACTCACTAACTCGCACTCGCCCGCTCCCTTCTCAACGGCTCAAGACAAGTGTCCCGGGCGCTACTGCCGTCGCTGCGAAGGGAAGGCGGTCAGCACCCTGCCCAGTTACAGCCGAGACTTACAGACTGCCGAGAGACGCAGAGAAAGGCCATCCCGGAAATAAAATGAACGCGAGGTGACCTCCCCCGGCGGAAGGGAGTCAAACTCGAGGAAAAAGTTGCGGCAAGTGCGGCGGGAGGCAGTGAGGCGCCGGCCAGGGCCGCGGCTGGTGCCGAGAGCGGAAGGAAGGAAGGGACGAGAGAGCGAGCGGCCGTTGGGCTGAGGGATCGCGCGGGCGGGCAGGCAGCAGGCGCTCACTCACTCGCTCGCTCCAGGGCCGGGCCGATTGCCCGGACCCGACCCGACCACCATGGACTTCAAGACGGCCGTGTTCAACGCGGCCCGCGACGGCAAGCTGCGGCTGCTGCAGAAGCTGCTGACCGCCAAGAGCCGCGACGAGGTGTCGGTGCTGGCGGCCGAGAAGACCAACGGCGCCACGGCGCTGCTGATGGCGGCCCGCTACGGCCACCTGGACGTGGTGGTCTACTTGCTGGAGGAGTGCGGAGCGGACGTGGAACTCGGCGGCTCCGTCAACTTCGACGGCGAGACGATCGAAGGGGCGCCACCGCTGTGGGCTGCCTCGGCCGCCGGCCACCTGTCTGTGGTGAGGTCGCTGTTGGAGCACGGCGCGTCCGTCAACAACACCACCCTGACCAACTCGACGCCGCTGCGGGCCGCCTGCTTCGACGGCCACCTGGACATCGTCAAGCATCTGATCGAGCACCGCGCCGACATGGAGGTGGCCAACCGGCACGGCCACACTTGCCTGATGATCTCCTGCTACAAGGGCCACCGAGACATCGCCAAGTACTTGCTGGAGAAGGGGGCCGATGTCAATCGCAAGAGCGTCAAAGGTACTGATGCGAAGGAGGCCCCATGGCCTCCCTTCCTTCTCCCCTGGCCCTCCTCTTCCTCCCGGCCGCCCTCCTCCCCTTCTTCCTCCTCCCCTGGCCCCCATCTTCCCCCTTCAGCTGGCCCCTCTCTGCCCTTTCCTCCTTCCCCATCTTTATCTCCCCCTCTCCGACACTCTCCCCTCCTTTGTGCCGCGGACCCACGGTTGTTCGAGCAGATCTGTATCTGTTTTTGACCTCTTTCTCCTCTCCAAACGTGGTGGTGACAGACCGTCACAAAGTGGGACTTTCCGCTTGTGGACTTTAATAAAAAATAAAAATAACTTACAAATTTGGTTTTCTCACCCTGCGAGAAAATGTTTCCAAAACTTGTAACAGAATCACATTTTTTGTGAGATTTAATTTCGAATTGTCGGTTTGATAAATGTTGGTTATTTCAATTCCAAATTAGGTTTTGTTTTGCAGAGGTTAGTTTGTCTTCCTATGAAAGTTTTTATACTTAGTGAGGTTTGAGAACGTGAGTGCTGCCGTTCAATAATTTGTACTTGAGATTACGTCGAGTCACTTTTATAACACCAGAGATTAATTTCAACAGCAGGCCACCATAACATTTGAATATCCTTGAGTGAAAGTTATAAATAAGGTTTGCTGAAAACTCATTTGAAGGGAAAAGAATCAACATTGAACATGCATGTGTGGATAAACATCTGAGGCATTGATTTGCATTTGTTCTAAATTGTGCATTATGACTTAATTTGCTCTAAAGTCTACAATGTGCAATGATCAATCTTTAGAGTAGGAATGCCCCAGATTAGATTGTACTCAGTGGCATTTCATTTGATATCAACAGTGTAATTGATATACAGTGCCCTCCATAATGTTTGGGACAAAGACCCATCATGTATTTATTTGCCTCTGTACTCCACAATTAAAGATTTGTAATAGAAAAAAATTACACGTGGCCAATGTGGACAAAGTGCACATAGTCAGATTTTATTAAAGGGTATTTTTATACATTTTGGTTTCACCATATAGAAATTACAGCTGTGTTTATACATTGTCCCCCCATTTCAGGGCACCATAACTTTTGGGACACATGGCTTCACAGGTGTTTGTAATTACTCAGGTGTGTTTAAATGCCTCCTGAATGCAGGTGTAAGAGAGCTTTCCTCCAGTCTTATCAACATAAGCTGTTTATCAAGCCATTATGAGACTGAGAAACAAGAATAAAATTTAGAGACATCAGCCAAACCTTAAACATACCAAAATCAACTGTTTGGAACATCATTAAGAAGAAAGAACAATGGTGAGTTTACTAATCACAAAGTGCAAGGAAGACTGCCACAGCTGATGACGGAAGAATTATCTCCATAATAAAGAAAAATCCACAAGCACCTCTCTGACAGATCAGAAACACTCTTTGGGAGTCAGGTGTGGATTTGTCAATGACCACTGAGTGCAGAAGACTATATGAACAGAAATGCAGAGGCTGCACTGCAAGATGCAGACCACTGGTCTTCTTGCATATGTCGTGCACAGTCTAAAGTTGTAGGACAACTTGTTCTATTTGATCTGATTTGATTGAGGACGCCGGGTTGATCGCATTTGTCGAAACAGGACGGACCACATGAAGGTTGCAATCTTCCACCCCAAACCACCGGTTAGCCACAAAAATTGGATGGCCAGGTTACAGTTTGCCAAGAAGTACTTAAACGAGCAACCACAGTTCTGGAAAAAGGTCTTGTGGACAAATGAGACGAAGATTAACTTATAGCAGAGTGATGGGAAGAGCAAAGTATGGAGGAGAGAAGGAACTGCCCAATATCCAAAGCATACCACCTCATCTGTGAACCACGGTGGTGGGGGTGTTATGGCCTGGGCACGTATGGCTGCTGAACGTACTGGCTCGCTTATCTGCATTGATGATACAACTGCTGATGGTACAGATGCAGAACTGTATCTGTTGCAACTGCTGCAGAATAATTAATTCTGAAGTATATAGGCACATCCACTGCTCACGTTCAAACAAATGCCACAAAACTCATTGGTCAGCGGTTCATTCTACAGCAAGACAATGATCCCAAATATACTGCTAAAGCAACAACGGAGTTTTTCAAAACTAAAAAATGGCCAATTCTTGAGTGGCCAAGCCAATCACACAATCTGAACCCAGTTGAGCATGCGTTTTATATGCTGAAGAGAAAACTGAAGGGGACTAGCCCCCAAAGGAAGCATAAGCTAAAGATTGGCTCGAATACAGGCCTGGCCGTGCATCACCAGAGAAGACACCCAGCAACTGGCGATGTCCATAAATCACAGATATCAAGCAGTCATTGCATGCAAAGGGTTTGCAACAAAATAGTAAACACGACTACTTTCATTTACATGACATTGCTGTGTCCCAAATATTATGGTGCTCTGAAATGTATAAACACTGCTGTAATTTCTACATGGTGAAACCAAAATGTATTAAAATGGCCTTTATTAAAATCTGACAATGTGCTCTTTAACCACATGTGATTTTTTTTTTCCTATTATGAATCTTAAATTGTGGATTACCGAGGCAAATAAATAAATGATCTTTGTCCTAAACATTATGGAGGGCACTGTTGGTAGATATGGGTATTTTAATACTGTGCGTGTGTGTTTGGTACAGCATATGTTACCTTCCTGCTCCAGATCTATGGAAGCCATTGAAGCAAATATAAAATCATGTTTTTCCAGTTGAAAGGTCATTTGAATTAATTTATTAAATCAATCTCTTTTTTTTGTTTGTAATAAAGCAAAACTTGTACTGTCATTGGAAAATTCACAAAGTTATTGAAAAAACTTTGGTTATTTACATGACATGCTTAATATGAAGAAATATTTTTATCAGAAGGAATAACTAATCTCCAGTGCTTTATATAACATACCTTTTTGTGTTTGCTCTCCCTAGCAGTTACAGGGAAATGTGCAAACTCAACACAGACAATGGGGAAGGTCAAGATAGAACTTTGGTCACTGGAGCTATGAGGGTAGCTTCGTGTTTTGAGATCGTGATTGATTTTGCTTAATAATTTTTGCTTAAGATTATTTAAAGTAGAAGTAGCTCCAGTGACCCTCGTAGCTCAACTGGTTGTCACTCTGGTGTGCTTTGTCTGCTCTGAAGTAGGGTTGAGATAGTCAGGTGTTT
Organism: Raja brachyura; assembly: GCA_963514005.1. Next base: position 43,719,619 of record OY740783.1, on the reverse strand, counting down.
AACTGTCATATGTACTGACAATGGAATGACGATGTTCTTGCAATGCAGGCATGCAAATATAAAACACATGGATGATAATAAACAAAGTTAATAAATAAATAACCCCAATATAATTAGCCTTTAGTAAATCTGAAATTTAGGAGAACACATTTGGTGTTGTTGCATCTGGCCAAAAGATAGAGGGCTGTTGTTGCTGGAAGGTATCACTGTAGCTGTCATCACTGTCAATGGCTACTTTATTGAGCTATCTACATCGGATCTGGATCCAGTGCATGCACTAATGAACAGTCAAAATGATAATACACATTAAATGTAGTGTTCTTTTTTTGGGCTGATGGTGAAATTGGATTGTAGACTAGTGCTTAATAGGTGTTGCTGAGATTAGTTAAGGGACTGGATAACTAAGGCCAAAGGATTTGCTTCCCAAATTCCTGACATCTGTTTGATGCGACAGGACTCTGGTGGGACACAAAATGCCGGAGTAACTCAGCAGGTCAAGCAGCATCTCTGGAGAACATGGATAGGTGGTGTTTTGGTTCAGGACCCTTCTTCAGACTGCTTTGGGATTCTTTTTGTATGGATGAATGAACTGCAACAAGGGCAAAGGTCCACATTTAATTTTTGACCTATTTCAGTTTACCCAATTACTCGGTCAACCATCAGCGCACCATCGTAATATGTAGGACAATAGGCCCTTGAGGATGCAATGACCTTGAATTTTTCCTTTTAAGACTATCCAGACGTAGCAATTTATTGTAGTATCTTTATTGTTTGTCGGTCCTACGTGCTGTCTAATAGAATGTGTACTTGACAACCCACCACGCTTTTAACAAATGTTTGCTACCAGTTCCCAAATGAATTAAAAAGACTGGTAGTGCAATTTGGATTTGTCATAAACTGACACGTCCCAAAAATATATTAAAAAATGTTTTCTCTTAGATTTTGGCATTGGATTTTTTGGGGTTGGTTATACTTTCATAACAGCTTGCATTTATTATAGTTTGGTGTTCCAGGTGTTATCAGATTTTATTTGGCATTGATCAATGTAAAAAAATTGGGTAGGATGATATTTACAATGTCAAAGGGGGTTGGAAGAGAATTAGAGCTCAGGACTTTGACTGCTGAAAGCACTGCTGCCAATACTTCTTACAAAGACAAATGGAAGTGCCCTGCACTGTAGAAGGCATTTTGGAGATGGGCCTAATGAAGCAATGGAGGTATTTCAGAAAAATATTGACGTCTTTTTAAAATCCGAGGGTACTTGCAAATGAGTAAATTCATCTGAACTGGCTGCGCCAGAAGTGTGTTGGGTTATGCATTACAGAGGGTGATCCAGGAATTGTTGGAATAATCTAAATCCTATATTTTGATGGCTATTCTGTGACTAGTCCTTGGACAGGTGGCGTTAGCAACTTCATTGTTTGGTGAAGGTGTATATAGTGATGGAGGCAAATTAAATACTATTTTAGAGTAATTATTCCAACTATTTAAGTTCCAATTTCTCAATTCTAGGATATACATTTTCTGGAAGATCTGCAAATTATCTAATAATATTGCAAGCTACTCAAATTATATACTTTTATAATTTAATATGCATACAAATTGTTTTTATATTACATTTTGAGTTGAGGTGATTACATCTTGTGTAAGAAGACCATGAAGTAGACAATATAATGTATGCACGCAACTATATTGCCCAAATTGCATATTTGGTATTTTCTTACCTAATTTTCAAATCATTGATTCAGTGGAAAATACCTTTTTATCCTTGAGATCTGAGTTTAACATTCCTTCATCAATAAAAGTTGCAATTTTGCAATCTGCTTCTTGATAGGCTTGTGTCTGCAATAATTCAGGTGAATGAAATAATATTCTGTACGTCCACTTGTCTGGTTCAGGAAGAAACATTAACTTGTGTGATTCTATCAATATAATTGACAAAATTTAATATAAAGCCGCCCCCCCCCCCCAATAGAATTTGCGAAGTTTACAGTATTATTAGATACTTTGCAGATCTTCCTGAAAAAAATGCAATTTATTCCTTGGCATTGAGAGTGGAAGTTAGTGGTTGGAATAATGCGCAAGTGCTTGAAAACCAAGAGAACTGCATTGGAAGAAAGATAAATGGATAAACTGTATGTAGCCTCATATCAAGCCTTAACCATCGCCATTCCAACAATACTGTCATCTGCCTGGCAGACCTTTTACTTACCCAAATCTCTAATTTTTTTTCCAACTTTTACAAATCAAAGCCCTAACCATGACAGTGGACATGACAATGTTATCTCCTTCGCTGTGCACTTCTATTCCAAATTCATTTGGACAGTTTCTGACATCTCTCCCGTTTCTGGATTCTTCTGTCTCCTGAGACTGTAATAAAATTAAAACTATTTACTAATATTTATGGTGAACACACAGACTGTCACAATTATCTCCCGCCATGTTTCTCGAAAGGATGCTATCCTTTTTTCTCAGTTTCTCCGTCTCCACATCTGTTCTCAAGATGAGACCCGGCTTTCTCTTTCAGGATATCTGAAATGGTCTCCTTGTTGCGAAACATGGTTTTCCCTTCACTCTAGTTGATGGAGCCCTTGCCCACACTTCCTCAATTTCCTATATGTGCATATTTCCACAAACCCATGGACAGAGATAAAGTTCCCTTATTCTATACCTTGCACCCTACCAACCTTTGCACCCAGCGCATCATTCTTTGTCACTTCAAGGAAACCCACCAACAGTCACATCTTCCCTTCCCCATTCACTGCATTTGCAAAGGCCACCCAATCCTATGATCCTTGGTTCATTCAGCCTTACCTGCCCACCTCTGTCCCATGGCACTTTCCCATGCAACTGGAGTTCACTGTAAATGTGCTCTCTTCTTTCCCCTTCTTATGTCTTTTCCTATTAACCAATACAATGATCTCCCAAATCCACCCTTCTCCCTCCTCTACCTGGATCCATCTACCCATGTCTTCTCCTTTGGTTCCACTTATTTACCAGTCAACCCTGTCCTCTCCTCTTTCTGTAATCTATGGAGAGAGTCAGAACTGGACCTAGGGTTGAGATTTTTGATTGGAGAAAGGCTAACTTTGAGGGAATGCGTAATGATTTAAAAGGAGTAAATTGGGACTTTTTGTTTTATGGGAAGGATGTAGAAGAGAAATGGAGGACATTTAAAGGGGAAATTGTAAGAGTACAGAATCTTTATGTCCCTGTTTGGTTGAAAGGAAATAGTAAAAATCAGAAAGAGCCATGGTTTTCAAGGGAAATTGGACACTTGGTTCGAAAAAAGAGAGATATCTACAATATTTATAGGAGGCATGGAGTAAATGAGGTGCTAGATGAGTATAAAGAATGTAAAAAGAATCTTAACAAAGAAATAAGAAAAGCTAAAAGAAGATATGAGCTTGCTTTGGCATGAAAGGTGATAGTAAATCCAAAGGATTTCTGCAGCTATATTAATAGCAAAAGGATAACAAGGCATAAAATTGGACCATTAGAGAGCCAGAATGGACAGCTATCTGCAGAGCCAAAAGAGATGGGGAAGATATTGAACAATTTATTTTCTTCGGTATTCACCAAGGAGAAGGATATTGAACTCTGTGAGGTAAAGGGAAAAAATAGAGTAGCTATGGAAACTATGAGATTCAAAGAGGAAGAAGTACTGACACGTTTGAAAAATATAAAAGTGGATAAGTCTCCAGGTCTTGACAGGATATTCCGTAGGACATTGAGGGAAGTTAGTGTAGAAATAGCAGGAGCTATGACAGAAATATTTCAAATGTCATTAGAAACGGGAATAGTGCCGGAGGATTGGCGTACTGCGCATGTTCCATTGTTTAAAAAGGGTTCAAAGAATAAACCTAGCAATTATAGACATGTTAGTTTGACGTCAGTGGTGGGCAAATTAATGGAAAGGATACTTAGAGATAATATATATAAGCATCTGGATAAACAGAGTCTGATCAAAAACAGTCAACATGGATTTGTGCCTGGAAGGTCATGGTATTACAAACCTACTTGAATTTTTTGAAGAGGTTACTAGGGAAATTGATGAGGGTAAAGCAGTGGATGTTGTCTATATGGATTTCAATAAGGCCTTTGACAAGGTTCCCCATGGAAGGTTGGTTAAGAAGGTTCAATCTTTGGGTGTTAATGGCGGAGTAGCAAGATGGATTCAACAGTGGCTGAATGGGAGATATCAGAGAGTAATGGTGGATGGCTGTTTGTCAGGTTGGAAGCCGGTGACCAGTGGGGTGCCTCAGGGATCTGTGTTCGGTCCACTGTTGTTTGTCATGTACATCAATGATCTGGATGATGGGGTGGAAAATTGAATAAGTAAGTATGCAGATGATACTACGATAGGTGGTGCTGTGGATAATGAAGTAGATTTTCAAAGTCTACAGAGAGATTTGGGCCATTTGGAAGAGTGGGCTGAAAGATGGCCGATGGAGTTTAATGCTGATAAGTATGAGGTCCTACATCTTGGCAGGACAAATCAAAATAGGACGTACATGGTAAATGGTAGGGAATTGAGGAATGCTGTGGAACAGAGGGATCTAGGAATAACTGTGCATAGTTCCCTGAAGGTGGGATTGCATGTAGATAGGGTGGTAAAGAAAGCTTTTGGTGTGCTGGCCTTTATAAATCAGAGCATTGAATGTAGGAGTAGGGAAGTAATGTTAAAATTGTACAAGGCATTGGTGCGACCAATTCTGGAGTATGGTGTACAATTCTGGTCCCCTAATTATAGGAAGGATGTCAACAAAATAGAGAGTACAGAGGAGATTTACTGGAATGTTGCCTAAGTTCCAGCAACTAAGTTACAGAGAAAGGTTGAACAAGTTCTAGGTCATTATTCTTTGGAGCGCAGAAGGTTAAGGGGGGGACTTGATAGAGGTCTTTAAAATGATGAAAGGGATAGACAGAGTTGACGTGGATAAGCTTTTCCCATTGAGGGTAGGGAAGATTCAAACAAGAGGGCATGACATGAGAATTAAGGGACAGAAGTTTAGGGGTAACATGAGGGGGAACTTCTTTACTCAGAGAGTTGTGCTGTGTGGAATGATCTTCCAGCAGAAGTGGTGGAGGCAGGATGGATTTTAACATTTAAAAGTAAAGTGAATAGGTATATGGAGGGGTATGGTCTGAGTGCAGGTAGATGGGACTAGGGGAAAATAAATGGTCGGCACGGACTGGAAGGGCCGAGAAGGCCTGTTTCCGTGCTGTAATTGTTATATGGTTATAGTTATTGTACTAGCTGTCTTTCCTCTACTATGTCCTGATGCAGGATCTTGACCAAAAACAGAATTTTGGCTCGGTCTGAAGGGCACTGACCTGAAGTGTCACCTATCCATGTTTTCCAGGGATGCTGCCTGACCTGCTGAATTACTCTAGCATATATTAAATGTAAACTGGCATCTGCGGTTCCACAGGTGGTGCTAGATCTGCCACCTGGGTGGGAGAATGATTTGTACACACATAGAATCTTATAGATTTTGTTTCACTTGTTTTATCAATATGAAAACAATGGCATAATTAAAACTTCACGTTTTTCAGGACTAGACCAAGTGCAGACCCCTTGGGGGGGAGGAGGGGGAGAGAGAGAGAGAGAGAGGGGGGGGGGGGGGG
>OY740783.1:43544277-43713788 GCA_963514005.1 Raja brachyura | reverse complement strand
TCATTTTACTTCACAGATGATTCGAAATTTTTTTTTTGAATGTCTGTAAATATGGGAAGAAATTGGTCATGTGCTTTAGTACATCTGTATGCTAAAGGATGTTGAATAGATTCAGCAGCTTTTAGTCAATTTTGACTGCATGTTGTTTTTGCTGCCTTGGTCACCTTGCTCACAGTTAATGCACTGTGGTAATGCATGTGTGTAAAGTATATCGTATCTGTTCATCAGTATTTTAATGGATGTCTGAAGATGTATGCTGCTTTGTTTTTGGTTAAAATTGGGATTGATAGTTTGCATTTCTAACAACCTATGAACTTGATTTTGTTCCAGTATTTATTAGTGGAATTGTATTTTACAGCTGTCTTTATAACCTTTTGTGCTGATTAGTGTTAATGCAATATCCAGTTTCTTAAAACAAAATCAGCTTTGTCATTTTTTTTGACCCTACACATTGGACCATAATTTGTTCTGCAGCTTTAACATCAGCAATACCTTAAGTGCTTTTAAGTTTCCAGTAGAGTGGCTTGGAGAAAAGACTGCTCTGTTAACTCATCACTATGCAGATCCTGGAACTTGATTGGAATGTTGGGTATATTTCTCGTCCTCTTGAGTGTTCATTTAATTTAAAAGACTTTTTTCAAACTGCATAAGGCATTTCAGATAGTTTGCCGTTGGAAGTACCTATGGGCTTTTTGCAAAAAAATAGGGCTGCACCCTTGAAGTTGCTGTATTTGACTTTTTGTCTATTACTGAAGGGGGAATAGTTACTTTGGTGCACACGTTACTGAACCCCTGTCTTAAGATGCAAGTCTTTTTTTTTATATAGCTTTTTTGCATCAAACTTAAAATTTATTTTCTTTAGTGTGAAGTTAGCCTGCTTCCCAAGGGGTCTTTATAATTGCTGTCTATTTCATCGGAAATTTGTATCTGATAAACAATATCCACATTACTGTTGAACAGGAAGGGTGACATTTTTGAAAGTTGTCGGATTCAGATAATCGCTGTAATTCTGCACTTTACCAGTAGAAATGAGAATTAATGGCAATTTGGCCATGTATGTCTTAAATAAAGCATTCACAATAAAATGCCAAAGTGCACTTGCCTATGCTAGTGTCAAATTGTTGTGTAGTCAACTGATATTTGGGGTGGAAAGATATAAAGAGTTGCTGTTTGATCTAGTACTCACCGCACCGTTGACCCTATAGAATAGATTTTGTGAATGCAACTGGAATTCAGTTGCTCGTGCTAACTAACTTGAATACCGGGGGGGGGGGGGTGGGTGTATTATGTACATTTGGAGTTGAGTATACAAATTTACTGTTCTCAGACGAGTGATGTAAATTGGCACCATTTTCTTTTGCGTTATCTGTTTATTTATTTCAAAGCTTTGGGGTTTCCATGAAGCTTCCCTGAATTTTCCCTGAGGCAACAGGTAGAGTCTTCACTTATTTCAATGTTGTGCTGAAATCAATTTTCTGCAATTTAAACCTTATTGATAAATATCAAGGCATCCACTTTATTTCCCTGCATATTCTACTTTGGTTTAATCTGTCTACCTTATAATTTCCATTGGTCACTGCCCTAAACAATTTTTCGCCATGCTTTGCATGTGATATGTGGTGACTTCTTATTGAATTTTCCCAGCCGCATGATTACCATTTGTTTGGATTAGCCCATAGCATTAGTAACCATCAATCTCCTGTTGGAAGCCAATATTGACTGAAGGTAGTCGATTAGTCTGAGGTTTTCAAGGTAAAATAGACTATCATTTTCAAGACTATCAGTTCTGTTCTCCTTTATGGAGTATGTAGTACTGTATTATGCCCAGATTACAATTCACCGTATTTTCAATTTTTGTTATTATCAACCTTTTTAGAAGATTTCAGCATGTCCTTGGTGAACTCTCTTTTCTATTTTCACGTTTAATTTTCTTGCCATATTTTTGGACTGTGATTCCTTCAGGCTTGCAATTTCACTCGCCAAGAGCAGCATTGCTTTGGCTGTGGTCTTCTGAGCATTTATTTGCTCTATTACTGTTAGCAGTGCCTTTATACATCAACTCTTGGTTTAATCTCTTAATGTGAAACCAATCTTCTATGTTCTCGCATGGACAACCATTGTAAACACAATGGGATGGAAAGTTCTGAGTAAATTTTCTGGAAAGATTGTTACTATTCACTTTTTTAAATGGTATAGAATGGCGTTTCCAAAATGCAGTTTTTGCTCAATTTGCAACTAAATCTGTATGGTGAGGGCTATTTGGTTGTCTATTTAAATCTTGTGAAAATAACTTTGGTGCAAGGTGTTACATTTTCTCTCGTACAATGTGGTGGTTCACTGAACTTTGCTGTGGTTTTGGTATATAAACTTGAAATACTACCTTCAAGCAAGTATTTTGGAGAATGAGGGTTTTGAAACTGGCTTGATTTATGATGTATGAAAGGTTAATTTTCAGCTCAAATGATTAATTTTCAGAATCTTCCATCTTTGTTCCAATAATATGGCTCATAATGGTGTTAAGTCCTCAGCTTGACATTTCCTTTTTGCCTTAATGTAGATCATATCCTAATTAACATTTATCCACTCAACTAATGTCATCAAAACAGTGCCGTACCTATGTGATTTGCTTCTTTGTGCAGACTATGATGCTTTTAAATTGTGACCACAGAAAAAGTTTATCTTCAATAGTGTGCTTTGGAATATCCTAAGAATGGGAAGGATAATGGGTTGGGGTGTTGTCTGTATTAAGGTGGTGTAATTGAAATTTGTCTTGTTAGATGTGATGGAGGCATTGAGTAGCTTTTGGTTGTGAAGGTTTGTCATGATCTTCCCAGAAACTGAGTTCAGGTTGGAGAATCTTCAATTTTCAGCCGGGCTACTTTTAACCAACCTTGCCAGGCTGTGAGCACCAATTTGTTGCGTTACCTCCATCTTTTGGGTCAGAGCTGCTGTTTATCACCGACATGAGTTGAAAGAATTTCAGCCGAAAGACGCAATCCGAAGGATTTTCAGAACCAAACTAATGCTCAAAAAAGTGAAAGGCCTGGTGAGGTTTATCAATATTTGCAGATTGATAATTAAAGCAGATGCAATGTTGACCTTGATGACATTGGGCATTCTTTCCATCAAGCATCTGGCGAATATTCACTGTATTGTGGCCCATGCATGTTTACATTCTGGGGATCCATGTGTAATCCAGGATGTCATATTATGACTGCCCTTCCATGATATATTCAATGTTTAACAGGAAAATGAGAGATAAAAGCAAAAAATATCAGAGGCTATGAAGTAATTAGTGGGAATAGCCAGATCAGACAGTTTACATTTCAGTTGATGACCTCTCTTCAGAAATTGAAGTGACAACCTGCTGTTTTAAATTGGGAAGAAAAATTTGTCTCGTTGAGGGTGGCCATTGGCTTTTCCAGATCAGCTATGAATGGCCTCCCTCATTAGATCAGCAAATTGGCCATCCTCGATCAAGCAAGTGATGTATCCTGTTAATATTGAGGGTGGCCATTCACAGCTGATCTGGAAAAGCTGTAAACAGAAGGAGACTGAGGTACAGTGAAAAATGTATTTGTTGTATGCTATCCAGTAAATGAAAAGACAACATGATTACAGTCATGCTGTCTACAGTGTACAGATACACGATAAAGGGTGTACTGTTTAGTGTGATTGAAATCCAATTTAAGACGGTTTGAAGGTCTCTAATGGGGGAGCTGGCAGGTCGTGACTGCTCGGACGAAACTGTCTCTGAATCTGGAGGTTTGCGTTTTCAAACTTCTGTACCCCCTACTTGATGGTTGAGGGGTAAAGAGGGAGTGACCGGGGTGAGACTGGTCCTTGATTATGATGGTGGCCTTGCCAAGGCAGCATGAAGTGTAGATGGTGTCAATGGAAGGGAGTCTTGCGTGATGGACTAGGCTGCATCCACGACTTTCCAATTTCCTGTGGTCTTGGATGGAGCTGTTCCCAAACCATGCTGTGATGGGCCTTGATAAAATGCATTCATTTGGATCTGGAGAAGTTAATGGTAGTTGCCGGACATGCCAAACCTCCTATGCCTTCTAAAGAAATAGAGGCATTGGTGTGTGTTCCTGGCCATTGTTTTGATGTCGCTGGTCCAGGACAAATTTCTGGTGATATTTAATCACTGCATCTCTGCATTGGTGCCATGTGGGGTATGTGTGCCGTTTTGCTTCCATAAGTCTATCACAATCTCCTTTGTCTTCCTGACATTGTGGGAGAGCCTGTTGTCTTGGCAGGTTCAAGGTTCACAGTCTCCTTACTCTACTCCATCTCGTCATTATTTAATTCGAGTCAAGTCAAGAGAGTTTGTTGTCATGTCCCAGATAGGACAATGAAATTCTTGCTTGCTGCAGCACAACAGAATATTGTAGGCATAAATACAGATCAGATCAGTGTGTCCATATACCATAGAGAAAAATGTATATATGTATATATGACTGTTAAACGCAACTTCAACAAACTCTGAACTATAACAGCCTATTGCACTTTATCTGTTTATTTTATATATGTATGTGTGTATATATATGTGTGTATATATGGATATATATGTGTGTGTGTGCGCACACACACACACACACACACACACACACACACACACACACACACACACACACACACACACACACACACACACACACACACACACACACATAAAGTGCAATAGGCTTTTATTGTTCAGAGTTTGTTGAGGTTGTGTTTAATAGTCTGATGGCTGTGGTGAAGAAGCTGTTCCTGAACCTGGATGTTGCAGATTTCAGGCTCCTGTACCTTCTACCTGATGGCAGTGGAGAGATGAGTGTGTGGCTAGGATGGTGTGGGTCCTTGATGCTGGCAGCCTTTTTGAGGCAGCGACTGCGATAGATCCCCTCGATGGTAGGGAGGTCAGAGCCGATGATTGATTTTTGCAGCCTTTTCCGCTCCTGGATGCTCAGGTTGCCGTACCAAGCCACGATGCAATCGGTCAGCATGCTCTCTAATGTGCACCTGCAGAAGTTCGAGAGAGCCCTCCTTGACATACCGACTCTCCGTAATCTCAGGAAGTAGAGGTGCTGATGTGGTTTCTTAATGATTGCATCAGTGTTCTGAGACCAGGAGAGATCTTCGGAAATATGCACGCCCAGGAAGTTGAAGTTCTTGACCCTTTCCACCATCGACCTGTTGATAGAAACGGGACCTGGGGATCCCCATCCAACCCCTTCCGAAGTCCACAATCAGTTCCTTGGTTTTACTGGTGTTGAAATGCAGGTTATTGTGCTGGCGCCATTTGGTCAATCGGTCGATCTCGCTTCTATACTCTGACTCGTCCCCATCAGTGATACATCCCACAACAGTGGTGTCGTCAGCGAACTTGATGATGGAGTTCGCACTATGTCCGGCTACGCAGTCATGAGTATAGTGAGTACGGCAGGGGGGCTGAGCACGCAGCCTTGAGGTGCTCTCGTGCTGATTGCCAAGGATGACACATTCCCACCAATACAGATAGACTGTGGTCTGTGAATTAGGAAGTCGAGGATCCAATTGCAGTGGGATGCCGAGCTGTTATAAATGAATAAATTGTTGTCCAAGTGGTGTAGAGCAGAGTGGAGTGCAAGTGAGATCGCATCCACCGTTGATCTGTTGTGGTGGTAAGTGAACTGCAGTGGGTCCAGGTTTTTGTCGAGGTACGGGTTGATTTGTGCCATGATCAGCCTCTCAAAGCACATCATCACCACAGACGTCAGTGCCACTGGTCGATAGTCATTGAGGTGCGTCACCTTGCTCTTGGGCACCGGTATTATTGATGCCGTTTTAAAGCAGGTGGGAACCTCAGAAGTGAGAGGTATAACATTGGGTCCAGGCTCTTTCCGAGGGTTCACCCCTCTGAAGAATCTTCTGACATCGTCCTCTGTGTCTGTGACCAAAATCAGTGTTCTCCCTATCAAAGCGTGCGTAAAACGCAATGAGCTCGTCAGGGAGTGATGCTTCGCTGACATTCAAGCTGCCTCCTGATTTCGCCTTGTTGGAGGTGATTGCATTCAAGCCCCGCCACATTTGCCGAACATCCGTCTCATCTCATCCTTGGAGCAGAAGTCCCTTTTGGCCTTTTTGATGGCCTTACCAAGGTCGTATCTGGACTTCTCGTAGACCTCTATCTCCAGACCTGAATGCCCAGGATCTGGTCTTCTGAAGAATGCGGATCTCATGGTTCATCCAAGGCTTCTGGTTAGGAAACGCTCGGTAGGTTTTGTTGGGATGCAGTCCTCCACACATTTCTTTATGAAGTCTGTAGCGACTGGTGTATTCATTCAGGTCCGTTGCCGAGTCCCTGAACACTACCCAGTCTACAGACTCTAAACAGTCCTGGAGTTGTTTTCTTCTGGGTTCAGGACTTTCCCCTTAAATTCTAAAAGAACAAACATGGGAAGATTCAATTTGGGGACTGTGCACAGAAACACATGCACACTCTTCGACCTACCTATCCCTACCTTTTCTGGTATTACTGCCCTTGTGAGAAATAGGAATAAAGCAGCAGTTGTGCATGACTGACTAATGAATCCTAGATATGAGATCGGCTGGATTTTTGGTATTCAATTAGACTTCCACCAGAGGTCAATTGGCAGCTCAGTTGAGCCTGCAGATCATTTGGGATCAATTGGTTTTCAAAGTGGAACAGTTAATAGAGCTGTGGCAAACTAGTTTAATTCTTGACCACCAAGTAATAGTGTGGAGTTTGCACATTCTCCCTGTGACCACATAGGTTTCCATCAGGTGTTCTTGCTTCCACCCACATCCAAAAGACATGGAATGGTCAGGTAAAGCGGCCTCCAATGTGTAGGTGAGTGATATAATCACATGTGCTCTAGAGGCATTGTAGGTGGGATAGAATACAATGGGATTAATGCGAATAAGTGCTTGATAATTATAGGCTTGGTGGCCTATAGGACCCTTTTCTATCTCTGGTTTTACGATACTAATCACTTCAGTCAGTCCGGCCATTTTAAAAGAAAAATGCTGGGCTAATTCAGCAGGTCAAGCATTTCTGGAAGAGTATGTTGACATTTTGGGCTGTGATCCTGCATTAGGATTGCTAGGAAGAGGAAAGATTCACACTATTATAGCAGTGCGGATGGAGGGGGGCGTCCCAATGGGAGGGGAAGATGGGCAAATGGAAGGGTGAGGGGGGTGGGAAAGGTGAACAAAGAGAGGAAACTAAATGGACAGGTGTATGACAGGAAAACCTGAAATTTCGCCTTGTTGGAGGTGGAATTTAAGGGGAAAGTCCTGAACCCAGAAGAAAACAACTCCAGGACTGTTTAGAGTCTGTAGACTGGGCAGTGTTCAGGGACTGGGCAACGGACCTGAAGTCGATTACCTGAAATTAGAAAATTCATTGTTCATACCATTGAATTGTAAGTACCCCACTGACAGATGAGATGTGTTGTTACTGCTGGCATTTTACAAGATCAATAATATTCTGGTTTTAGAAGACCAGTACAGATACTAAACCATTTGAGAGAGAAGTGAACGAACAAAGCATTGCTAATTGCTATTTGACAACTCTTTGTTTTAAAAATAAGTTGGTATCACTAAGCGATACTTTCAGGAAATCTAGTTTTGTATAATTCCTTTTGCATCCTGGATTTAAGGCTTCATCTACCAAGATTCAGATTCTTCAGCAATGAATATAAATGAATACTCGCTGGAATTTAGAAGATTGAGGGGGGATCTTATAGAAACTTACAATATTCTTAAGGGGTTGGACAAGCTAGATGCTGGAAGATTGTTCCCGATGTTGTGGGAATCCAGAACAAGGGGTCACAGTCTAAGGATAAGGGGGAATTCCTTTAGGACCGAGATGAGGAAAACATTCTTTACACAGAGACTGTTGAGTCTCTGGAATTCTCTGCCACAGAAGGTAGTTGAGGCCAGTTCATTGGCTATATTTAAGAGGGCGTTAGATGTGGCACTTGTGGCTAAAGGGATCAGGGGGTATGGAGAGAAGGCAGGTACGGGATACTGAGTTGGATGATCAGCCATGATCACATTGAATGGCGGTGCAGGCTCGAAGGGCCAAATGGCCTACTCCTGCACCTATTTTTCTATGTTTCTAAATGGGGACGGCAGTCACTGGGAGGGGCAGACTGAACTAGATGTGATTGCACTTCCACCCGTTCCTGTTTGTCTAAATTGAATCAGACAAGCATTACACCCATGTACGTCAGCTGTGGTTTCAGTTCTTGTCCAACAAGCTATAACAGGTCAGGTTTGAAAAATTGAAGTTTCAGAATAGTTAGTGTCTGTCTTTCTTGCATAACTCTACATTCTTAAAATACCACGTGAAAATAAAATGAGAGTATATTTTGGGATCCAGGCGGTGGAGAGGTTAGTAAGTTTAACCTCCACGTCATAAGTTAGAATCCAGTCCAGATGAATTTGGATCCCTGCTATTCTACATGACAATGCAAAACTTAGTTTCAGCTGATTCTTGGTTCCTGCAGCCAAGTCTCAAAATATTTGATGAGCATAATGGAAATTTTTACTCTGTCAGAGCAGAAAGAACACTTCGGATGTCGATTAAATCTAGCCAAAGAATCAAAAATTATACGATCTCTGAGCACAATTTATCTAAGTTGGAAGAGCTTTGCACAACAATTGGGCAAATATTACAACTGTACTCGGAGATGGGTACTTTACCTTTGAGGAGAGCATAACAATCTCGCCTACAGTTTTGAATCATTTTCTGTACATACATGAAGTATATACTCACAGCAGATTAGGCTTCTGTAAAGAAGGGCAGTCAGGAAATAAACAGTTTTAAAAGGGTCCGTTTTGCATTTCTTAACATTTAGACAATAGGTGCAGGAGTAGGCCATTCGGCCCTTTCGAGCGAGCACTGGATATATGCTAGATTTATGCTGGATAGTACAAAATTATAAAGCAAAGGTGTATCTTTACCAACAAAATATATGATTGTGAAACAACTAAAATCCTGTCAATTGTTTAAAATATACTACACGAAAATAGCTTGTTGGCGTCATACAGCATGGAAACAGGCCCTTCGGCCCAACTTCAATCCAAATGTCTTCTGAATATTGTTTTGTATTTCTTCAAGGACCTCAAGCTAGTCCTGTAAGGCCTAGATCCCTCAAACATTTTCTATTTGTGTACCTATCCAAGTGCCTTGGAAATTATGCAACCCGCCTCAATCACCTTTTGTTTATTCCATATGCCCACCATCTTTTGACACTATTACTGGTACTGTATTACTAGCCTTCTTAAAATGAGTGCTGTTTCTTTGCATGTTTATGAACTTATTGGTCAACATTACTTTTTAATAATCTTTATATCAGTTAATTCATTCTCTTTATCATCTCCACTTTTCAAAGTGAATGAATCTTCCCGCAAGTTATCTATATTTAAATTAATTCAATGTGAACTGATTTCATATATTTTACTGCCATGATCCTTTGTATTAACTATACCTCAATGCCCACAAAGCTTGTCGACATGCTTTTGAAATGGTATCTACTTGCAATTCTTGAAATATGCTCTGTTACCCGTATATGAGTAATCATTGAGAAATGGTTCAAGCGAAGTTCACAGTAACAAATGTGAAGCTGAACGGGCATATATTTTGAATATACAAAGCTGTATCCATTGTTCATGCGTGTAGTACAATGCTCTTAAATCTGCTGGAGCTTTTTATTTGGTTTATAGCAAGTCCAGATTTTCCCTGCAAGTGCATATACTAAAAAAAAAACATAATTTCTTTCAGATGAAATGTGTAGGAAGGAACTGCAGATGCTGGTTTAAACCAAAGATAGACACAATGCTGGAGTAACTCAGCTGGACAGGTGGCATCATAGAAGGAATGGGTGACGTTTCGGGTCAAGACCCTTCTTCAGACGGGAGAGGGAGATACAGAGATAAGAATAGATCATTGTTAGCTAGGAGAAGGTAACAACCAAGCAAACAGATAAAATGTAATCGTGGGCAATCAGTCTGATCTGAGAACTGGGAAGGGAGGTTGTAGAGCAGGTGTCCTATCCAGAGATGCTGCCTGAGTTACTCCAGCATTGTGTCCCTGTATTTACTTTCAGCTGAGAACCTCTCAAGATCTAAATCCAAGATTTTTCTGTAGTTTTGTTGTGCTTGCATGAACCAAAGCTAATATTCTTCTGGTTCCCAGTTCTGGATTGGGAAATGTTTCTTCTGAGGCATTCTGTTCCTGGATCAATACGCTTTTGTGGATTTATGGACAGCTGGTGAAACTCATCTGGTGCACAGTGGTGGCCTATTGTAGTAGTCGACCATAGCTGTGATCTTGGATAAGGTGCAGCTTGTAGCCAAAAGCAATATGGCACAGGAATGTGCGGAGGTCCTCTTGAGGAACAGATTTCGTGTTCCCCATGCTTTTTAACAATTGCCAAGTACTCAACAAATGGGGAGGGGAGGCGGTTGATGGGACTGTTTTAAATGCAATCTAAGATACATGTGGATACATTTAATGTTACCTCTTTTCTTTAGTATTATAATGTGTGATGGTATACAAAAATGGCTGTTGGCAGGGTAGTGGAAACAAATAATCTAGCTAATTAAAACCTTGCCAACGCCACAGTGTGTTTCCAATTTGTTGCTCATACCTGCTGAGATTGTTACTGAATTGGAAAGCAATGAAAATGATAAAACAGAATCCTCAAATGATTGGCAACGATACAAAATCTTGACCTGAAGAATGTCAGTTATATAAAATTCACAAAGGTAATCTGACTCAAACAGCCATAACCATACAAAATCCCTTTCTCAAATTAATTCACAATATTATTTCAGAGGTTTTCAGTGAAAAGGCAATTTCCACTAAAAAGACAAATGTTGAAAGGATGGAGCTGAGTGCCATAATTTTTCCATGGTTTCAAGCTGTATTAGAAAGCAGAATATAAATCTGATACATGTGACCACCAGCCACCTGCACATGTCATCACATTCCTGACCTTCCTGCCTATTATATAGTGAAATTACAGAACACACCGGAGGCGAGAGCAGCACATCCGTCTTTCTATTCAGCACTGAGCTTGGAGCCAATCTTGATGTTACTGTGCCAAAGGGCCCTATGCACTTTGTATCTGCCCTAAAGCTATGGGACATTCATTAAATACAGTGCCCTCCATAATGTTTGGGTCAAAGACTCATCATTTAATTATTTGCTTCTGTACTCCACAATTGGAGATTTGTAATAGAAAAAAAATCACATGTGGTTAAAGTGCACATTGTCAGATTTTAATAAAGGCCATGTTTATACATTTTGGTTTTACTTTGTAGAAATTCCAGCAGTATTTATACACAGAAATCCCCAAACACCTGTCCAACAGATCAGAAACACTCTTCAGGAGTCCGTTGTAGAATTGCCAATGATCACTGTCCGCAGAAGACTTAATGAACAGAAATACAGAGGCTACACTGCAAGATGCAAACCACTGGTTAGCTGCAAAAATAGGATGGCCAGGTAACAGCTTGTTAAGAAACACTTAAAAGAGCAATCACAGTTCTGGAAAAGGGTCTTGTGGACAGAACCACAGTTCTGGAAAAAGGTCTTATGGCCTGGGCATGTATGGCTGCTGAAGGTACTAGCTCACTTATCGTCATTGATGATACAACTGCTGATGGTAATAGCATTCTGAATTCTGAAGTGTATAGACACACGTCCTATCTGCTCAAGTTTAAATTTTTTTTAATGCCTCAAAACTCATTGGCCAGCGGTTCAATGACAAGACAATGATCCAAAACATACTGCTAAAGCAACAAATGAGTTTTTTAAAGCTAGAAAATGGTCAATTCTTGAGTGCCCAATCAATCGCCAGATCTAAACCCAATTAAGCATGCCTTTTATATGCTGAATAGAAAACTGAAGGGGACTAGCCCCCAAACCTAAGCTAAATATGGCTGCAATCCAGGCCTGGCAGAGCATCACCAGAGAAGCTGCCCAGCAACTGGTGATGTCTATGATTCGCAGACCTCGAGCAGTCATTGCATGCAAAGGATATGCAACAAAATACTAAACATGACTACTTTCATTTGCATGCCATTGCTGTGTCCCAAACATTATGGTGCCTTGAAATGGGGGGGACGAGGTATAAACACCGCTGGAATTTCTACATGGCATTCTACAGAGACATTTGGGCACCATGGAAAAGTACTTTAACAGTGTAACCTGTCAGACAACTGTCGGAGTGATCCAGGAAGAGTCCCTTGGGTTTGTTGCTTAATGGCTTCTGTGTATGTAATGTCATCTCTCTGAAGATTTTCCTGACTAGTCTTAAGACTCGGTTCAGTATAATAGTGTGTGAATAGGAATTTAAACTTGTTGTGGCTAAATTTCTGTTTTTTGAGGAGGCATAAACCCCGTTCAGTACATTCACCAAAGGTCCATGAATAAACTGAGCAAGTTTTCCATTATTTTATGGGATAGGATTCGATCATGCAATGTATTATTACTAAGACCTTTTTAACAATAAATATGTACAATAATATTTTAGATTATGTTCCAATTTTGAGGCTGTTGAAGTTCCTTTGTGATCTTTAAAGGTTCCTCAGCTCTTCTCGCCTAATCAAGTAATCCATTTACAGAATATCAATTAACTTGCTTAATTGGAATTAATCCATGAGGGTTTTTTTTAAATGTTTTTGATTTGTGAACTTCCAGGCTGTTGCCTAACGAAGGTCAATTGGGCAGAAAAGGTTTGAAAGTTGCATAGAAGCTGTAATGAAGGAAGTTTCTGCAAGTTTATTTATTCACTTAAACTTTTTAGTAGGAAGCATGAGAGAGAGAAAAAAAGAAAGCTTGTTTGTTTCAAAGAATGGGGAAGCAGAAACGCCGAGGGTAATAAACGCCAAGGGCTCAGCCCCGTCTCTAATAAGCTACTGCGCAAAGGAAATATTTTTCTTAGGAAAGAAACTCAAGTCTTCAGATACTCTCAAGTGAAACCAGAGAGATTCAAATCTTCGCCATGGTATCAACACTTCTGTTCCATGCATGTTGCATTTCTGCCTAATCCAAGCTGCAGGGAATCCAGCCTCTACTGTAAGATCCAGAAATAATGGGGGACTACGAAGCGGGGGGTGATGATGCTCTCAACGCAACCTTCAACATGTCATTACTTTTTACTGTGAAGAACCATTCATCTAACTTAATACTTTATGTACTCTGATTCCATGGAGCATGGCTCCCCTTGCATAGAGCTAGTTGGTGTGCCTTCCAATTCAGTGTGAGGCCCAAGTTCTGCAGATCCGGTGAGCACTAGCAGCCTGAAGAACCCTTTCCTGGATTCATTCCCAAGTTACCAATATATTCAAATCAAATAGTGGGAAACATTGCAGCCTTAGTGGGTTGGTTGATATAGATGTGCCTTTGGGTGGCATCGTGGTGCAACGCTAGAGTTGCTGTTGTACAACACCAGAGACCTGGGATCGATCCTGACTATGGGTGCTGCCTGTATGGAATTTGTATGTTCTCCCTTTCCCTGTGATCATGTGGGTTTTGTCTGGGTGCTCTGGTTTCCTTCCACACTCCAAAGATGTACAGGTTTGTAGGTTAATTGGTTTTGATAAAATTGTTTTAAAAACATGTCCATATTGTTAGTATATTGTTGGTTGACGTGGACTTGGTGGGCCAAAGGGCCTATTTCGGTGCTGTATCTCTAAAGCCTAATGTAAGGATGTCTTAAATTGTCTAGATAATGTACAAGGCATGATTAATAAGTTTGCAGATGTTATTAAATAGGTGTTTTGTATATGGTGAAGATAGTTATCAAGAACTACAGCGGGATCTTGATCAGCCAGCCAAGTTTTCCGAGGAATGGTTAATGGTGTTTTATTAATAAATACAAGGTGTTACATTTTGTGAAGTCACACGAGGATAAGAACTTCAAAGTGAACAATAGGGCATTTAGAATTGGGCGCAGAATGATCTAGGAGTACAAGTATACAGTTCCCTGAAAGTGGTGTTGCCCGTAGTTAGGGTGGTGAAGGCGGCTTTTGGCACACTGGTCTTCAGCAGTCAGAGAATTGAGTATATAACTTAGGACATTATGTTACAGTTATACAAGACCTTGCTGAAGGTGGTATTTTGCCAACTTTGCCATTCTACCACCTTACAGGAAGCTGTGGATTTGGACCCCAAATTCCCTCTGCACGTCAATGCTATTGTCAAAGTCAAAGTCAAAAAGAGTTTATTGTCATGTGTCCCTGACAGGACAATGAAAATCTTTCTTTGCATAGCACAACAGAACATAGAAGGCATTGACTACAATTCTATATGTAAATACACCCATGAATTAATAAATTAATAAAGTGCAAATAACATGGAGGGATATTAATGTTCAGAGTTCCGAGCCAGGTTTAATAGCCTGATGGCTGTGGGGAAGTAGCTATTCCTAAACCGGGTTGTTGCAGTCTTCAGGCTCCTGTACCTTCTACCCGAAGGTAGCAGGGGGATGAGTGTGTGGCCAGGGTGGTGTGGGACCTTGATGATGCTGCCAGCCTTTTTGAGGCAGCGACTGCGATAAATCCCCTTGATGGAAGGAAGATCAGCCGATGATGGACTGGGCAGTGTTTACTACTTTTTGTAAACTTTTCCTCTCCAGGGCGCTCAAGTTGCCGAACCAAGCCACGATGCAACTGGTCAGCAAGCTCTCTACTGTGCACCTGTAGAAGTTAGAAAGAGTCCTCCTTGACAGACCAACTCTCCGTTATCTTCTCAGGAAGTAGAGGCACTGATGAGCTTTCTTAATAATTGCATCTGTGTTCTCGGACTAGGAAAGATCTTCACAGATGTGCACGGCCAGGAATTTGAAGCTCTTGACCCTTTCAACCATTGACCCGTTGATATAAACAGTACTGTGGGTCCCTATCCTACTCCTTCCAAAGTCCACAATCGGTTCCTTGGTTTTGCTGGTGTTGAGGGCCAGGTTGTTGTGCTGGCACCATATGGACAGTTGCTCGATCTCTCTTCTATACTCTGACTCATCCCCATCAGTGATGCGTCCCACAACAGTGGTGTCATCAGCGAACTTGATGATGGAGTTCGCACTGTGACCGGCTACGCAGTCATGCGTATAGAGTGAATACAGCAGGAGGCTGAGCACGCAACCCTGAGGTGCTCCCGTGCTGATTGTTATAGAGTCTGACACATTTCCACCAATACGAACAGACTCTGCTCTGTGGATGAGGAAGTCAAGGATCCAATTGCAGAGGGATGCGCAGAGACCCATTTCTGCGAGTTTGGTAACCAGCTTGGAGTGAATGATTGTGTTAAATGCCGAGCTGTAGTCAATGAATAGCAGCCTGACATATGAGTTTTTGTTGTCCAAGTGGTCCAGAGCGGAGTGGAGGGCCAGCGAGATCGCGTCCACCGTTGATCTGTTGTGGTGGTAAGCGAACTGCAGTGGGTCCAGGTTTTTGTCAAAGTAGGAGCTGATTTGCGCCATGATCAACCTCTCGAAGCACTTCATCACCACAGGCGTTAGTGCCACATGTCGATAGTCATTGAGGCACGTCACCTTGCTCTTCTTGGGCACCGGTATTATTGATGCCCTTTTGAAGCAGGTGGGAACGTCAGACCTCAGAAGTGACAGGTTGAAAATGTCCGTAAAAACTCCAGCCAGTTGGTCCGCACAGGTTTTTAGGACACGACCAGGTATGTCATCAGTTCCAGACGCTTTTCGAGGGTTCACCCCTCTGAAGGATTTCCTGATGTCGGCCTCTGTGACAGACTGAAATACCATCACAGCGAATAGGGGCTCGGAAAGGCACATCGGTGTTCTCCCTATCAAAGCGTGCATAAAATGCATTGAGCTCATCAGGGAGCGATGTATCGTCGACATCCGAGCTGCCTCCTGGTTTCGCCTTGTAAGAGGTGATTGCATTCAGTCCCCGCCACAGATGAGCGATTACATGAAGAAGGCTGTCCATTAGCGCATCAATCTTCAAAGCAGCGGTGTGAAATCACAGATAACAGCAGTTGAACAGAACATAATAAGATTAGAGAAGAGTAGAACTACCAGATGACCTTAATAATTTGAGGGTTGGGAGCGGTGGGCACGTAATCACTCATCGTAACTCCTTATAAAATCAAGATCAAACTTCAAACTGGTAAGTTCTCATTTAATCTTACTATTTTACTTCGGAGTCACGTGAGTGACTACGTGAAGATTTCAAAGCTCTGTGATTTCATGCCAGAAATGAATCCTTGCGTTACACACTGCATGAAGTGACCATGGATGAGTGAAAAAGATTAATGCATTCAGACATGACTTAACTTGTTAAAATGCTGATGCTTTAATCATCAAAAGAAAATAATTGTAACCCCTTTCATCAAGTGGGAAACTATAAAATAGAGTCTAGAATTGAGTTATATTATAATATCAACTCATACATTAGCCAAAGCCACGGTTTTACCACCTGGAGATGGTGGAAAATAATACTTCTATGAAGTTTTATGTAACTAACAAACATTGCTAATGAGGAGCCTTGGAGGCTCTAGGTGACCTAGACGTATAGTGTAAAGGTGTGACCACACATTACCGAAGGTCCATAGGGTATGCCATGAAACTGTTTGGGACCTAAGCCCCTGGTTGGTTGTGGTTAATTAAATCAAAACATAAAATGTTATATTAGCAGATGTACCATCCTGTCCTGTCGCAATACATATGACTGGACCCGTTGCACTGAGGCCAGTGCCATGAGGATACAAACCTTAGAGAGCCGGCTAAAGCTTAGGATGTAGCTTGGTGAAGTAATGTTAACATTACGTCTATGTCCTATACTTCCGTGTACCGACCGTGGGACAACTTGTATTAAAGATATCCTTATATTCTGGAAATCGGAGCGCGAGGCCCGACAGTGTAGGTCCCACTGCTGCAGCAAATATAATGAGAAAGCACGTAGGCATAGTGAATGGCACTTTTCTTAATTATTGTTATAGACCCATTTGAAAATGAACTGTAAGACATCAGTATCTGTGCTGTGTTGTACGTAACATGTATATTTGAACAAAAAACTATTCCCATCTGCTGAAGTGGAATGTACTGCCTTATGGTGCCTCCCCTGCACTCTGCAGTGTGCACTACATGGATCGTCTCAGAGTCTGCGTCAATTAATTGATTTTCTTGCAGTGGCTGGTTTCCCATGTCACAGGCGGAACCAGCAAGTGTTATGTTTAGAATGACCATATTAGGTTCTATATAATTCCCAACATTAGCGTGAAACCGTGGCTGCGTATGCCAGTCAGGCAGTTTGAATGCCTGAAGCGGTGTCATGCTGGTTTTATTGCAAGACCCGACTGATGTGGCAGTATGGAGGAAAGACATGCAAGAAACATTCCTCCCCAGTGTGGCGATTGTGTATTCTCGCCACTGTATGCCATATATTTACAACTGGAAAATTAGCCTGGATGTAAACATATCGATATTTGGTGTTCTATCAAGTCATGATGACATTAAACACTTAGTGATCCAACATCCATTCTGTGTTGTCATTGATTTCACTTGATGATACAATAGCCTCAAACGAGGTTAGGTAAATATCGTGGGTTTAACTTTATTGCACCCATGTGACTAACATATGCCACCACCATAGTGTATCAACTTGGAGTTGAGCATGCAGATTATGCATATTCGCACAATAACCTTTAACCTATAGGATGCACCTAGTGTTATAGGTAGTTGATACCAATAACTGAAAAATTGGTGACTCATGCAAACCGCATCCGCCTCTATAACTGGAGATGGCAGTTGTAATTTCTCATCTTTGAGGACTAGCATCAGTTTGTAATTACTGAGGACAACTGACCAAACTTACTGGAGCAATGCTAAATACTGCCACCGTTGTGACTTTGGTAGCTTCAGCTGGGGTAGGCATGGGTCTATCAACAAAGACCAACATAGTACTTGAGGGGTTAATTTGTTGCACGTTGTAGGTTCTGATAATGCAAAGACCCAATCTGCACTACTGGAACACAGCTGCTATATTGTCAATTACACTTAATGAGTAGATTGCTGCTTAATAACAATGAGGTTGTTGCAGGCTTCTGGTAATTCCACCTTCTGCCCCAGGGTGGAATCCCTGTTAAATTGATAGTAAAATG
Source organism: Raja brachyura (assembly GCA_963514005.1). The sequence continues at coordinate 43,695,640 of OY740783.1, read as the reverse complement.
TAATCCCAACAGTTAATTGTTCTGATTGGTGTCAACTTAAATTTAACTGGATGAATTAAAGTACCCCAATCCTCAAATATAGTTTGGGCTGCAACAGTTAATTTAGTAAAATACAGCATTTAAAAGCATTATCCAGATAGGTGATAACAAATGTTCTAATTCCCTGAGCAGCCCAAGCACTGGTTGAACTAATTTGGTAAATAAACCTGGGAGCTGAAGTAGCCCATTTGTAACGGTTACTGTTGCATTGACCCATCCAGATAAATTTCAAATATCTCCAGTGATCCCTGTGAATGGGAAGTGAATAGCATGCATCTCTGAGATCGATGCTTGTCATATAGCTCCTATAGAATCAATAATTGGTCAGTAACGAAGTATCCCATTTTGAAAGTCTATACTGCACATCTGGATGAAGTGATATCCTGCATCTTTCACCCTATCCTGAAAGGCAATCCAGCCCATTATACTGGGCCTGTCTCGAAAGACAACTCCGGCCCCAATTCCAAGCCTGCTTGAAACCTAGTATGTTGTGCAGTATAAAGTAATCGCATGTTATCATCAGTTTATTAAACCCAGATCTAAATATCATGCAAGCATGGTCACTTGTAGATAAACACAATTGTAAATATTAACAACATGGATATGGTCCACAAACCCATGTTTTGGAAGAACCAGACCCACCTACCTCCATGGATACCGGTGGTCGTATGTTAAGCCGTTAGGCTTTGGTCTGAAAACTCTCATCATACTGAGCCTGCCTCATAAGACAGCTCTGGCCTTAATTTTGAACCTGCCTCGAAAGGCAACGCTGGCCATATTTCCGTGCCCAGCTTTCAAGCTGCCACTGGCTTCAGTGAACCGCTGCCCCCGATGCAGGCGTGGGGTGTGTCGTTGCCTGCCGATGAAGCTTTGCTTGTCGTCGGTTCCTTGATTAGTCCGACAGCTTTTGCTTCCACATCCTGGTCTTACCTGTGGGAAAAGTCTTACCTGAAGAGAGGATTCGGCGGCTGGTTTCATTTCTTGGATTTCATGCTCTCCAATATCTCCAAGTTCACTGCCAGCACTTGTAGCATTCGCGATTATCTCTTGAAGCCATATGCATATGCTCCAGTATGTTCCACGGACATACTTTGAATTTGAAGTCAGTTCCATACTGATCACTCGCACTGCCTTCCACAGAGAGGGAGTTTCATAGGCAGCCCTGAAAACAGGTGCTGCCGCAGGCCCCTGGGGCTACCTGCACTGACATGGCCCCACCAGCGGCCCTATGTCAGGTTTTGGCTCTGGGTCAGACTGAAAACTGACCCTGAATGCTCCCCTCCTCAGAGAGGGAGACATTATGCACCCTTAACCAGGTGCCGCTGCCTGCGGGTTCTCCATAACACCCGGGCTGATAACTCCCTTCTTTGGAGTATATCATTGTGGAGCACCTCTCCATCAGGCGCTCCATGTGGGTTTGAACATTTGAAAACGTTATCAATTTAAATTACACTTACATTTACATCTAAATTTACATCTAAATCCAAGTCATTTATATATGTAAAACAAACTTGGTGCCTGGACTTTTCTGTTGCAGTCCAGTGAAGACATGGCGATGTTGTCTAATCTCGTAGATTTTCTTTAGCTTTAGGGTAATTTTTTTAATTGGCAGATATGCAACATATACTTAAACAGCAAGAGGTAAAATTCCAACACAGTATCATAGTGTGCCAATATTTATTTTAATGAGTGGACAAGTTTAGCATTTTTCATATAAATACAGATTTACTTTACTGATTGTTTTAATGTGGAAGCTGAAGTGAAAGGAGAGAATGAGGGGGATCTGTAAATGAAGTGGAGCCGGTGGCAAGATGAAGACTAGCAATTTGGATATTGCTTTGTGTGGGATTGTTTGATGGGTCTGCAAGGGAGATAACTGTCAAAACAAGGAATTGGCAAGTTAACAAAAAATGCTGAAGAAACTCAGCGGGTGAGGCAACATCTATGGAGAGGTGACATTTTGGGTCGAGACTGAAGTCTGAAGAAGGGTCTCGACCCAAAACGTCGCCTATTCTATTTCTCCATGGATGCTACCTTACCCGCTGTTTCTCCAACACTTTCTTTCTCCAACCCAAATGCCTTGTTCACTACGGCATCCACCTGACTGTCCACCCTCATTTTCAGGGAACTATACACCTGTACTCCCAGATCTATTTTCTGCAGCACCCTCCTGGGCTCTATCATTTACTGTGCTAGTCCAACCCTATTTAATGGGAAGAGTTCAATGCCATTTGCCATTCCTTGGTTCATCTTCCCAACTGATCCAAATCTTCTTGTAAACTTGCATATCCTTCTTTACTGTCTACTATAGCCAATTTTCATGTAATCTGCAAATATACTAAAAATGTTAACTACAGTTTAATCCAAATTGTTAATGTAACAGCAGTGGGCCCATGACTGACACCTGCAGCACACAACTAATCACAAGCCTTCAAACCAAAAAACACCCCTTCACGACTACGCAATAGACAAAAAGTGCTAGACTAACTCAACGGGTTAGGCAGCATCTGGCCTGTTCTCCAGATATGCTACCTGACCTGCTGCGATACATCAGCACTTTGTGTCGTATTTTTTAAACCAGTATCTGCAGTTCCTTATACTTCCACAACTGCATGTTGATTCTCTTTTTTTATATATTTTTATTAGAGGCCATACATATTACAAATTATATAATATTTTTCAGATATACATATTACATTTCCAAAATTATGTAAATATTACCAAGCCATATATATAAGCCTCAATTTTTTTAATAGTGTGAAAAAGAGAAAAAAAAAGAATAAAGAAAGAATAGAGAATAATTTAAAGAGTGTGATTATAATTTTAATTCGAAGAGAAAAAGATTAGAAAAAAAAGGAAAAAACATAACCAATAAACAATTATTATACTTAAAGAAAAAAAACAGTATACATCTTATCAATGAATGGAACAATTTCTAATTATAATATATGGAGACAAGTATATAAATCTCAGATTAAACATTTTCGTTTGATCTTACCACCGGGTACTTATTGTTTCAATGCTGAGCCCAGCTACCCCTTCATATAATCAGTGAATGGAGACCATATTTGTTCAAAAAGCTCATGTTTATCCATTAGGATAAACCTAATTCTCTCCAATTGCAACGTCTCCAACATTTCCACTGTCCACATTTTAATTGTAGGGGATAATGGTCCCTTCCAAAATTTTAATATTAATTTTTTTCCAATTATTAAACAATAATCCAGAAAGTTTCTTTGATTTGCTGTTAATGTTTGATTTGAATCTGAAACACCAAATATTATTAATTTTCGGTCAGGAATTAATGTAATCTTAAGAACTATGGAAATAATTTTGAAAATCTCAATCCAATAACTATTACGTTTTGTACATATTACAAAACTATGAGTTAAATCAGCTTCTATGTGCTGACATTTATCACACAATGGTGATATATTAGGAAAAATTCTATTTAATTTCTTTTTTGAGTAATGTAATTTATGTAATACTTTGAATTGTATCAAAGTATGTCTGGCATTTAATGAACAGCGATGAATTCATTGTAAGCTTTCTTCCCAAAAATCTTCTGATATCGGTAAACCAGTTTCATTTTCCCATTTTTGTCGAAATTATTCAGTTGTTGGTATTTCCCTGTCCAAAAGAATGTTATATATATATGCTATTAATTTTTCTGTGTTTGGATGCTTATTAAGTACTTCATCCAGTAAACCTGGATCTCTATTTCTATAATCTTGCGTATTTAATTTGACATAATCTCTGATTTGTAATAAATTATTTGCTTGCAATCCATAAATCTCTTTCAACTCCTGAAATGAGAGAAATTTCCCATTCCTGTAAAGATGTTCTATCATAGAAACATAGAGAATAGGTGCAGGAGTAGGCCATTCGGCCCTTCGAGCCTGCACCGCCATTCAATGTGATCATGGCTGATCATCCAACTCAGTATCCCGTACCTGCCTTCTCTCCATACCCCCTGATCCCTTTAGCCACAAGTGCCACATCTAACGCCCTCTTAAATATAGCCAATGAACTGGCCTCAACTACCTTCTGTGGCAGAGAATTCCAGAGACTCACCACTCTCTGTGTAAAGAATGTTTTCCTTATTTCGGTCCTAAAGGAATTCCCCCTTATCCTTAGACTGTGACCCCTTGTTCTGGACTCCAACATCGGGAACAATATCCTTATTATTCCTAAATTTTTCCAATGTCTAAACCCCACATCCAATGTCGAGGGTTTAAACAGAGGATTATTCATAATTGGTAAACAAAGCGGCATAGTTTCTAAATGTAAAGTCAATTATTTGTTTCCAAATACGTATATTATTTAAAATTATAGGATTTTCCTTATATGTTTTTTTTGTACCACCCTTGGGGCAAGGAGTATTGTATTTATATCGAATGGTAAACAATCTTCCTTTTCTATTCTTAACCAAACTGGGTCCTGTTACATATGTACCAGGCAAAAATTAAAGTTCTTAATCTGAACCGCCCAAAAATAATATAAAAAATTAGGTAGGGCTAGGCCACCATTTATCTTAGATTTACATAAGTGTATTTTACTTATTCTGTGATTTTTATAATCCCAAATAAAGCTGTTGACAATGGAATCAATTAAAAAAAAAAAAAATTTTTAGGAATATATAGCGGGATGGCTTGAAATAAATATAGTAATTGTGGCAAAAAAATCATTTTAATGGCATTTATTCTACCAATCATTGATATCGGTAATGTTTTCCAATATAAGATATTTTTAAATTTATTTAGTAATTGGGGGAAATTTGATTTAAATAAATATAAGATTTTGATACATTAATTCCAAGATATTTAATTTGATTATTAACTATTTTAAATGGACATTTTTGTAATTTATTCAATTTTATTCCTGTTATAGGCATAATTTCACTTTTATTCCAGTTAATTCTATATCCTGAGAACATACTAAATTCAGTTATAACATCAAGTAATTTAGGAATACTAATCTCCGGTTTTGTTATGTATATCAAAACATCGTCTGCATATAAAGATATTTTGTTAATTGTGGTTTTAGTATTGTATCCATAAATTTCTGGTTCTGATCTAATCCTTTCGGCCAATAATTCTATAGCAAGTGCAAATAATAAGGGTGATAATGGACAACCTTGTCTACAACCCCTAGAAAGATTACATTTTGCTGATAACATTTGATTTGTTAGGATTCTTGCTGTTGGGCCAGAATATAAAATTCTAACCCATTTGCAAAATCCTTCTCCCAGTTGAAATTTCTGCATTATCCTAAATAAGTAAGGCCATTCGACCTGGTCAAACGCCTTTTCCGCATCCAGGGATATAACTGCTAATTCAATATCATTCACTCTTTTCGAATAAATGATATTAAATAGACGTCTTAAATTATAAGTGGAATATTGTTTAGGAATAAAACCCGTTTGATCATGATGTATTAATTTATTGATCACTAAACTTAACCTTTGAGATAAAATTGTTGTTAATATTTTTTGATCTGTATTTAAAAGAGCTATTGCTCTATATGATCCTGGGTCTTCTAGATCTTTATCTGCTTTAGGAATAAGTAATTATGGATTCTTTTAGGGTTTCTGGAAGCTGTTCTTGCTCATAGGCATCTTTATATATAGTTCGTAGCCGTGGGGCGATCAAATCATGAAACTTCTTATAAAATTCAATACCCAAACCGTCGGGGCCTGCAGTTTTACCATTCTTCAATGATCTAATTGATTCCTCAATGTCTTTTGCTGATATTTCAGCATCTAATAATTCTCTACCTTCCTGATCTAATCCATTAATCTGACATTCCTGGATAAATGCTTCCATTCCATCGGATTGATCCATTACCTTTGATGTATAAAGTTTTTGATAGTATTGTTGGAATCTATCATTAATGTCTTTTGGTAAAGTTAATATTTCTCCTTGTTCAGATCTGACCTTATATATCATTTTTTCTTCATCTGATTTTCTTAGTTGACGAGCTAACAATTTATGTGGTTTATCCCTGAATTCAAAATATACTTGTTTGGTCTTTTGAAAAAGTTTAATAAACATACTTTGTATCTCATTTAACTTATATTTTAATGTTGCAATTTTGTTATGTATAACCCTAGATGGAGACACAGCATTTTCCATGTCCAACTGCCTTATTTCATTTTCCAAATTCTGTTGAATCTTTCGGTTTTCCTTATTCAGATGTGCCTGCGTAGATATTATAGCACTCCGTATAAAAGCTTTAAATGTGTCCCATAAGAGAGACAATGAAATTCCAGGTTTATCATTAGTCTCAAAAAATAATTCAATCTGTTTAACCAGATAATCATAACAAGCCTTATCATTTAATATTTGAGGATTAAATCTCCATTGCGAATATCTATTAGTTATACCCTTTAAATTAATCTTGAATGTTAATGGAGCATGTTCCGAGATAATAATATTATAATATTTTGAATCATACGTAAATGGGACAAGCTTTGAATCTATTAGAAAATAATCTATCCTAGAATAAGTTCCAAATACCGGAGAGTAAAATGAGTATTCTCGACCATTGGGATTATAATTTCTCCAAATATCCTTGACATTAGCTGAACTAATAAACAAATTTATGAATTCACTTGATTTAGATATAGCCTTCCTTTTAGTTGATGATCTATCTAAATAATTATCCAAAGTGCAATTTAAGTCACCCCCAATTATTAAATTGTGCTGTGTTACTATAGGAATAGTGTTGAATATTTTCTTAAAAAACAGCGGATTATCAAAATTAGGTCCATATATATTCATAAGTACAACCTTCTTCGAGTATAGTTCACCAGTAACTATTATGTATCTACCTTCAGGATCTTCTATTATTGAACTATGTTTAAATTGAATACCCTTACGAATAAGTATGGCAACTCCTCGAGATTTATGAGTAAATGATGAATGGTACACCCTAGAAATCCAATTTGCCGTTAATCTATATTGTGCATCCTTTTTTAAATGGGTCTCTTGAAGATAAATTATGTCTGTTTTCGTTCTATTTAATTGCGCCAAACCCTTACCTCTTTTAATTGGTTCATTAATACCTTTTACATTCCAACTACAGAAGGTGATTCCATCACCCCCCTTTTTCCTATTAATGTCTTGCATTTTGGTATTATGGTGTATTATAATGAGGTAGATGTCTCAGCATATACATCCCAATTTCGTACCCTAGTTTGTGATCAACAAATGTTAATACTAATAACTTTATCTGACATGCGTATCTCCTCCAGTCTACTGTATAATACCATTCATAAGTAAAATAATATAATTCAACGTATAACATATTAAAAAAACAATATAAAAATAAAAATAAAAAAAGTTAATAATATTAGTAGAAAAGTGCAGGAAAAAAAAGTGTCTATTACTACATTAATTGTGATTAATGTAAGCCACACTAGTGTGGCTATTAATCTACGGACTTCCGTTGGGGAAAAAAAAGATGTTTATAATTCTAGCTCCGTAAATGCCTTAAGGGCAATATATTTAGGGGCGGGGCGTTACATTTCTATACTTATTAATGCTTTATTATTGTAACTACTACTATCGTTTTAAATTGTTTAAGGAGGAGTAACATACATTTGTAAATAATGGTTAGTACTAAACTATTACTATTGTATACTAATTTATTATTAATAATCATTATGCTCTCCATGTCCAATGATTTTAAAAGTTCATCATTCTTCCTCCTTCTTGCTGGGTAAACATCGGCATCAGGTAAGTGTTGAATATGATTCAAGTTCATTATTCTTCATCCTCATCTCCATCTTCTCTCTGTGTTCCCTCGGCTTCTCCTTCTTCTTCCTCTTCCAGCTCCTCCTCGATATTACGAGCGAACTCAAGAGCTTCGGTATGCTTAATGAAGTGGTGCTCTTTATTCTCATAGCTTATTCGTAATGTGGCAGGATACATCAGGCCATATTTCAGGCCCTTTATATTCCTGAGGATGTACCTTGTTTCAGTAAATAAGGCTCTTCTCTTGGCCACTTCCGCAGGATAATCTCTGAATATGCTGATCTTGTCGCCATCATAAAGCAGATTCTTCTTACGAATTATTATCTTCATCATATCTTCCAAAGCATGATCGTAGACCACCTTCACAATCAGTTGTCTTGGTGGTGAACCAGTCTTTGGACGTCGTCTCAGTGCCCTGTGCGCTCGGCCAAGCAGGGGTGCTTGCTCCAGATTCAAGCCATTTTTCAGAAGATTTGCAGCAAACTCTCTGGTGTCTTGTACTCCCTCCTTGCCTTCACGCATGCCCACAATACGCAAGTTCTTGCGCCGTTGCCTTCCCTCCAAGTCAATACAATTCTCAGTTATTTTATTCAATAAATCTGTTAAACGCTTGTTCTCGGAGAGAAGTTTCTCATTCGCCTTAGCACTTGAGTCAGCAATACTGGTCAATTCCTTTATTGCCTCTTGTTGTTGATCAAGTGTTCTTATAATAGGTTCCAACTTGAGATCAACCGCAAGTTCCACACCACCAACTTTGTGATTTACTTCGTCCATGTGTTGTTTTAGATCAGCATCTGCTTTTATCTTCCATTCATCCATCATAATTTTTACTGTGGTTACAACTTCTTTTTTCAATTCCTCTTTAACTTGCTCTTTAAATACTTCAATATCAGCTCTGAGTAACTTAAATTCTTCTTTATATTCTTTTTTCATTTTTTTAAGCTCACCCATAATGGTGGTTTTCAGATCTTCCTTGTTGATTCTTTCCTCCAAGATAACTTTTAATCTTGCATCCCACGTGATCTAACCTTCCAGAAATGCCTACCATGTTTAACCTTGTCAAAGGCCTTGCCAAAGTCCATATAGATGATATCCACTGCCCTGCCCCCACCAATCCTCTTGATGACCTCTTTTTTTTAAAAGAAGAAAAATCCATTGTTTCTGTCCTAAACTTGCTGTGCAATCACATTTCTTGGCCAAAGACTGAAACTTGTGCATTGATGCATACCATGGCAAGCTCCCAAGTGCAAATGGAAAACTGAAACCATGGCCAAAACAATTTTGATATTGTAGCTCTGAGAAGTATACATGGGCTGAAGTGAAGGCTGTTTCAAATCTCATTCTGTAAATATTACAGTTGGGAAACTTGTTAAGAGACAAAGCTAAACAGCATGGTTTGGGAACAGCTCCATCAAAATCGACAAGAAATTGCAGAGAATTGTGAATGTGGCCCAGACCATCACACAAACCAACCTCCCTTCCATTGACTCGTTTTACACCTCATGTTGCCGTAGCAAGGCCAGCAGCATAATCCAGGACAAGTTGCACCTCGGCCATTCATTCTTCTCCCCTCTCATCAGAGAAGAAGTATAGAAGTGTCAAAACTACACCTCCAGATTCACGGACAATTTCAGCCCAGCAGTTATTCGGCAACTGAACCTCCTGACCAACAACTAGACAGCTGTCCTGAGCTACTATCTACCTCTTTGAAGGCCCACAGACTATCTTTAATTGGAATTTACTGGACTTCATCTAGCACTAAGCTTTGCACATGTTATTCTCTTTATCATGTATATGTACACTGGAAGGCCCAATTGTAATCATGTATTGTCTTTCTGCCGACTGGTTAGCACAGAACAAAAGCATTTCACTGTACCTTGGTACATGTGACTCTATAAACTAAACCAATTCTAACCACACCACATGGCAAGAACGATATGTTCAAGCAATGAGTTAGGCTGTTATGGCTGGGTGGACTTAGACTGGTGGAATGTGCAGTTCCAATGACTAAGGAATTCCTACTTGGATTTAACAGCCGGACTGTGAACCATCAAAAAGTTATTTGCTCCTGTTTCCCTGAAATTAGTTCAACAATTGTTTAGTTCCTGTGAAAATAATTTGGAGTTTTCAACATGTCCTAAAAATCCGATCTGTATTTTAATTTTCTTCCAACCATAATTTCTGTATTACAAGGTAACCATTACCTAAAAATGGCAGGTAAATTGAGCACCTGCCATTGGGTCACTTTCAAAGTGGGACAGGTCGCATTGCAGTGTTCACAGCTTGTTGAGGAAATCTCCATTATCAGGCCGTTACCGATAATGATCTATTGGGCAGTGAAACATCTACTCCATGGAACAAAAGAAGGGCAATCTCTGATTCAGAAACAATATTCAACCCCCACCCGAACCATGGAACTTGTGGGCCATTACATTCTGGAGCAAGGTATTAATACTGAGAGGTGGAATTTTATGGCAAAAGCTGTTTGTGTTGTAATTACTGCACGTGAACCAGAGCATATAATTTTGGTTTCAGGTTGTGCGAGCTTCTGATGAACCAAGTTGTAGAAATGCCTGAACATGATGTTGGTGCTGTTCACATATCCACACACAATAGTGTGGACCATTCATGCAAAACCCATGGAATTCAGTCGTTGGAATAGACTGCAGATGAGTACTCTTACTGTCCAAAGCTTATCTATTGTTGTTTCTTGAAGATCTCCACAAGCTCACCATCTGATAGTGACTACATTCCACTCCCAGCAACTCATTGTAATTCTCCTCCATCAATGTGAATTAGCAAACAAGCGTCTTTGAGTTAAATGTATATTGCTGGTTCTTCATCATGGGTTTCATGTGCAATCGAATTTTGCAGTGAACAAAAAATATGTTCTCTTGCTGCATACTGCACACTTAATTGTTCTGTTCCTGGCACTTAAATGTTTCTAAGACATGGTTTCTACACGTTGAACTGTAAACATGGGACAGTTCTTCCCTGTATTCACTTATTTTGTATTTGGCTACTTTGAAGTTGCTATATAATACATACATTCTCATTGGCTGAATCACTGATATACCATTTTACCCACAATAAACTGTCTGCAGAAATCTACACTGACGATTGCCCCACTGTATGCTGAAGCAATTGCACTACTATGGTATTTTAGTGAATAATCATAACAGAAAATTATACTTAACTAGACCAAAGGGGACCTGTTGGGTCCCGTCCCCCCAATGCGTGGTGGGGGGGGGGGGCAGCCTTTGGCATCACACATACACACACACACACTAACCCCCCCCAATATTATATTAATATTATTAATTTGCTCCTTTTACCCCATCCCCCGCCCTATCCCCTCATGCATAACCTCCATCTGTGCAAGTTGGTAACCCCCAATCGTGAGGTAAATCTCTACCGGAATATGTAAAAAATTCACATTACCGGGTTTTCGAGGAGATGTGAATCAAAGAAGTTCAGGCATGCAAGCAAGCATACATCCAAGTAAACATCCAAGATCAGACTTTTATAAATTACTAGATTAAGTGGGACCCGTTGGGTCCCAGCATCACATGGGAGGGCTGGTCCCCCAATGTAATATTCCACCTCTCCACCAATTGCAATATTGGTGGGTAGGCTTTCTGGAGTGCTTCCATTTCAAGCAGGGTGCAAGGCCACTAAAGACAGCGAGTCGTGACTTCTCCCTCCCCCATCTTACAGAGACTGCCACACCCACACTTCTGGGTTTTATAGTCCCTCCCACCAGAAGGGGCGTGGCCTTCATGGCATGATTGACAGGAGAGAGAATCTCAACATTTTTTAAACACTAATAACTCTTTTATTTTTCATCGACGGGAAAAATCCTCGGCACACGATGAGCAGAGGGGGACTGAGTAAGATGGCCAAAAATCACAGCCATACGTGGTAGCGTTTTTTTCTAAAATCAATATAAAGCACAAACAGGAAGTGGTCAAGATTAAACTTTTAATTAAATAGAAGGCAAGGCAGCTCACTTTAGCACTTTCAAAACCAAAGGCAACACAGCTTTAGCACTTTCAAACCAAAACACACTTTTGCATTTTCAAACTACATTTTCAAACCACATTAAGGGCACTGACAGGTCAGTAAAACCACTCACAGTTTAGTAGACATATGTTGAGTGTTATTCACAGCTCAGACTGAGAATTGCAACCTCTTACTCCCCCATCTTGCAGAGAACTGAGGCACCTCCACACTTCCGGGTTTTATAGTCCCTCCGGAAGGGGCATGGCCTTCAGGAGAGAAAATCTCAACATTTTTTAAACACTAATATCTCTTACTTTTCATCGATGGGAAAAATCCTCGGCACCTGATGAGCGGAGGGGGGCTGAGTTAGATGGCTAAAAATCACAGCCATACGTGGTAGTATTTTTTTCTAAAATCAATATAACAGGAAGTGGTCAAGATTAGACTTTTCATTATATAGAAGGCAAGGCAGCTCTAATTAGGCAAGGCAGCTCTTACTAGGCAAGGTAGCTTGCTTTAGCACTTTCAAAACCAAAGGCAACACAGCTTTAGCACTTTCAAACCAAAACAGACTTTTGCATTTTCAAACTACATTTTCAAACCACATTAAGGGCACTGACAGGTCAGTAAAACCACTCACAGTTTAGTAGACATGTGTTGAGTGTTATTCACAGCTCAGACTGAGAATTGCAACCTCTTACTCCCCCATCTTGCAGAGAACTGAGGCACCTCCACACTTCCGGGTTTTATAGTCCCTCCGGAAGGGGCATGGCCTTCAGGAGAGAAAATCTCAACATTTTTTAAACACTAATATCTCTTACTTTTCATCGATGGGAAAAATCTTCTTGTCCTGAGTAAGATGGCCAAAAATAACAGCTGAAGTGGCAGCATTTTTTCTGAAATCAATATACAGAACAACAGGAAGTGGTCAGGATCAGACTTTTAGTAATATAGATATGATGTGCAAAGTGCGTTGGCAAGTCAGCTGAATTATTGCACACATGATATAATTGGAATGTTCGGATAATATACATGAGTTCCAATTTTAACAAAACCATTGGAAGACCTTTATGCATATTTTACATCCATTTGAAGAAAAAAAAGACTTACTAAACTCTATAGATAAGTTTTTTCCCAAGGAGTTCCCAATACATTCTGGAAATGCTTCTCATGAAAATATTGCCAAAGGCTATTCTCACAGAGCTTGTGCTGTTGTACTTTTATAAAATATTACAAGATTTATATTGCTCTTTGTTCCATTTTACTGAATTTCAAACATTCTCCAAGAAAGCCAGGATCAGGATAAGATGCTTTTTTTCATTATTTGTCCAGGCTCTCAGCATTTGATAATTTTTCCTGAATTGTAAATGTTGTAGGTTCCAATTCACTTTATACAGTTGTTCTAACCCATGCTGGAATATTTTAGATACTTCCAAAGTCCCTCAGTCTTTTGTACAAATGGCTGTTCTTCATTCTGAACAAGTGAGAGCATTTGAATTAGATTGATGTCTGATGTCCAAGTCTACGGGACAGCAGGAGTAATTGGCAATGTTGAGTAGGAGGATGAAGCAACAATAAAATAAGGGTTTATGCTCCAACTTTTAAACAGCACTGTCCCACTATTTTTTCCCATCACAAATCCATATTAAAATAAATCTTGAAAATGAACATTTTCCATTTATAGTAAGAAGCTGGTTAGAGAAACTGAAAATATAATTTGGGTTGGTTTGCCCTGAATGCTTTCCAACAACTTGTAATGTTGATTGTCACCTCTGCTAAAATGTTAACAAGTTTATTATTCCTCCAGAAATACCAAGTGGAGAGGAACTTTATTCACAACACCACACAGATGGTGAGCAGAGAAAAGTGTTCTCACGGAGAATGATATAATATTAAATATTTCAGTTAACAGTTTTTTTAGTATGATTCATGCGTTTAAGCACCATAGAGTCAGCCTCACACTATGGAAATAGACCCTTTGCCTCAATTTGTCCATGCCAGCCATGATTATCATTTTTATATATAATCATAGCAATAATTGTATGCAGACGATTAAAGGAAAATGGTGAGGTGGAATGTTGTCCAGGATACCCTGCTGCTCAACATTAGCGATTGTGAGATCTTTTGGGTTTAGCTGAAAATAATGTTTGTATCTTAACTGAGCACACTATCTACCTATCTATTCACAGTCACAGTTTAAGAATAAGGGGTAGGCCATTTAGGACTGAGATGAGGAAAAACGTTTTCACCCAGAGAGTTGTGAGTCTGTGGAATTATCTGCCACAGAAGACAGTGCAGGTCAATTCACTGGATGTTTTCAAGAGAGAGTTAGATTTAGCTCTTAGGGCTAATTGAATCAAGAGATATGGGGAAAAATCAGGTACGGAGTACTGATTTTAGATGATCAGCCATGATCATATTGAATGCCGGTGATGGGTCGAAGGGCCGAATGGTCTACTCATGCACCTATTTTTCTGTTACTATGGTTCTACTTCAGGCTTAAAAATGCTTCAACAAGCTTAGAGGCGAGGTTTGAACCCACAATTAATCAACTCAGAAGTTGGAGCAATGAAGATGCTTGTGTTTCCATCTGAATCAGGGTGATATCGGTTATAATAGTAAGATTAAATGAGAACTTACCAGTTTGAAGTTTGATTCTTATTTTATGAGGAGTTACGATGAGGGATTATGTGAAGAAGCCCCGCCAGGTGCATGCGCATCATACTTCAAAGCAACGGCGTGAAAACACAGAAACAAATAGCCGAAGTAACATAGTAAGGCTTTTAGAAGACTAGAACTACCAGATGATCCTTTAGATTATGAGGGTGGGAGCAGAGGGCACATAATCCCTCATCGTAACTCCTCATAAAATAAGGATCAAACTTCAAACTGGTACGTTCTCGTTTTCTCTTACTATTTTACTTCGGAGTCACGTGAGTGACTACGTGAAGATTTCAAAGCTCTGTGATTTCATGCCATAGATGCACTCGATTGAGACACTCTGCTTCGGTTGACACAATAGTGAATAAATAATATATTGAACATTGCTTTGAATTATTCAATAACTATTTTTAATAATAACAAAAACCAGTAATAACCCTCTGTCCCAGGGGGAAATTGCAAACAATAATATGAAACAAAGCAAATTAAATTAAATGGAACCCAAAACAGCATGCCCAAACCGTGGCCCTGTCTGTACAGGTTTGTCATAAAATTTTGAAAACGTTGACTCTCTAGACCATCCTGCGGCCCCGAGGATTTGATCTAGCGGCACGTCCTGCTCCTTTGCCGCGGATGTTGCTGCCGCCCTGGTGGAGTGAGATTCATGAGTGTCTACTCCAGCATAATGCAGAACCTGTTTCAGCCATCTAGAAATAGTTTGTACTGACACTCTGTTAAATGTTTTTTTGTGACAAATGAGCAGTCCTGCCTCAGAACATCTGAGACTCTTAGTTAGCTCAATATATTGGCCTAAGTGTTTGACTACAGATAACATTTGGTCAACAGGATATGCTTTAAAGATCACCTTGGTTACAGCCATTCCGGGCCTGCTTTGCTTGATTAAATTATAGACATAAAATGTAATGTCATCTACAGACAATTGCATGCAATCTAGTCGTAACAATTGTAATGTTTGTGCCCTTTGCGCTGAAACAAGCGCCATTAGCATAACCACTTTAAGTGTTAATCTCTGAAAAGATAATGACGTAATTGGAGCCCATTACCGAAGCAGTGTGAGAACTATACTGACATCCCAGATTTCTGTATATCTAGGCTTACGAGGATTTTTGTTAAAAATTCCTCTCATGAAGCGGGATACAAACGGATGAGACCCGATAGGTTGTTGTTGTTCTGAAAAATGCCCTCAATAGGAGGACAAAGCACTCCAAGCACTGTTAATGGCAATATAACTCAAGTGCTCATCAAAATGCAACATAGCAAGGCACTACAACACATCACATATGCTTGCAGCATGATAAGATATATCTGATTGTACACAGAACATCTCCCATTTCTTTATATGAGACACATGTTGTTTCTTAGTGCTATCTCTCCAAGCTGCAGTTATAACATCCATGGTCCTGTTCGACAATCCAAGGCCTTGGAATGGTCTGGTCAGAACCTGCAGACCAACATATTAATACGGTCATGTAATGGGTGACTTTCTCCTGTAACCGGATGCACCAACAAACTACTGCAGCTGGGAATCATCATGAATGGCTGAGTCATCATTCTGAGTACTAATGGAACCACCAAATCGCCTGTGGCAGAGTCACACTCTATTTTGGTGAGGCATTGCCTGATCAGACAAAATGGAGGAAAAGCATAAAAGAATGAATGCCCCCAATGTAGCGAGAATACATTCAACGCTACTGCTCCTGGATCCGGCTCCCATGAAACATATTTAGGCAACTGGTGATTCAATCTGGATGCAAACAGATCAATATCTGGCAACCTAAATCGAGTGACAATTGTTTGAAAAATTTCAGGATTTAACATCCATTCTATATTGTCATTGAACTTTTGTGACCTTTTGTCTGCTACCACATTGTCTCTACCTGGTGGATAGATGGCTGAAACCCAGATGTTCCTTGAAATACACCAGTGCCACGTGAGGTTAGCCAATTTATCACATGATACTGATCTGGCTACTCCCATGTGATTAATATATGCCACGGCTGTGGTGTTATCGATCTGGAGTTGAACATGTAAATTATTCATTGTGGAACAATATGTTTTTAATCCATAAAATGCCCCCAATAACTCCAAATAATTTATCCCGTGTCTGTGGAGAATAAATCTTCTTGTACATTCCATCTACCCCCACAGCTAGACTTGCTGTCCGTAGCTCCCCATCCGAGAGTGCTCACATCAGTTTGTAAAACCACTGAAGGTTCCTGCACCAAAATGTTTTTGGTAGTTTGACTAACATTAATAATCCACCATTGCAATTCAGCTAGAGCTGTGGTTGGTAACTGCATAAACCGATCAAAATGGCCTGCATGCTATTTTAGTGCTTGTTCTCTGGCTCTTTGCAGACTTTGATAATGCAAAGGTCCGAACTCTACTGCAGGAAAAGCTGCTACCAATTTCCCAATCACCTTAGCTACTTCTCGGATGGAGGGATAAAGTTTTTGCGCGAGGCAAGTTCAGAAATTTGTAATATCCACAGCCTTGGCTGTTGGTAATGTTACTGTCATATCAACTGAATCAATGAGAAACCCCAAATACTCAATTTTTTGGGCTGGCTGTACCTTCGACTTAGTTGGATGGACCAGAAACCCCAATCTTTCAAACAGATTCTTGGTTGCTGAAACCGACTCTTCTGCTGACTCTTTAGTGTTGCTGATAATTAAGATATCATCTAAATAAGCCATTACAATGTGATTATGGGCCCTTAATAGCCCCTGCACTGGTTTCAACAATTTTGTAAACAGCCTAGGGGCTGAACGTAATCCATTAGGCAATGCTTTGTATTGCCACAGCTGTCCCATCCAATTAAATTTCAAGTATCTGCGATAATGAGCATGAATTGGTGCTGAATAATATGCATCTTGTAGATCTATAGTTGCCAAAGAACAGCCCTGTGATAACAGCTGTTTAGCAGTAACGAAGGTGTTCATTTTAAAATGCCTATATAGAACATAAGAATTTAAGTGAGTGAGGACCAGAATAACTCTGCACCCCCCCATCTTTTTTAGGTCTGGGGAATATATTAGACACAAATTGTTGAGGATGGTTAACCGTCCTCTCAATCACCCTTTTTTGGCATAAATTCTTAATCTCTTTTACCTGCTGAGTCTCTGGAGCAGAAAACACCAACAGTCTATTAGGCTTGTGCTGTTCAGGTGGGTCTATTCCTGAGATAAACTCAATTGTAGAACCTGGCACAGTATTTAATATAAACCGATCAGATGTTATGCAGCACCATTCATTATAAAACAATTGTAATCTACCTCCAACAGGAGGTTGTACACCAGAAACCTTATCCTTAACAAAATTTTCTGTACCTCCATAGTCAGCCTGTAAGGTTTCTTTCTGCCCATACTGGGGTTGTTGCTGGTCTGTCCTAGTGGGTAAAATCGTTGCCCCACTGGCCTCCCTCTGCTGGGCCCAGCACCTGCATCCGACCTGTACATCAAACCAGGCTTTCGTAATGGTGGTCTTGAGATGGTTGGTTTCATCAACCCGATTGTTTTTGCCTCATCATCTATTTCTCGAATCTGTTTAATTAGGTCTGCTCCAAATAGATAGTCAGGCGGTTGTACATTTGTAGCCCTGCATAAAGCTGCAAATTTCTGATTTAATGTCGGCCGGATGGCGATCTTCCTAATGCAGTTTACTTCGAAGAATGCATTACAGAAAAGGGCCAGCATGTCTTTCTGGGTTGGTGTCATCGGTGTCCCTTGGACCGTTTTACCCAATGCAGTTATTCCTGCCGCCACCAGTTGGAGGACACGCTGAAAGCGAACTTCTTGTCCTCTCATAGATGCACTCATGGGTGCCCAGAATGTCAGGTTTACGGTGGGCATCCTGAGTGAGGCACAATTGACGGGTGTTTTGTATTTTGCTGTGGTTTCTTCCATCATGGTGAGACACCAAATAGTTCACATTGGTGGTGAGATATTCGTCCATTGCCTCACCTGTCCCTTCCGGAATAGCAAAACTCCTTGCTCCATCCGGGACACCTGGAGCGTGGCTCTTGTGCTCTGGTGTATGCACATGAGCAGTGACACCAGAATCAGGGTCAGTTTCCTCCTGCCCTGCTTCTCCCGAGTCATACTCAAGGGAGGCATCCTCCAGTCCTATACAAGGCGCTGGAAGGAAATCCCCTTGCTGATAAGCACCATATTCTTCTTCATATGGGTCAATTCGAGAAGCTGCCTGGGGAATCAATGGGGCCTTTGACCCCTGGCTTATCAGAGTGTGGAGCATTTGTTCCATATTTTGAAGTCTCCCCCACATTCTTTTTCTATCCGGTGGGGAGTCTTCTTCTTCAGACCCGTCAGATAAAACGGGTCTGACAGACTTACGTTTAGCTTTCCGCTGAGTTGCAGTGGCCTCAGTCTCCTGAGTCACTGGAGCTGGTGTAGATTGTGCAGTTGCCAGTATAGCGGCAGCCGGTATCGGAACCGGCGTTACCGGCCTAATCTCCCGAACCGATCTGATTTGTGAATCCGCATCTCCGCTGGATCCACGCTTGGTCCGAACTCTCCTACCTGAACGCTCCATGCCACCGACTCCTACTGACTCCACGAGCCAGATTTATGAAGTTTAAATACTTCCAGGAACAAGTTTAAACTCACTTATCTGTGAAGTTCCTACTTACCGCTGGTGGAGCTGCGCTCTCCAGCCCGTTCAGTGCGACATGCGCGGACGTAATGACGCGCATGCACCTGGCGGGGCTTCTTCACGTAGTCACTCACGTGACTCCAAAGTAAAATTGTTATTAAATGCATCCTTGTAGCTTGCAGCTAGTTTTCACTTATTGCTGAAATATGCTTTAGATCATTAAATAAGATGACAGCAGCCAAAGCTGTTTCTGTTTATTGTGGAATGGCAGCACTATTTGTTGATTATTCACTTAAGAATTTACAAAGTTGAATTGATTTCCGTTAAATTGAAACATAAAACAGTACAGCTAAGGAACGGACCCTTCAACCCACAATGTTCACGCCAAACATGATACCATGGTGAAACTATCTCCTCTGCCAAGAAAGAAAATGAAACTGCAAAAGAAGTTTTGCAAATCAAACTAGGATTCAACTTTCAGTCCTTTGCAGTTCTTGGACTTGGGGAATTATGACACCCTTAAGGGCCTGTCCTACAAACATGCAACTCTATGCGATTAGCACGACCTAACGTGATCGCTTGAGCCGTCCGGCGTCGCGGGACCGGTCCCACTTCGATCGCCGGAGCCGTGCGGAATACGTCCCGACATCGTGCGGGGCTCCGAAAAACTGACTGTTCAAAAATTCCGCGTGGCAACGGCTTGTCGGCTCGCATTCGCCTTGACGCATTACACACCGCCTCGACATCGTGCCTCCGTGAACCTATCTGTAGGTGCCTCTGTGACCCTCTACGTGTGTGGCTCCTTGGCCCTCTGTGTGTGTGTGCCTCTGTTCCCCTCTCTGTATGCCGCTCTCTGTCCTGGCAAACTTACCTTAGACTTCGCTCCAAGTTCACCTCACTTTGCGCCACGTTGCGCCACTCACCCGACCTCCGCGCGGCCCCTGCTGCCGGTTTGGTCGCGCTTGCTGCATGCAGGCGCATGCTGGTGGGAACGGCCCTGTACAGGGATCACCCGACCTCCGCGTGGCCCCCGCTTCCAGTTTGATTGCGTTCATCGCATGGAGTCGGGTGCTGGTAGGACAGGCCCTTTACTTCTGGAAATAAATGAAGCTGTTGGATTTCAAGGCCTTTGTAAATGTGTGACATCATACTGATAAAGATCTCTATATTAACCATTAAATCAATCCTTGAAGAGATTGTATTAAAAATCTGATAATAGTCACTGCTTTAATTGTGAGTTAACACGTGAGCAAGATAACAACTGTTTAGAATGACTATAGTGACTTTCGTTCTTCTCCAGAAAATAGTCTTCTGTGGGAAGTAGCTTTGAAACTCTGCATCACATTGAAAAGCGATAGAAGGTTATATCGCATGGGATCCAAGGAGAGATGTCCGAATGGATAGAAAATTGGCTTTATGGAAGGAAGCAGAGGCTGGAGGCCTGAGTGGTGTGCCTCAGGGTTCGGTGCTGGGCCCGGTACTGTTTGTCATCTACATCAATGATTTGGATGAGAACATACATGGCAAGATTAGCAAGTCTGCTGATGATACAAAAGTCGGTGGTTTTGTAGATAGTGAAGATGGTTGTGAAAAATTGCAGCAGGATCTTGATTGGCCAGGTGGGCTGAGGAATGGTTGATGGAATTTAATACAGAAAAATATGAGGTGTTGCATTTTGGGAACTTTTAGGAACATTGGCAGGATCTGCTCAGTGAATGGTAGAGCTCTGTGGAGTGTTGCAGAGCAGAGGGATCTAGAAGCGCAGGTGCATGGTTCCTTGAAGGCTGAGTCGCAGGTAGATACAGTATGGTGGTCAAAATGGTACATTGGCCTCCATCAGTCAGAGTATTGAGTGTAGAGGTTGTGAGGCTATGTTGCAGTTGAATAAGGCATTGGTGGGACCACATTTAGTGTATTGTGTTCAGGTCTGGGTACCATGTTATAGGAAAGATGTTGTCAAGCTGGAAAGAGTACAGAGAAGATTTACAAGGATGTTGCCAGGACTAGAGGGAGTGAGCTACAGGGAGAGGTTGAGTAGGCTGGGACTCTATTCCTTGGAGCTGCAAGAGGATTAGGGGTGTTTTATAGAGGTGTATAAAATCTTGAGGAATAGATCGGATCGATGCACAGTCTCTTGCCCAGGGTAGGTGAATCGAGACATAGGTTTAAGGTGTAGGGCAAAAGATTTAATAGGAATCTGAGGGGTAGCTTTTTCTCCCAAAGGGTGGTGGGTGTAGGGAACAAGCTGCCAGAGGATGTAGTTGTTGCTGAGACTATCCCAACATTTAACAGACAGGTACATGGGTAGGACAGGGTTGGAGGAATATGGACCAAATGCAGGCAGGTGCGAATTAGTATAGCTGGGACATGTTGGCCGGTGTAGGAAAGTTTCTACACTGTATCATTCTATGACACTATGAAACTCCATTCTTAATGCTTTAGCAGTATCATGGAGAAATAATTTAAAAAAAATGATATTCTAAGCAGTTTATATAGTAGAATTCTTGATAGATAATTACATACACATGGAACAAAATAAATGTATTGTAATCAATTCTATTTTAAGTGTGAGATTTCTGTCTCTGTTTCCAAGGCAACGTTAACTTTAACACATAATATCAGCAAAGGTTAAAAGGTAGAGGAGGAGGTAGAGGAGGTGTAGCAGATGTTTAAAATATCATGCTGAATGTGTGAGGGAGGGAGATTGTTTTAATATGCAAAAGATTGTAAGGGATGGACGATTGCTAATTATCTCATTTGTGAATATGACACCAACTTGCACTTTTATGCCTATTCAGTGTAGAAAAACGGCTTGTCTTTTTCAAAAACACAAGACATTTGGATAGATGGACAAAAGCTTGGTTCTGGGAATACATTTTAAGCAGCCTAAAAGGAAGAGAGCTACAGAGGTTGAAAGTCAAAGGGAGGGAATTTGAAGATTTAGGGCCTTAGCAACAGGAGGTCGCAGAGATCACAGTGAGAAGGTGGATGGAGTTGAAATCAAAATTGAGCTAGCAGCTAAACAAGCACAGGGTTGACTGATGAAGAGGACCTTTTCCAAACATGGCACCACCAACAGGCTTTGGGTTGACTTCAGTTTACCAAAGATAGAATGAAAGAATCTACCTTTGGGAATCTGAGCCAAGAAGGTGCGGCACCCATGCATCCTAAAATTCACGTTGTAGTATTTTGCCAATGCTTCATGTACGAGGCATTTGGGGAAAATAAACAACTGTTCCAGAGGAAGATTTCCAAATTGTTGATTGAAAGCTGCCTCAGCAAATTTTCCACTCAAATATTTCAAGACTTCCAAATTATGACCCATGAAATAAATGTGTTTGATAACTGCAGTCTTTTGCCTGTCATTATCTGGAAATGTTGATTTTGGATTCCTGGAGAAAAACCTGGAGCATAAACATCTGTGGGACTAGAGTTTGGGTTCGGAATCGCAGCTGTGCAAAGCTTCCACCGCATTATTGAAGCACTTTCATTACTATTCCATGATAACCCTGGGTACAGCAATTAATGCAGCAATCCCAGTCCAGCAAGGTCTTTTGGAGCCCTGCTGGAGTTCGTCCAACTATCTGACAAGACAGTCAGCTCTGATATGGTAGCAATTTCAACCCTGAAATTTAATTGTCATGCCAGAGTCAAAATGCAACCATAAGTTTCTTTTGATCTAATGGCATCATCACAATCTTCAAATAGACAATTTAAATTCAGCAAATTTGGAAGCTGCAAACTAGCGAGAGGGTTCACCCAGCAGTGGGAGCAGACAACACTTAGATATGGCATTGCTGGTTGCTTTTCAGTGTTACAATGACATTAATCTACTGTTCTCAAAATGCTAATTGTCTGAATTTTACTTTCTATGGTGGCTTGAGTATGTCTCCTTAAGTTATCACCTTGCAGGTTCTCTCCTTCAAAGCACCTGGGGAGGGAATGGACAGGAGATGTTTTGGGTCAGGCCCCTTTTTCAAACTGAAGAAGGTTCTACACTGGATCTCTGCCAATGCACTTACCAACATATGATACGATTCGATAGAACTTTATTTATCCCAGCTGTATTATCTAGGATGCTCTGCAGTTTGAGGAACATCCTCCCCTCCAAGACCACCTCCCATGAATCCAACATGATAATCCTCCCATGATACCTTATATTAAACCTGGGAGAAAGCATAAGCCATTGATTGCCCATGTTCCTTCCTGCTCCGATTGCACACTCTGAGACCTCTTGCTTCCAGGCTTTGTTTGCATGGTGACAGCATTTTAATTGCTATTTTATTCGCCACCACTTCTGATTGAGAAAACTACTGAAAGGCCTGAACCAAAGTTATTATAAACTGTAAGAGACCACTTCCTCTGGGAATATCTCAATAATTCTGGTTAAAACGTGAAATAAAACTTTAAACATCGTATCAGGATTTTGTCTCAATAGCCTAAAAATGAGAAATGACCCTTGGGATAATGAGAAATCCAATAGATAGATCAGTGGCATGTACTATAAGCAATTCTTTAGAATCCCTCAAGAAATGAAAGTGAATGGATTGGGGAGAGAAGAGATACAAGGCTGACAGCTGGTGGGAATGAAAAGAGCGAGAGTCATAAAGGGAAAGAGGGTTTAGTGGCATTTCATTTCGAGATACAGCTTGGAAACAGCATATGAACAGGCGCTTCAGCCCACAATGTCTTTGCCGAACATGGTGCTAAAACAAACTCTTATCTGCCTGCACATAATCTCTGCCCCTTAATTCCTTGTATATCCATGTCCCTATCAAAAAGCCACTTGAATGCCATTATCATATCTAATAATAATAATAATATATTTTATTGTCATTACACATAAGTGCAACGAGATTTGGTTTGCAACTTTCATCCGATGTCATAACTTAAACGACTAATAAATTTAGGTTTAGATACCTCGAGAAAAAGGTTTGTAAAACGAACATTAGATCTGTGCGACGTGACCATCCGAGGGAGACAGTCCATGCGGGTGGAGGGTACTCAGCAGGGCCGGTTCAGAGCCGCTATAGCTCTGGGAATGAAGCTGTTCCTGAGTGGAGGTGCGGGCGTAGAAGACCTTGTAATGTCTGCCGGAAGGGAGTAGTTCATTACAAGGGTGAGAGGAGTCTTTACAGATGCTGACGGCCTTCCTGAGGCACTGTGTGTGGTAGATGCCCTCCAAGGCTGGTAGTGGTGTCCCAATAATCTTTTGCGCTCTGTGGACAACGTGCTGAAGAGCTCTCCTCTCCACCTCCGTGCAGCTGAGATACCACACAGAGATGCCATCCGTTAGTATGCTCTCTGTCGTGCAGCGGTAGAAGGTCGTCAGCAGCTGTTGGGGCAGACCAGTCCGTTTCAATGTTCTAGGAAGAACAGTCGTTGTGTGCCTTTTTGACCAGCGCAGCGGTGTTGGTGGACTATGTGAGGTCCTCTGAGATGTGAGTGCCCAGAAATTTAAAGCTGGACACTCTCTCCACACTGTCCCCGTAGATGGAGATTGGGGCGTATTCCCCATTCTGTGACCTCCAGAAGTCGATAATCAGCTCCTTGGTCTTGGAGGTGTTTAGTGACAAGTTGTTCCGTGAGCACCAGTCCGCCAGGTTCTGCACCTCCTCTCTGTATTTTGTTTCATCACCGTCGGTGATCAGCCCGATCACCATTGTGTCATCTGCAAACTTGACAATGGTGTTGGTGTCGAATGCAGGAACTCAGTCGTGAGTGAAGAGGGAGTAGATCATGGGGCTCTGTACACAGCCCTGTGGTGTGCCGGAGCTCAGGGTGATAGTGGAGGACAGGTGCGGCCCCAGTCTCACTGCCTGCGGTCGCTCCGTCAGAAAATTCAGGATCCAATTGCATATCAGCTGAGGCCTAGATGGTGGAGTTTGGTGGTGATCTTGGTGGGGATGACCGTATTGAAAGCAGAGCGAAAGTCAATGAAGAGCATCCTCACGCAGGTGCCCTGTCTTTCCAGGTAGGTCAGGACAGTGTGAAGAGCCACAGAGAAGGCATCCTCTGTGGATCTATTTGCCCTGTGTGCAAATTGATGAGAGTCCAATGATGCAGGGATCTTGGATTTGATGTGGGAGAGGATAAGCCTTTCAAAGCACTTCATTGGTACTGGAGTTAGGGCAACCGGGCGGTAGTCATTCAGGTTGGTGACTTTAGACTTCTTCGGCACCGGCACTATGGTAGCTGTCTTCAGGCACTTGGAGACCGTTGCCAGAGATAGAGACAGGTTAAAGATCCTCATAAATACCTCCGCCAGCTGTACAGCACAATCCTTTAGTACCCTACCCTGGACTCCACCCGGGCCTGCAGCCTTGCGTGGATTGATCCTACGCAGAGCGCACTGTACCTCCTTGGTGCTCAATGTTAAGGCCCGTCCCTCCGCCATGGCCGGGGCTATTCCTCTCCTGGTGTTGCCAGTTTCAAAGCGGGCAAAGAAGGTGTTTAATTCATTGCCCAGTGTGATACCACTGTTGGGGCAGGCAGGGCTGCTCTTGTAGTCAGTGATGTCCCTGACACCCTGCCACATGCTTCTGGTGTCCGTGGTGTTGAAGTGGTCTTCCACCCTTTGCCTGTGGATATCTTTGGCCTTTTTTATGCCTTTGTTCAGGTTCGACCTGGCAGCACTGCCTCCACTACCACCACCAGCAGCCCATTCCAGGTACGCACCATCCTCTGTGTAAAAAAAAATGCACAGCACATCTTTAAACTTTTCCCCTCTCACCTAAAATCCATACCCTCTAATCTTTAACATTTCCATGCTGGGAAATGATCAAGAGTCTTAAGAAGGGGAAAGTTTAATTTAGAGATACAGAATGGAAACAGGCCTTTCGTCCCACCGAGTTCACGCCAACCAGTGATCCCAAACATTAACACTATCCTACACACTAGGGACAATTTACAATCTTTGCCGGAGCCAATTAACCTATACGTCTCTGGAATGAGGGAGGAAGCTAGAGCACCCGGGGAAACCCCAAGCGGTCACGGGGAGAATGTACAAACTCCGTACAGACAGCACCATAGTCAGGATCGAACCAAGGTCTCTAGCACTGTAAGGCAGCACGTCTACTTCTGTACAACCATGCTACTGCTGGAAAGAACAAATGACTTGCATTTCTATTACATAATTTTCATCAGCTTCAGAATGCCCAGAGGTGCTTTTCCATCATTGAAATACTTTTGAAATATTGTCAGTGGAAGATTGGAAACATTGCACCTTGCTGCAAACTCCTACACTCAGCCTGAAATGACCAAAACATCTATTTTGATTAATGCCGAGTGAAGATTAAATACTCGCTATGATACTCGGGATACTGTCCTTTTTCTGAATAATCCATGAGGTCCCTTATGCCAACTAAATGCTGCTTTCTTGTGTTCTGCAGTCCTATCATTGAAGTGAGTGCATCAAAGAGGAGAGGGAAACATACAGACAAATAGGCAATAGAGCGAAATACTGAAGGATAAAGGGGGCAAAGAGGGAGAGAAATGTACAGGGAGAAAGAAATGTACATCTAGAAAAGGATGTCTAACAGAGAAACATAGAAACATAGAAACATAGAAAATAGGTGTAGGAGTAGGCCATTCGGCCCTTCGAGCCTGCACCGCCATTCAATGTGATCATGGCTGATCATCCAACCCAGTATCCCGTACCTGCCTTCTCTCCATACCCCCTGATCCCCTTAGCCACAAGTGCCACATCTAACGCCCTCTTAAATATAGCCAATGAACTGGCCTCAACTACCCTCTGTGGCAGAGAGTTCCAGAGACCCACCACTCTCTGTGTGAAAAAAGTCCTTCTCATCTCGGTCCTAAAGGATTTCCCCCTTAGACATAGAAAACAGTCTAATAGACCAAAGACCCACAGAAGAGAAGAGAGTCACAGGAACAAATGCGTGTGCCTTCTAAGTCAGGAGTGATATGAAAAACAAATAAAAAGCAAAAAGAGGCAGTGTCCATGGAAAGAGTGAGAAAGCAATACCCATGGATAAAAATGTCAATGAAAGGAAAGCAAATTAGAATGGTTTAGAGAATGGAGATTAATAGAGTGAGAAACATGCTTTATACTTTATGTCATGTCCTTTGCTATTAATTGAAATAGTGATGGTGACGGAGTGAAATTTGGACAGTGAGTGGCAAATGTACGTGGTTACTGTGCTAGAGCAAGTCATGGCTTTCTTTCAACCTTCAAAGTGATTAAACGATTGTCCTACGTTAAGGACATAAGAAACCAAAGTGAGCATAAGCCATTTGGCCCCTCACATTTGATCTACTGTTCTGCGAGAACATAGCTGATTTTACTTCGGAGTCACGTGAGTGATTCCGTGAAGAAGTCCCGCCAGGCGCATGCGCGTCATTACGTTCGCGCATGTCGCACTGAACGGGCTGGAGGGCGCACCTCCACCAGCGGTAAGTAGAAAACTCACAGGTAAGTGGTTTTGGAGACTTTGCCTGCGAGTATTTAACTCCGTAAAGCCGGCTCGAGAAGTCAGTAGGAGTTGGTGGTATGGAGCGGTCAGGTAGGAGAGTTCGTTCTAAGCGTGGGTGCACGGATTTGCTTAATCGATTTGGTCGGGAGATGAGTGAGGCAACGCCGGTTCAGATAGCAGGTGCCGTTTTACTGACAGCAGTTGCATTAGAAAGTGAAGTTTCCACGGCAGTTCCAGTTACTCAGGAGGCTGAGGCCACCGACAGCCATAGAAAGGCTAAAAGAAAATCTAATAGACCCGTGTTATTAGAAGAGTCTGAAGAAGAAGTATGTGACTCCCTTCCAGATAATAAGAGAATGTGGGGGAGGAGGCAGAATATGGCGAAGAAGCTCCAAACTCTGATAAAAAAAGGGGCTAAGGGCCCAGTGATTCCCCAGGCAGCTGTTCAACAAGGCCCATATCAAGAGGAAGATGTGGAATGTCAGCAAGGGGATTTCCTTCCAGCGCCTTGTTTAGGACTGGAGGATGCCTCCCTAATATATGATTTGGGAGAAGCGGGGCAGGATGCAGCTGACCCCATGTCTGGTGTCCCTGCTTATGTGCAAACACCAGAGCACAAGAGCCACGCTCCGGGTGTCCCGGATATTGTAATGAGTTTTGCTATTCCGCAGGGGACTGGTGAGGCAATGGACGAGCACTTTGCAAACAACGTTAGTTATTTAGTGTCTCACCAGCTCCAGCGAGGTATAATGCAAGAGACTACCAATAAGTACAAAACACCTGTCAATTGTGCAGCATTGAAAGTGCCTATGGTGAACCCAACGATTTGGGCACCCATGAGTCCTGCTATGAGAGGACAGGAGGTTCGTCATCAACACGTCCTCCAACTGGTGGCTGCAGCAATTACTGCATTTGGCACTATGGTCAAAGGAACCATGATAAATCAAATA
The DNA here is from genome assembly GCA_963514005.1 of Raja brachyura. Next base: position 43,667,164 of record OY740783.1, on the reverse strand, counting down.
CAAAAAGACATGTTGGCTCTGTTATGCAATGCATACTTTGAAGTTAATTGCATTAGGAAAATCGCCATCAGACCAACTCTTAATCAAAAATCTGCCGCATTGTGTAAGGCGATGAATATTCAAACGCCTGAGTTCCTGTTTGGAACGGACCTTGTCAAACAGATACGAGATATAGATGACGAGGCGAAAACAATTGGTTTGATGAAGCCAAATACATCACGGCCACGTCTTCGCAAACCCGGGTTTGTGTTTCGAAGATCCGATCCAGGTGCTGGACCGAGCAGGGGGAGGCCAGTGGGGCAACGAGGTTACCCACCAAGACAAAGTGGCTTCTACCCCAATGTGAGCAGACAGCAGGCTTTTAGGCCAACTGCAGAGGTACAGGGAACTTTTGTTAAAGGTTCTGGTGCACAGCCTCCTATTGGAGGTAGATTACAATTGTTTTACAATGAAGGGTGCTGTATTACATGTGATATGTTTATACTAAATACTGTGTCAGGTTCTACCATTGAGTTTATCTCTGGGATAGATCCACCTCAGCAGCACAAGCCAAAGAAAATGTTGGTGTTTTCTGCTCCAGAAACTGAACAGGTTAACGAAGAGATTAAGAATTTGTGTAAAAAAGGAGTGATTGAAAAATCCATTAATCATTCACAACAATTTGTGTCTAATATTTTCCCCAGACCTAAGATGGGGGTTGTAGAGTAATTCTGGATCTCACTCATTTAAAATGTTCAGTACTCTATAGACATTTCAAAATGGACACCTTTATTACTGCAAAACAGCTGGTCTCACAAGGTTGTTATATGGCAACCATTGATTTGCAAGATGTGTATTATTCAGTACCAATTCATGCTCATTATCGCAGGTACTTGAAATTTAATTGGATGGGACAGCTGTGGCAATACAAAGCATTGCCTAATGGATTGAGCTCAGCACCTAGGCTATTTACTGAATTGCTTAAACCTGTGCTGGGGCTATTAAGGGCTCATAATCACATTGTCATGGCCTACTTAGATGTCTTAATTATCAGCAACACTAAAGAGTCAGCTGAGGAATCAGTTGCAGTAACCAAAAATGTGTTTGAATCATTGGGGTTTTGGTGCATCCAACTAAGTCCAAATTACAGCCAACCCAAAATATTCAGTATTTGGGATTTCTGATTGATTCAGTTCATATGACACTAACATTACCTACAGTCAAGGCTGTAGATATTGCTGAGGACTGTGTATGTCTCTCACAGAAGCTTAATCCCTCCATCAGAGAAGTTGCTAAGGTCATTGGGAAATTGGTAGCAGCTTTCCCTGCAGTAAAATCCGGGCCTTTGCATTATCAGCATTTGCAGAGAGCAAGAGAACAAGCACTAAAAGAGCATGCAGGTCATTTTGATCGGGGTATGCAATTACCAGCCACAGCTCTGGCAGAGTTGCAGTGGTGGATTGTTAATGTCAGTCAAGCTACCAATAACATATTGGTGCAGGAACCTTCAATGATTTTACAGACTGATGTGAGTGCTCTCGGATGGGGGGGCTACGGACATGGAGTCCAGTTGTGGAGGTAGATGGAATGAACAAGAAAGTTTGATTCTTCACACACAAGGAATAAATTATTTGGAATTACTGGGGGCATTTTATGGATTAAAGGCATATTGCTCCACAATGAATAATTTAGACATTCAACTCCAGATTGATAACGCTACGGCAGTGGCATATATCAATCATATGGGAGGAGCAAGATCAGTTTCATGTGATAGCATGGCTAATCTTATATGGCATTGGTGTATTTCAAGAAAAATTTGGATTTCGGCCATCTATCTGCCAGGGGTAGACAATGTGGTGGCAGACCAAAGGTCATGAAAATTCAATGATAATATTGAATGGATGTTGAATTTGAAAGTTTTTCAAACTGTTGCCACTCGATTTGGATTGCCAGATATTGATCTGTTTGCATCCAGACTGAATCACCAGTTGCCTAAATATGTTTCATGGGAACCAGATCCAGGAGCAGTAGCTGTGGATGCTTTTTCATTACATTGGGGACAATCATTCTTTTATGCTTTGCCTCCATTTTGTCTGATTACGAAATGTTTAACCAAAATAGAGCGTGACTCCGCCACAGGCGTTTTGGTGGTCCCAGATTGGCCAACACAACCATGGTTCCCATTGGTACTCAGAATGATGGTTCAGCCATTCATGATGGTTCCCAGCTGCAGTAATTTGTTGGTGCATCCGGTTACGGGGGAAAGTCACCCATTACATGACCGTATTAATTTGTTGGTCTGCAGGTTCTGAACAGACCATTCCAAGGCCTTGGATTGTCAGAGTTGTCACTGCAGCCTGGAGGAATAGTACTAAAAAACAATATATGGTTCATATAAAGAAATGGGAGATGTTTTGTGCACAATCAAATTTATCCTATCATACTGCAAGCATAAGTGATGTGTTGGAGTTCCTTGCTAAGTTGCATTTTGATGAGCATTTGAGTTATAGTGCTATTAACAGTGCTAGGAGTGCTGTCCCCTTATTTAGGGCAGTCCGCAGGATAACAGCCAATCGGGGTCACCCGTTAGTATCCCGATTCATGAGAGGAATTTTTTAACAAAAACTCTCCTAAACCCAGGTATACAGAAATCTGGGATATCAGTGTAGTTCTCACACTGCTTCGGCAATGGGCTCCAATTACGCCGTTGTCTATGCAGAGGTTAACTCTGAAAGTGGTTATGCTTATGGCGCTGGTTTCAGCACAACGTGTACAAACATTACAATTATTACGAATAGATTGTATGCATTCGTCTGTAGATGACATTACTTTTTATGTCTATGATTTAATCAAACAAAGCAGGCCAGGTATGGCAGGAACCAAGGTGATGTTTAAAGCATATCCTGTTGACCAAATGTTATGTGTTGTTAAACATTTAAGATGATATCTTGAGTTAACAGGGAGTCTCAGGGGTTCTGAGACAGGACTGTTTATTAGTCACAAAAAGCCATATAAAAGAGTGTCTGTACAAACTATTTCTAGATGGTTGAAACAGGTTCTCAATTGTGCTGGAGTCGACACTCATGTGTTTAAACCTCACTCCACCAGGGCGGCTTCCACATCCGCGGCGAAGGCTCAGGACATGCCGCTAGATCAAATCCTCGCGGCCGCAGGATGGTCTAGAGAAGCAACTTTCTCACAGTTTTATGATAAACCTGTATAGACAGTGCCACGGTTTTGGGCAGGCTGTTTTGGGTTCCGTTTAATTCATTTGCTTTGTTTATATCATTGTTTGTAATTTCCTCCTGGGATAGAGAGGTCATTACTGCGTTTTTGTTATTATTGTTATTAAAAATATTTATTGAATAATTTGAAGCAATGTTATCGTATGGAGTGCATCTATGTTATCGTATGGAGTGACTCCGAAGTAAAATAGTAAGATTAAATGAGAACTTACCAAGTTCGAAGTTTGATCCTTATTTTATGAGGAGTTACGTTGAGGGTTTAGAAACATAGAAACATAGAAACATAGAAAATAGGTGCAGGAGTAGGCTATTCGGCCCTTCGAGCCTGCACCGCCATTCAATGTGATCATGGCTGATCATCCAACTCAGTATCCCGTACCTGCCTTCTCTCCATACCCCCTGATCCCTTTAGCCACAAGTGCCATATCTAACGCCCTCTTAAATATAGCCAATGAATTGGCCTCAACTACCTTCTGTGGCAGAGAATTCCAGAGACTCACGACTCTCTGTGTAAAGAATGTTTTCCTCATTTCGGTCCTAAAGGAATTCCCCCTTATCCTTAGACTGTGACCCCTTGTTCTGGACTCCCCCAACATCGGGAACAATCTTCCAGCATCTAGCTTGTCCAACCCCTTAAGCATATTGTAAGTTTCTATAAGATCCCCCCTCAATCTTCTAAATTCCAGCGAGTACAAGCCGAGTCTATCCAATCTTTCCTCATATGAAAGTCCTGACATCCCAGGAATCAGTCTGGTGAATCTTCTCTGTACCCCCTCTATGGCAAGGATGTCTTTCCTCAGATTTGGAGACCAAAACTGTACGCAATACTCCAGGTGTGGCCTCACCAAAACCCTGTACAACTGCAGTAGAACCTCCCTACTCCTATACTCAAATCCTTTCGCTATGAATGCTAACATACCATTTGCTTTCTTCACTGCCTGCTGCACCTGCATGCCTACTTTCAATGACTGGTGTACCATGACACCCAGGTCTCGTTGCATCTCCCCCTTTCCTAATCTGCCACCATTCAGATAAAAGTCTACCCTCATGTTTTTGCCACCAAAGTGGATAACCTCACATTTATCCACATTATACTGCATCTGCCATGCATCTGCCCATTCACTCAGCCTATCCAAATCACCCTGCAGCCTCCAAGCATCCTCCTCACACCTAACTATACCCCCCAGCTTGGTATCATCTGCAAATTTGGAGATGTTGCATTGAATTCCCTCGTCCAAATCATTAATATATATTGTAAATAGCTGGGGTCCCAGCACTGAGCCTTGCGGCACCCCACTAGTCACTGCCTGCCATTCTGAAAAGGACCCGTTTACTCCTACCCTTTGCCTCCTGTCTGCTAGCCAGTTCTCTATCCACATCAATACTGAACCCCCAATACCGTGTGCTTTAAGTTTGTATGCTAATCTCTTATGCGGGACCTTGTCGAAAGCCTTCTGAAAGTCTAGATATAACACATTCACTGGTTCTCCCTTATCCACTCTACTAGTTACATCCTCAAAAAATTCTATCAGATTTGTCAGACATGATTTACCTTTCGTAAATCCATGCTGACTTTGTCCAATGATTTCACCACTTTCCAAATGCGCTGCTATCCCATCTTTAATAACTGACTCTAGCAGTTTCCCCACTACCGATGTTAGACTAACTGGTCTGTAATTCCCCGCTTTCTCTCTCCCTCCTTTTTTAAAAAGTGGGGTTACATTAGCTACCCTCCAATCCTCAGGAACTACTCCAGAATCTAAGGAATTTTGAAAAATTATCACTAATGCATCCACTATTTCTGTGGCTACCTCCTTGAGTACTCTGGGGTGCAGACTATCTGGCCCTGGGGATTTATCGGCCTTCAATCCGTTCAATTTACCCAACACCACCTCCCGGGTAACCTGGATTTCACTCAGTTCCTCCATCTTATTTGACCCCCGTTCCACTGCTATTTCCGGCAGATTATTTATGTCTTCCTTAGTGAAGGCAGAACCAAAGTAGTTATTCAATTGGTCTGCCATGTCCTTGTTCCCCATGATCAATTCACCTGTTTCTGACTGCAAGGGACCAACATTTGTTTTAACTAGTCTCTTTCTCTTCACATATCTATAAAAACTTTTGCAGTCAGTTTTTATGTTCCCTGCCAGTTTCCTTTCATAATCTATGTTCCCTTTCCTAATTAAGCCCTTTGTCCTCCTCTGCTGCATTCTGAATTTCTCCCAGTCCTCCGGTAGGCTGCTTTTTCTGGCAAATTTGTATGCCTCATCTTTTGTTTTTATACTATCCCTGATTTCCCTTGTTATCCATGGATGCACCACCTTCCCCGATTTATTCTTTTGTGCCCTCCTCTCCCACCCTCATAATCTAAGAGATAGTCTTCTTAAAGCCTTACTATATTACTTCGGCTATATGTGTTTCTGTGTTTCCACGCCGCTGCTTTGAAGTATGACGCGCATGCGCCTGGCGGGACTTTTTCACGTAAACCCTCAACGCAACTCCTCATAAAATAGGGATCAAACTTCGAACTTGGTAAGTTCTCGTTTAATCTTACTATTTTTTACTACAACTTTCCCGCACTAACACTATATCCCTTAATCACTTTAATATCCATAGTACTGCAATAAATTCTTAGTTACACATTATTCTCTGTATTTTATGCTTTAACATTATTATGTCTTGGTAGACAACCATTGATTATTTTTGTGGCAACATCATTATGATTAATACCATCCTCTTCAGCAAGAGAAAGCATGTTGATTTTCACAATAAAAGATAATTGAATATAATGAACTCTTTGAATTGCACAGTGTGTGCATTTTATGTATGTTATATAAAAGATGAGGTATGAAGGTAAGCTAGCCAAGAATATAAAGGAGGATAGTAAAAGCTTCTTTAGGTATGTGAAGAGGAAACAATTAGTTAAGACAAAAGTTGGACCCTTGAAGACTGAAAAAGGTGAATTTATTCTGGGGAACAAGGAAATGGCAGATGAGTTGAACAGGTACTTTGGATCCGTCTTCTGGATAGACAATTGGTTGGCAGATAGGAAACAAAGAGTAGGGATTAATGGGTCCCTCTCAGAATGGCAGGCAGTGACTAGTGGCGTACCGCAAGGCTCGGTACTGGGACTGTAGCTATTTACAATATATATCAATGATTTAGATGAAGGGATTCAAAGTAACATTAGCAAATTTGCAGATGACACAAAGCTTGGTGGCAGTGTGAACTGTGAGGAGGATGCTATGAGAATTCTAGATGACTTGGACAGGTTGGGTGAGTGGGAAGATACATGGCAGATGCAGTTTAATGTGGATAAATGTGAGGTAGCAAAAACAGGAAGGCAGATTACTATCTAAATGGTGTCAAGTTGGGAAAAGGGGAAGTACAATGGGATCTGAGGGGTCCTTGATCATCAGAAAATGAAAGTAGGCCTGCAGTTACAGCAGGCAGTGAAGAAAGCGAATGACATGTTAGCCTTTATAACAAGATGAGATGAGCATAGGAGCAAAGAGGTCCTTCTGCAGTTGTACAGGGCCCTAGTGAGACCACACCTGGAGTACTGTGTGCAGTTTTGGTTCCCTAATTTGAGGAAGGACATTCTTGCTATTGAGGGAGTGCAGCATCGGTTTACAAGGTTAATTCCTGGGATGGCGGGACTGTCATATGCTGAGAGAATGGAGCAGCTGTGTTTGTATACTCTGGAATTTAGAAGGATGAGAGGGCATCTTATTGAAACATATAAGATTATTAAGGGTTTGGACACGCTAGAGGCAGGAAACATGTTCCCGATGTTGGGGAAGTCCAGAACCAGGGACCACTGTTTAAGAATAAGGGGTAAGCCATTTAGAACGGAGACGAGGAAACACTTTTTCTCACAGAGAGTGGTGAGTCTGTGGAATTCTCTGCCTCAGAGGGCGGTGGAGGCCGGTTCTCTGGATACTTTCAAGAGAGAGCTAGATAGGGCTCTAAAAGATAGCGGAGTCAGGGGATATGGGGAGAAGGCAGGAACGGGGTACTGATTGGGGATGATCAGCCATGATCACATTGAATGGCTCAAAGGGCCGAATGGCCCACTATTGTACCTATTGTATTAAAACAAATCAGAATATTGGAGAGATTTTAGGGTGTGGTCTTACTTCATGTTTTAGGCAATGATTATAGACCGTTTGAAGTTTGTCCGTGTAGATTATATGCCCACATGAAGATTTGGAATGTGGTTACAGCCATCAATTGCCCCTCTATTGGTGATTTCTGTTTAAAAAAAAATTGTTTTATCTCATAGATTCCTTGATTCTACCACACACCCGTGGATCTACCATGGAGACCCAGAGTCTCACACTCTGTGGTTGGTCAGTTTATACCAGTCTAGTATATGAAAGAAAACAACATAATCTCGCCACCAGTCACATCTTCTCATCCCCATCCCTTTCTGCATTCTGCAGAGACCACTCTCTCCACGACTTCTTGGTTTGCTCAGCCCTCCTCCCACCGAGACACTTTCCCCTGTATGTGCAGGAGATGTATCACCTGTCCCGATATTTCCTCCCTCACCCTCTTTCTGGAATCAGAGCAGCCCCTGCAGATGAGACAGAGGTGTACTTGCACCCCAGAACCCTTGTCAATTGCATTCAGTGGTCTCGATGTGGCCTCCTCTATATTGTTGAGGCCAAGTGTAGAATAGATTACCTCTTCACCGAACACTTGCACTTTGTTTAACAAGACTAGCTGGAACTCGCTGGTGCTCAGCATTTTAACACACCTTCCCATTCCAATACCACAACTTTGAATAGATAACAAGGTGAGAACATTTTCCTGTCCAGTACCCAGTCCATTGCTAGAATTAGGTCACATGCAAACTAATAGCACAGCACCTCATGATCTGCTTGGGTAGCTTACAAGCCAACGGCATAAACATTAAAATCTTCAACTTCAGGAAAACCACCCTCTCCTCATCCACTCAATTTCCCCTCACCCCACTCCCACACACACACCATTCTTTCCACCCCCTACTACCCCCATGATAAATTCATTTATTCCTTTTCTTGTTTTACTTTAACCAATTTTTTAATCCAATCTATAACTAGAAACAGTGTAAGCTTTTTTTCATAGTAATTAAAGCCTTTGAAAATCTAGATTTGTAACAGTTTTCTCAAATCTACCCTGCTAGTTACATCTTCAAAAGGCTTCAATATGCTAAACATAATTTTACATTCATAAAAAAAGCTTTTCACTGTACCTCGATACATGTGACAATAAACAAAAACTAAACTAAAGTGCTGAAAACACTCAACCGGTGAGGCAGCATGTGTGGAAAGAAAATCAGGGCCTGTCCTATTTAGGCGATTTTGTAGGCGACTGCTGGCGATTAGGCTTGTAGTAGCTTGTCTTCTCCTGATGTAGGTGCTGTCGTAGGTTGTTGTAACAGTTTTGAAAGTCTGAAGAAGGGTCTCGATCTGAAACATCAGCCATTCCTTCTATCCAGAGGTGCTGCCAGTCCCGCTGAGTTACTCCAGCATTTTGTGTTTAAAGGCAAGAGAGAAACATGTTAGTTTTAGTTACAGAGAACGTAGGTGCGGAATGGGCAGAACAATAGAAATATATTTGATGTGGAAAGAACAACCGGATAAATGTGGCAGTTTCTCTCCCTCTGCTACTACAGTCTGGACTGCAGGAAATATCCCATAAGCGTTCCATTAGCAACCATTAACACAGACAAAGCAGCATCTATCTCTAACACATTTATACTTAGTCTCACCCATTTGGAGACATTTATTTTGTTCTTTCCTTTCCTTCCCTTCTCCAACTTCTCTGCATCTGAAACTAACCCGAGCTCTCTCCTTCCCAAGTCTGAAGAGTTTCTGACCTCATTCATGAATTCTGTTTCTCTTTCCACAGATGCTGCCTGACCAGTTGCAGTATTTCCATCAATTTTTGTTTTTATCTCAGATTTCCAGCATCTGCATGTTTTTTCATTTAATTTTCTTTCATAAATTCATGTCAGCTCTGTCTAATTATATTTTAAGTGCCTTGTTGCTAAATGTTCTTTCTAATAGATTAACCAACCTCAGGTCAGCACTCAGAGTGCATCCTATCAGAATTGGATGATTTTCAATGATGAGAGCTGCCAATGTTTTAAGTGCATCTTTTAACTATTTTTACTCTTCCCGTTTTCTTTTATCCTTTCCCTCTGTTGTGGCTTTGGCAGCAGCCTCTTCCTTACTAAAATTAATGAAAAATTCTCATTGAGTGTCTCAACTGTGCCCTCTGCTCCCTCAAGATTTTCCTTTTTGGTCTAAATGTATAGAAACAGAAACATAGAAAATAGGTGCAGGAGGAGGCCACTCTGCCCTTCGAGCCAGCACCGCCATTCATTGTGATCATGGTTAATTGTCCCCTATCAATAACCTGTGCCTGCCTTCTCCCCATATCCCTTGACTCCACTAGCCCCTAGAGGTCCATCTAACTCTCTCTTAAATCCATCCAGTGATTTGGCCTCCACTGCCCTCTGTGGCAGGGAATTCCACAAATTCACAACTCTCTGGGTGAAATTTTTTTTTCTAACCTCAGTCTTAAATGGCCTCCCCTTAATTCTAAGACTGTGGCCGCCCAACATTGGGCACATTTCTCCTGCATCTAGCTTGTCCATTCCTTTTATAGTTTTATATGTTTCTATGAGAACCACCCTCATCCTTCTAAACTCCAATGAATACAAGCCTAATCTTTTCAATCTTTCCTCATATGACAATCCCGCCATCTCAGGGATCAACCTCGTGAACCTATGCTGCACTGCCTCAATCACAAGGATGTCCTTCCTCAAATTAGGAGACCAAAACTGAACGTAATACTCCAGATGTGGTCTTACCACAGCCCTATACAACTGCAGAAGAACCTCTCTACTCCTATACTGAAATCCCCTTGTTATGAAGGCCTACATTCCATTAGCTTTCTTCACTGCCTGCTGTACCTGCACGCCAACTTTCAATGACCGCTGTACAAGACACCCAGGTCTTGCTGTACCTCCCCCTTACCTAACCTAACCTCATTGAGATAATAATTTCCCCCCTTGTTTTTGCCACCAAAGTGGATAACCTCACATATATCTATATTATATTGCATCTGCCACGCATCTGCCCACTCACTAAACCTGCCAAGGTCATCCTGCAACCTCCTAACATCCTCTTCACAGTTCACACTGCCACCCAGCTTTGTGTCATCCGCAAACCTGCTAGTGATGCTCCTAATTCTCTCTTCCAAATCATTAATATATATGGTAAACAGTTACGGCCCCAACACCGAGCCTTGCAGCACTCCACTCGAGTCAAGCATGATTTTCCTTTGATAAATCCATGTTGACTTGGACTAATCCTTTTACTGCTACCCAAATGCCCCATTATTACCTCTTTCATTATTGACTCCAGCATCTTTCCCTCCACCGAAGTCAGGCTAACTGGTCTGTAATTCCCCGTTTTCTCTCTCGCTCCTTTCTTGAAAAGTGGGATAACATTAGCTATCCTCCAATCCACAGGAACTGATCCTGAATTTATTGAACATTGGAAAATGATCTCCAATGCGTACAATATTTCTAGAGCCACCTCCCTGAGGACCCTGGGATGCAATCCATCAGGCCCAGGGGATTTATCATCCTTCAGTCCCATTAGCCTGCCCAATACTATTTCTCGCCAAATGAAAATTTATTTCAGTTCCTCGACCCCCTTAGACCCTTAGATCCTCTGTCCTCCAATACTTCTGGGATATTTTGTTTTGATACAATTATTCTACTTATTCCAATTAATTCAGATATATCTTCCAAATAAAATCTTCAAAAAAATGGACTCAATTGTTACAAATTTTATTTGGGATTATAAGAACCACAGAATAAATAAAGGACACTTATGCAAGTCCAAAGTTAATGGAGGATTAGCTTTACCAAACTTTCTATGTTATTACTGGGCAGTTAATATTAAAATATATAACCTTCTGGCTGGATGACATTGATCAACAGCCAGACTGGCTAAAGATGGAGAAGGGGGACTGCTTACCTTTTGAAATAGGCTCGATTCTTTTAGCTCCAATAAATTTGAATAAAAAAACATATGGAGGAAACCCGATTATACATAGTGTAATACGTATGTGGAAAAAATTAAAACCCACTCTAAAACTGGTAATTTATCGCTTTTTCTCCCTATTGCAAATAACCTTTCTTTCAAACCGTCTGTTTTAGAGAGAGGATTTGTTAAATGGATAACGCATGGAATTAAACTGGTGGGAGACCTTTATCAAAAAGGCATTTTTTCTCTCATTTCAGGAATTACAGCAGAAATACGAGTTACATGCTAATAACTTTTTTAGATATTTGTAACTTAGAGACTATGTAAAACTACACACGCTAGACTATAGATTTAGGGGTCCAGAAACTCTTGATGAATGTTTGAATAGACATCCCAATGCAAATAAGTTAATATTTTATATTTATAATACCCTCTTAGATACTGAGGTTCCATCATCAGAATCATACAGACGAGCATGGGAGGACGAGTTGACTCAACCCATAATGAAAGACACATGGGATGAAAACTTACAACATATACGCCATTGTTCGTTAAATGCTAGGCATTCCTTGATACAATTTAAAATACTATATAGATTACATTACTCGAAGACAAAATTAAACAGGATCTTTCCAAGTATTTCCCCTCTTTGTGATAAATGTCAATTTCAAAAAGCCCACACTTTTATAACTTGTATAAACATTCAATATTTTTGGACGAACATTAATTCTGAAGTTATCAATAGCCAACTGGACCCAGATCCAAAATTAATAATATTAGGATTATCAGAACATAGCATAAACTTTACGATAAGTCAGAGACACTTTCTCGATTACAGTCTAATAACTGCGAAAAAGTGAATACTAACATTTTGGGAAAAACCAGCAGCCCCCACAATAAAAATGTGGATTATGGAAATGACTGAGATCTTGCATTTGGAAAAAATAAGATTTGACTTAATTGAAAAAAACAGAATTTTACTTCAGAGTCATGTGAGTGATTCCGTGAAGAAGCCCCGCCAGTCCGCATGCGCATCATTACGTCGTTCGCATGGCGCAGCGACTGACTGGCAGGCACAACGGTCCCCTCTGGTGATGCTTAACATTTTGGGCAAAACTGGATGGAGCTCCTAATGGAGAGGATGTTCCACCAAGACACACTCCAACAGGAGGAGTAGTGTTAGCGCCAGCCTATGGGAGAGCCCATGCCAGCAGCGCTTATTCAGGGCTGCTTAATGTCTCCCTCTTGGAGGAGGAGAGCAGTGGGGGCCAGAATTATTCTGCCGCCGAGTATGTTCCATTCTGGTATAAGTCTCTTGGGAGGCCATATCAGCGCAGGTACCCACAGGGGCCTGAGGCAGCACCTGTTCAGGGCTGCCTACGATCTCCCCCTTTATGGGGTGGAGTACGAATGGTCAATAGGTAACTTACTTCTAAAGTATGTCCGTGGAACATAAGGGAGCACATGTGTATGGGTTCAAGGCAATCCTCGCAGATGAAGGTGTTGCTGCCAGAAGAGTTGGTTACCAGCCATTGGCAGAATACCTGGAAGGGGTCAGAGATCCCCTCACGCTACAAGTGCCGGCAGTGAACAGAGCTCTAGCCGCCGAATCTTCTATTCAGGTAAGACCTATTGAACAGGCAAAACCTGGATGAGGAAGCAAAAGCTGTCGGACCAATCAATGTACCAATGACGAGCAAAGCTTCATCGGTTTGGGGACAACACTCTCCACACCTCCATTGGCAGTGAGTGGTTCACTGAAGCTATGGCAGCGTGAAAACTAGACAGACGTTCCATGCACCCTGTCAGTCCTACTCCCAGGCAGGTAGGTGGGTCCTGCACTTCCGAAACATGGGGTAAGTGGACCACTTACAAGTTGGTAATTTTACACTTGTTTGTACCACACTTATGGTTAAGGCATTGTCACCTAACCATGTAACACTGCACAATACTAACATTCCAAGCAGGTTTGGAATTAGGGCCAGTATTGTCTTTTAAGGCAGGCTCAGTATTATGGCCAAGATCGCTTCGAGTCAGGCTCGGAAATCGGGACAGAGTTGTCGTTCCAGGCAGGCACGGAATGATGGCAGACGTGGCCGTTCATTGTAAAGATGGAGAAGGTTGTGTAACTCGTATGTGCAGTATAAACTTTCCGAATAGGAAACTTTGTTCCTGACTAACAACTGATTTTCATAAGGATCTCAAGGATACATTCTATTCAGTTCCCATTTACAGGGATCACCGGAGACATTTGAAATTATCAGGAGAATGATAACAGTAATGATAATTTGCTAATGATGAGGCAATGATAACAGTAGTAATAACGGTAAAACATTGCAAGATGGGCTAAATTATTTACCCAGGTATTTACCAAATTACTAAAATCGGTGCTTTGGCTACTCAGAGTTCAAAATTGTTATTGCTAGTCTGGATGATATTCTAACGCTCTATTTGCAAAAATCAATTGGTCAGCCTCAAACTATATTTGAGAAATTCCAAGAAAGAGCTTTGCAGGATCCTTCATCTATCCAGTTAAAATTAAGTAGTTACCAATAGATTTATTGGTCATTGGGATTTACCTTCAACTATTAATTAGCCTGTGACTCCACCTTGGGACAAGAGATTGGAGTTAATGGGAACCAGCAACAACCTTGTTGTTATAAGCAGCCATCTATTCATCAAGAGTAATTGGCAATATAGTAGCTGTGCTTCAGCTGTGAAGTAGCAACCTCTAAAGTGTCGGCTGGGTCATTGTTAAACAGACCGATGCTATTACCAGCCAAAGCTAATAAAGTCATAATGATGGACAAACAATATTCAGCATTGCTCCACTAGTTTGGTCAGTAAAAACTCAGGTATATTACAAACTGATGCTAAGTGCTCTAAGGTGGAAAATTGCGAATGCCATCTCTAGTTCGGTGATGGAGGAGATTTATATCAGTTGCCAATTCTTCAGTTATTGCTATCAACTATCTATAGACCCTAGGTGCATTATATGGGTAAAGGGTTATGGAGCAAATATGCATAATCTGCATGCTCAACTTCAGGTTGATACACAATGGTGGTGGCATATGTTAGTCACATGGGTGCAATCAAGTAAAAGCACCCTGTACTAATTTACATAATCTCATTTGCCACTGGTGTATCATCAAGTCCAGACCAATGACAACACAGAATGAGTGTTGGATCACAAAGTATTTATGAAATTATGGTTGGATAGAACACTGAATATTTATATGATGTTTCATGCTTATTCACAGCTACAAAACTATGTGGCATAACAGTGGCAAGAGATACATTATCACTACAAGAAGGAGGAATGTTCGTTCTGTCTTCCTCCATTTTGCACATCAGTCGGATCTTGAAATAAGTCAGCAAGATCCCGTTTAGGTTTTTTGTACTGGCTGACTGGACTATGCAGCCTTGATTCCTGTTTGTCAGGAATATTAATACAACCTTATACGGTTATTCTAAACGTAAAGCTTTGCTGGTCAGCCTGTGGCTCGGAAAACCAGCTTCTGCATGATAAAATCAATTTATTCTTTTGCAGATTCCGAGTAGACTGCTTCTACGGCTGGGGTTGTCACACCAACCCATGTATGTACTCACTGCAGAGGGCAGGGATAGCATCCCAAAAAAGCAGTACAGTTTTCGCCAGGAGATGGGAAGAGCTTTGTTTAATGCTATGTTACATTTACATTTTCCAATAGTTCTTTGACAATAATTGAGATATAGGGCCATTAACTGTGCTTAATGTGCCTTCCCATAATATTTGCTGCAGCGAATTGGATCCACTCTGTCAGGCTCACCCCGGATAGCAAGTTTGTAAAGGAACATTAACACAAGTTCCCCAGGACAAGTACAGGGCAGTATGGGATACTGACATTGTGCTGGCACTGCTTCGCTGGGGGCTCCTGCTACATCCTAGCTTTGGCCGTCTGATAAGATGGTTATCCTCATGGCACTGGTCTCAGCGCAACGGGTCCAGTCACTACATAATTGTGACTGGACAGGATGGTTACATCTGCAAATAATATTATATTTTATGTTTTAGTTAAGCAGAGCAGAAGGGGAGTCAGGTCCCAAAATTAGCTTCATGACATATTCAGGGACCTTCAGTTGTGTGAGGTCACATATTTACCACAATATGTCATGGTCACCAAGAGCCCAGAGGCTCTGAACTAGCAATGTTGTTAGTTCCAAAAAGCTTTATAAGAAGGTGTCAGTTCAGACCATCCCCAGGCGGTGAAACGGGGTTTGGTTTATATGGGAGTAGATACGAATTTTACTTCGGAGTCACGTGAGTGATTCCATGAAGAACCCTGCCAGTCGGCAGATGCGTCATTACGTCTGACGCATGGCACAGTGACCGGCTGGGAGGAGAAGCGCTTCTCCAGTGGTAAGTTCAAAAAGCCTCACGTAAATATTAAACTTGTGCAAGGTCTCTGCATTTGGTAATTCTTGGTGCAGGAGGACAAGTACAAACATGAAAAAATCCGGAACAGTAAGGCGAGCTGCAGCGAAGATATCTCAAGCCCGCGGGAGTGTGGGTAGCGGGCGGCCGCCTAGCTCCTCCACAGAGTCGTTGGTTGTCAGACCAACGATCCCAGACTTGGTGTCCGAGAACACTGTGACTATGGGGCATAAAGCTACTCAAAAGTCTGTCCGGCCGTTAGACTCAGACGAGTCCGGCCGAGAAGGTTCGACCCTTGAAATGGATACCGCTGAATGGGTATCCAGGATGGAGCTCCTGTTGGAGAGGATGCTCCATCAAGAGCGCTGGCCTCTCCAAGAACCAGCGCAGCAGCACCTATAGGGCTGCCAAGTACCTCCCTCCAGGACGAGCAGAGTATAGCGGGTTAAATGAAATCTGATGCCGATTCAGAGGGCTCACCGATGGAGGCTGCCCCATGGGATGAGGTGCAAGCGCCAGAGGTCCCATTCCTGGCGGCCAGGTTTGCCGTTCCTACAGACTCTGGCGAGCCGCTTGGAGAGGAGTTGGCTGCCAGCATAAATTACCCGTCCTCCCACCAGCTCCAGGAGCTGGCTATGGACACTACTGCCAAAAAATACGAGTCCCCAGAGAAATGTATTCGGCTGAAGGTGCCTACAGTAAACCATGCCATTTGGGAACACATGGGGGTAAGCATCCAAGCGCAGAAAATTAAACTGCAGCAGGTGCTCAAGCTGCTGTCATCTGGAATAACGGCGTTTGGTCGGTCGGTAGATTGCTGAAACCGGGGCTGGGCAAGGACCAAGCCGACCGTTTAATATGCGCAACTGGCATTCCCCAGCAGCAGCAAGGGGAAAAGTACACTTTCCATCCAGAACCAGGCAAAGAACACCGGTAACCATGGAGGTAGGTGGGTCTAGCTCTTGTCAAAACATATTGCGAGAGAATTGCCTACCAGTTGGGGGACGGTTACACAGGTTTCTGGGAGAATGGTATAAAATAACCTCGAATGTGTTTATACTGCAGATTATTCGAGGGGTTAAAATTGAATGTATTCCCAGCCTGTGTCCACCCACCCAGCACAAACCGAAATGGGCACTCATCTTCTCACAAAAAGAGAATTTGATGATCCAAGCTGAAATAGCAAAACTATGCCGCAAGGGAGTAATTGAGAAAACAGTTTATCAGACCCATCAATTCATGTCTAATGTGTTCCCTTGACCAAAGAAGGATAGTGGGTGTAGGATTATCTTGTATTTAACAGGACTTAATCTGTTTGTGCAGTATCAACATTTTAAAATGGACACTTTTGCTACTGCCAACCAACTGCTTTCCAGAGGATTGTGGCAATTTCGAACTCTACCTAATGGATTAACCACCATATTGAGACTGCCTGGCTAGTAGACAGCTGAAATCCAAATATTATTTTTTATGCACCAGTGCCAAATACGAGATTGTCCACCCAGTTAAATCAAAATTGGTGCCTGTTAACCTAACTGACAATCTCGGTTTCACAGTTGATTCCAATCACATGTCTGTAACTCTGCCCCAGGGCAAGAGAGTAGATTTAATTGAAGGCTGTAGATTTAATTGAATGCTGTATCAAGCTCTTAAAGGAAAAATCACCTTCAATTAAACAGGTTGCGCGCTTAATTGGTAAATTGGTAGCAGCTTTTCCAGCAGCCCAATATGGACCGTTGCATTATCAGCATTTACAGAGGGCAAAGGTACAGGCACTGAGAATATATACAAATCATTACAACTGGCCCATGCACTTACCATCTGAAGTCATCGCAGAGGTACAGTGGTGGATTAGAAACATACTAAAATGTTATGGCACAATTTTGACAAAAGCGTCTTCACTTATTTTACAGACTGATGTCAGTGCACTAGGTTGGGGTGCTACTGATACCAGGTCTTGCTGTGGAGGCAGATGGGATATGCATGGGGCACAGATTCTCCAATCACATGGAATTAATTATTTAGAACTCTTAGGAGTATTCTATGGGCTCAAAGCTTATTGTACCACTAAGGATCACTAACATGTCGAATTGCAGATTGACAACACCACGGCAGTGGCGTATGTCAATCACATGGGTGGAATCAAGTCAAAATCATGTGATGGATTGGCTAACACTATTTGGCACTGGTGCATAAAAAATAATATTTGGATTTCAGCTGTCTACTAGCCAGGCAGTCTCAATATGGTGGCAGACATCAGGTCACGCAAATTCAAAGACGACACCAAGTGGATGTTGAATCAGGATGTATTTGATGAAATTGTCCTTCGGTATGGGATGCCAGATATTGATTTGTTTGCATCCAGACTTAATCACCAGGTACCAAAGTATGTTTCATGGGAACCAGACTCAGGGGCAGTGGCGGTGAATGCATTCTCACTGCACTGGGGCGGAATGTTTTTATATGTCTTTCCCCCCTTCTGCCTCATCAGTCGGTGGCAGACTAAGATCAAGCAGGACACCGCTACGGGGGTTCTAGTGTACCCGACTGGCCTACACAGCCATGGTTCCCGCTCATTTCAGAAATAACCACGCACCCTATTATAGTGGTTCCAAAGTGGAAAAATTTATTGGTGCACCCTGTGACTGGGGATCCACACCCATTGAATGATCGTGTAAATTTGTTAATTTGCAGATTTTAAGAAGGCTGTACCTGGGTCTGGGACTATCCAATCGGACTGTGGATACCATCACGTCATCCTGGAGGGATAGCACAAAAAGGCAATACCTCAGGAAATGGGAGGAATTTTGCATACATGGTAACATCACTTACCACACAGCCTCCATCCCAGATGTGCTAGAATTCCTATCCCACTAACACTCCAATGAAAGGTTGAGTTACAGTGCCATCAACAGTGCCAGGAGTGCCCTGTCTGCGTACCTGCGCTGTGGGTCAGAACTCCAATCATTAGGGTCCCACCCATTAATACCCAGATTCATGAAGGGTGTGTTTAATTCAAATCCTCCTAGGCCTAGGTACTCTCAAATCTGGGATGTGAGCGTGGTACTCACTGTGCTCCGTCAATGGGGAACAGCCACATCAGCCACATTGTCTTTACTAAAGATCACCCTCAAATTGGCTATGCTCATGGCACTTACATCAGCACAAAGGGTTCAGACTCTCCACAATCTGCGTCTGGACAGGATGGTGTCATCACAAAATGATGTCACTTTTCACATCTATGACTTACTCAAACAGAGCAGACCAGGGGTGTCCGGATACAAGCTTGTATTGTCAGCTTATCCCACAGATTCACAGCTGTGTGTAGTGGCGCATTTGAAGTGATATATTGATGTCACACAGAGCCTTAGAGGCTCTGAGGTAGCACTATTTATAAGCCACAAAAAGCCACGTAGGCAAGTGTCATCTCAGACCATCTCATGATGGCTGAAGCAAGTCCTGGGGTGTGCAGGAGTTAATACTCAAAATTTTAAATCTCACTCCACCAGGGCAGCATCAACGTCAGCGGCGAGGGCAATGAACGTCCCTCTAGACCACATCCTCATGGCCGCAGGATGGTCAAATGAATTGACTTTTGAGAGGTTCTACAACAAGCCGCTTGTTGAATCCAAGGTGTTTGCCCACTGTGTGTTAAATGTTGTTTCATAGCTTCTCCCTGGGAGAGAGGAGTTGCTATTGTATATATTTTTGTTATTTGTGAATTAAAGCATTAACATGTTAATCAGTATCATGAATCAATGTTGTTACTAATTCACTCCTCCTGAGTTAACTGCTTGCAGTGATATGCCTGGATTTGGATCGGCATGAAATCACAGACCTTTAAAGTCTTCACGGAATCATTCGCGTGACTCCAAAGTAAAATAGTAAGATTAAACGAGAACTTATCAGTTTGAAGTTTGATCTTTATTTTATGAGGAGTTACGATGAGCGATTACGTGCCCACCGCTCCCAACCCTCATATCACAAAGCTCATCTGGTAGTTCTAGAGTTATAATCTTACTATAATGCTTCAATTTGTTGTTCTTCTGTGATTTCACACTGCTGCTTTGAAGATTGACGCGCATGCCGACTGGCGGGGTTCTTCACGTAATCGCTCATCGTAACTCCTCATAAAATAAAGATCAAACTTCAAACTGGTAAGTTCTCATTTAATCTTCCTATTAAATCACTCCACCAGTTCTGCTACAACGTTAGTAGCAAAGGTTATTTACGTTCTGCTGGACTGCATCCTAGCAGCCGCAGGACGGTCGAATGAGCGAACCTTCCAAGCACTTATAATAGCCCATTGTCAGACCAATGTTTTTTTGCCAACTCTATTTTAGGTTCAGTTGTATAGTCCCTCTCAGATGAGAGGGGTTACTATTATGATTATTTATTCATTATGAATGTTTCCCTCATCTGTCAATGAAGCAGCTGTGGTTGTGTAGACTCATTTCTCACGGCATGAAATCACAGAGCTTTGAAATCTTCACGGAATCACTCACGTGACTCCGAAGTAAAATAGTAAGATTAAACGAGAACTTACCAGTTTGAAGTTTGATCTTTATTTTATGAGGGATTACGTGCCCTCCACTCCCAACCCTCATATCACAAAGGTCACCTGGTAGTTCCACGTTTATAATCTTACTATGTCACTTCAATTACTGTTACCTGTAATTTCACGCTTTTGCTTTGAAGATTGACGCGCATGCGGACTGGCGGGGCTTCTTCATGTAATCCCTCATCATAACTCCTCGTAAAATAACGATCAAACTTTAAATTGGTAAGTTCTCGATTAATCTTACTATTATTTGTTAGAATATGGTTTCCATTTATTGAATTCTTTAAAAAGTGAATTGGTTTAACATAAAATCAGGGTTGAAACTTGAGTTTGGGATTGGATGAATAATTATGCTTAACATATCCTGGATCTATATCCACAATCTTGTTATTTGTAATTTCTTTTTTTGTCTTCTTTTTCTCTCCATTAGATTATAGTTTCTCTTATTTTTTTCTCTCTTTATCTATATTCTTTAAAAACATTTAAAAAAGGGAAGCTATGTAAGAAATCTGTAATTAAATTGTCGCTTACTACTATTTGTATACATGCTTCTAATAAAAATATATATTTTTAAAAGTCCAGTAATCAAAACATTCTTGGTCTGCCTAACACTAAGGGAGCATAATCGATCAGGAGCCTTGTGCAATTAATATGGAACCAAGCGCTATATCTATTTTATATAACATTACATAGTCGAAACAATAAGCTGGCTGTAGATTAAATGTATACCCAAAAATATTTTATTGTGTTTTTTTTCATTACAACAGCCAATGTATAAAAACTCTCTAGATTCTGATGTATTTCAAGACCTATATATGTTCCAGATGTTTTACTTTCTTTGATGTGGTGTGCTTTCAGAAATCAATCATGATACATGTTTCCTTGATGTCTAAACCAGTCCAATCTCTTTATAGGGTTACTCAACAGGAAAAGTAGCTAAATTCAGAACCAGGGAAAGAGTCTCAACCTGAAAAGTCAACTGTCCATTTCCCCCACAGATGCTGCCTGACCTGTTGACTTCTTACAGCAGTCAGTTTTTTTGTTCCAGATTCCATCTGGAGTATTTTGCATCTCTCCGAGAAGAGAGGAGTTTGCTTCACTTTTGGCATTTTATGCATGGGCATGGATTGTTTTGGGTTGCTCTGAGGAATAGGAGGGTGGGACAGGACTCCCAGCAGCACATGGAGGAGAAGCTTTATTAACTGTGTGAGGTATGTTTAAGGTCAGGATCTTGCTCCTGACTAGTTTTTCCCCACCAGGATAGAATGAATTTGCACTAAGTCATCTGGATAAAAGGTTGCAACATCTTCCAGAGAAGGACCAGCTGCTCTTAATCTAATTCTGGCCAAATCTTCGATTTCAAAGGGCACCGACCCGAAACGTCGCCCATCCTTTTTCTCCAGAGATGCTGCCTGACTCGCTGAGTTACTCCTGCACTTTGTGTCTATCCTCGATAGACACCCAGAGAAAACCCATGTGGTCACAGGGAGAATGTATGAACTCCGTACAGACAGCACCCATAGTCAGGATTGAACCTGGGTCTCTGGCGTTGTAAGGCAGCAACTCCACTGCTGCACCAATGTG
Organism: Raja brachyura; assembly: GCA_963514005.1. The sequence goes on along the minus strand of OY740783.1, from coordinate 43,645,330 downwards.
TTGTCTTAAATCTGTTTAATTTACCGTTCTCCCTTCTTCAATATTGTCGATCTTTGTAACCTGCAACTGGCCTCTCTAGCATTTAGGTATTAGTTCTTAAGTCAATGTAGTTCACCCATAAGTTTTAGCAGATCTTTAAATCGCATAATGTTCTTAGTCAATTTCCCCTAAAAGTGAATCGGTACGTCTCAGAATGACCAGATATTGTTCCCTAATGATTCAATTTGCACCAAGTGTGGATCATTACCAATGCTCTCTCGGAGGCTTGTGGGCAAAAGGATAGAAGGCCGGCAGTGGTGTGGGAGTGGTACCTGCAGGGATCGCACCCCAGTGGCAACCAGACCATTGATCTAACAACAGAACGTCAGACTCTATCCATCGTAAAGAAACATGGCACATTTTAGACAGATTCCTTACACATCTTGTGTGTCTCAGCACATAGTAAGTGTTGGACCAAGACAAATCTTTTGGCACAAATCAGATACATGATCATGGAACTTGGCAGGATCTAAAAAAGCAAAGAAACTGTTAAAAAGCCTTCAGTTAAGAAGTAAACATGTCCAAAATAGGTATGAAACAGCAATGCTTTTTCTGATTACTGAAATGTTTCCAAGTTAAGGCTGTGGATCTCCCTTGGGGAGAGAGTGGATGCTATGTTTGACAACGGAACTACTGAGTGAGCACTTTTCTGCCAAGAACTATGCCCGCTCCTTTCTGCTTGGGAGAGTCTATTCAGCAACGTCTGATGAAGGGTCCCGACCTGAAATGCTGCCGATCCATGTGCTCCAGAGATTCTCCTGTCCTACTGAATTACTCCAGCACTATGCGTTCTAAACAACAACTCAGTTGTGGGAGCTGAATGGAAAACACACCCAAGCACAAGGGAAATAATTTCAGACTTTTAGTCAGATTTTCAACCTTGAAAATCCATTACAATTTTCTTGTAACATTTTCAACTCTTGTTCACAACTAAAGGACCAGTTGGACCAGGATTCTCCAGCACATTCCCACTTCAAATCATGCAATGTTAATCAAACTTTCCTTGCTCAAAAGGTGTTTATTTGCTGGGTGCTCAAACTCAACAGTTACTCCCTCTGTCGGGTTTATCATTGTTTCCCAGAGCTATTGCAGTGAAGGAAACTCCTGGACTATGAATTCACTAGCCCCCTCTGTATCTGGATCCATGGACCACATGGACCCATAGACCACAATCAGTGAGGATAGTCTCCATGATAATTCTCAACAGCAGTGCCTTACAAGGATGCGTTGTCAGCCACTTACTATACTTCTTATACACTCATGATAGTGTGGCCAGATTCTGCTTTAACTACATTTACAGATCTGCCGATGACACCACCAGAGTGGGCCAGAGTTCGATCAATGATGAGACGGAGTACAGGAAGGCGATAGAGAGCTTAATATCATGGTATCAAGGCAACAACCTCTCTCTTGATGTCAGCAAGATTAAAAGCTACTTATTGACCTCAGGGAATGAGGTGGTGTACATACCCCAGTCAACATCAATGGTTAAGGACTTCAATTTCCTGGGGGTAAATATCACCAAAACCTTGTCAGTCCTCCCACCCCCGGTCCCCACATTAACTCTATCTAAACACCATACTGCCTCCAGAAAGCAAACCAACATAATCAAGAACCATTTACACTGCAGCAGGCCCGTATGAAGCTTTTCAAAATTGGGGGTGGTATGACAGGATTACAAACATTTTATGTGAAATAATGTGCACGCAGCACACATTATGAGCGCAAAGCGTGAAGTCCCTCGCGGCCGGGATCCGAAGCTCTGGGGTTTTAGATGCTCTCTGGTGCATTCTGAACCTTATTTTGGAGCATTGTTGCACCAAATTTATGACCAATATTTCAAAAATAATTTTGGTTGAGTCAAGAGTAATGAGTGGGTGGAATGGGATGATTGGAGTCATTATTGTATACATTTTTTAAAATCAAGAATTGAAGTTGTCCTTGTTTTAATAATCATGTTGTACTGTTGTAATTTGTTATGTAAAATGTTATAAAGGAGAATACAAAAACTGCAAATAAAATACTGTAAGTTTTTGCAGTAAAGAAAACATTTTTAGAATATGTTTTGTGTGTTGATTTGATTGTCTGTTACTGTTAGACTGTGTTAGTGTGTGCATAACACCTTTAATGGTCCTCCTGACCAACAACTTCATATCACATCAATTTCATCATGGAATAGTGATGTGAATACAACATTTAGTTCCATCATGAAAATTGAAGACAAACTAAATGGTGCATTTCATTACTATGATCGCTTTCAAACTAACTTATTTTACTGTCATATTATTATAACAAATTCTAGTTCCATGATGGCTCATAAACACAGTCCCAATCACAAATCACATTTTGAATTCTCAAACACAATGAGAATTCACAAGTAGAGCTTCCAGGTTTCACCGAGTATTTCCATATTTTGATGGCTGAAAATCAGTATTTTGTTGGGGAAATCGGTATTTCTCATATAAATGCAATAGAACGTACTACACAGAAACTGGATTTTTGAAAATCAAGATTTTGCATGCAACCTCATGTATTCTCAAATATCAGTATGAAATACTGAAAATCAGTACTACTCAATAGACAATAGACAATAGGTGCAGGAGTAGGCCATTTGGCCCTTTGAGCCAGCACCACCATTCAATGTGATCATGGCTGATCATCCCCAATCAGTACCCTGTTCCTGCCTTCACCCCATATCCCCTGAGTCCGCTATTTTTAAGAGCCCTATCTAGCTCTCTCTTGAAAGCATCCAGAGAACCTGCCTCCACCGCCCTCTGAGGCAGAGAATTTCACAGACTCACCATTCTGTGAGAAAAAGTGTTTCCTCGTCCGTTCTAAATGGCTTACTCCTTATTCTTAAACTGTGGCCTCTGGTTCTGGACTCCCACAACATCAGGAACATCTGGAATTGTGAAACCATTTTTGAAATGTGAATTTTGATTCAATAACATATACAAATATATAATAACATAACATATAAAATTCACAATTCATCATATAGCTTACCAAGCAATCAAACATGCTGGCATGATGCTGCATAATCATTCAGGTGCTGTTGGTAAATGTCACATGCAGTTGAGTAGCATGGTAAGTACAATTTTAAAAAATCACTTGGTATTATTATTGTTGAGCCATGCTGGCTAGCATGACTGGAATGAATTCTTAGTTCACCGTCACTCAGCATTCAGCATGCTAGCATGATGTTGCAAAATCATTCAGGTGCTCCTGAATGTATATTGCCATTTACCACTACTTCTACTAGCAATGTTACAAAATTTTGAGATTTTAAAAATCAAGTCTGCAATTTATCCCATCAGATAAAGCATAAAATTAAGCTTAATTTGACACCTAATTCACTTTCATATCTTCAGTATTAAAAAAGTTAGGGCCATTTTCATACTCGGAAATGAGCAACTTGTTTCCTATTGCTTTTCTATTGACTTAACACAAAAGTTGTGATCGAGGACAGTCAAAAGCCTATATCTTTCTTAAAAATTAAGAGAACTGAAAGAAATGTTCAGTGATTATAGACTGAAGTATTCTGAAACAAATATGAAACAATCTTACTTGGATGACCTGAAATTGAAGCATATAATTAGTTAGTTACCCAATTGCAGCTAATTACAAAATTCAATTACTAGATCTAAACATCTATCCATTTCTTAAGAAAAAATGTTAAAAAAAATTAAAGCCTAAGTGTCCAATTAACATTCACACAATAATTCACAATATAACATCATTTTTAAATCTAATTGTCATTGATTTATAGGCCAAATTGAAGGAATTGAGTGTTTAATGCCCATAAATTAATGGGCATTTTAAACAGCTTGCGAGTGGGATTTTCTGGAACACGATGGATTAGAACATTGCGGTTGCGGTGAATTTAAACCCCATGTCGGCAGGAAAAATTCTGCCGGTTTGTATGGGGACTAAATCACCGTTTCGCAACATGAAATGTTGATTAAGGTCATCTAAAAAAGCAGGTTTATATGTAAAAATAAACAGCTTTCACTTACCTGTCCCCTACGTAAAATCGGTCCCCGTTGGCGGCGTTCACGGCATTAGGAGCTAATTTTTATTTTACTCCAGCGTTGAAATAGTCGGGCTATTTATTTTAAAAAATTAACTTACCGGCAGTCGGAACGCATCTCCAGAAATAGTTTGCACTCTAACAACAAAAAGCTCCGGATGGCAAGGGGAAAACCGCATTTTAACCCCGCCCCCCCCCTTAAAGGCGCCAAAGTCGCGCACATGGCCAGTGACAGAACTGCAGCACCGCTAAAGGTAAGTTTCGTAACATACCTACTTCTACTAATGCAAGGGCATTGGTTGACCTTAGCCTACATGCCATCACTGATTCCACGAATATAGCACCTCAGACCAGTTTATCTAGCATGGCAGTCCTCAGTTTGTTAATGCTGTCAAAGCATGTGTCGTTCCGTAGTACACTGTTGTAGGTGGCCCAACTTCTACCTCTTCTTGCAGTGCCCTGTTTGGGCTCCCAAAGTGTGAGGGGATTAGCAGACATTTCAGGGTTCCTCTCACAGACTTTGACAACATTCTTGGCAGACCAGCATATATTGCCATTTAGCCATAAATCGCATTTTCCAGTTCCATTTTCCAAGAATGTAACTGTGCAAAGCTAGTCACCACATTGTCCAAGTCATAAGCAAAGTCATAGTGAATGTACATTAAGGCGAGGGCAGACAGCCTGTTATTGCTCATGGAAGTCCTGGTGTAGTCATGCAGGTAACGGACACTCGTGGCAGGCCTGCATATATTTCCATTTAGCCATGAATCATGTTTTCTAGTTCCATTTTCAAAGAATGTAAATGCGCATGCCTAGTCACCACTTTGTCCAAGTTATGGGCAAAGTCCTAGTGAATGTGGATTAAGGCGAGTGCAGACACCCTGCCATTGCTGGGACTGATTCCTGGGATGGCAGGACTTTCATATGAAGAAAGACTGGATAGACTCGGCTTGTACTCGCTAGAACTTAGAAGATTGAGGGGGGAGCTTATAGAGATTTACAAAATTCTTAAGGGGTTGGACAGGCTAGATGCAGGAAGGTTGTTCCTGATGTTGGGGAAGTCCAGAAGGGGTCACAGTTTAAGGATAAGGGGGAAGTCTTTTAGGACCGAAATGAGAAAATCATTTTTCACACAGAGAGTGGTGAATCTGTGGAATTCTCTGCCACAGAAGGTAGTTGGGGCCAGTTCACTGGCTATATTTATGAGGGAGTTAGATGTGGTCCTTGTGGCTAAAGGGATCAGGGGGTATGGAGAGAAGGCAGGTACAGGATACTGAGTTGGATGATCAGCCATGATCATATTGAATGGCAGTGCAGGCTCGAAGGGCCGAAAGGCCTACTCCTGCACCTATTTTCTATGTTTCTATGCTCATGGAATTCCTGGTCTTTCTTCACAGATGTGGAAACGTGTTTGTCCTCGTTGGCTGGATCAAAGTAAGATGCCGAGTGAGATCGTGCCCACTGCAAGCATGCCGCTCAGGCTCCTAACCAAAGGTCCCAGCTACCTCCTAAATTAGGTGACCAAAACTGTATACAATACTCCAGATGTGGTCTTACCAGAGCCGTATACTCCTATACTGAAATCGTCTTGTTATGAAGGCCATAAACAGGGATTTAAAAACAAATCTGGCACAATCAGGAACAACATCTAATCTCCCAGTAATTATTCCGTGTATTTAGATGCATGACATTCATCAATTCTAACCAGGGGGTTGCAATTCAACCATGGCAATTTGCAATTTTTCTATTATAATTGCAGCGGTTCTCTCGAAATTGGGCTTGCAATGTAACTGCTGTAATTTGAGTTCAACACCCTTAATGAAGTTTACAGATGATCTATTTACAGTGCAATTATCCACTTGATCAGAACTTGCAATTTATCTATTGTTGTTTGCAGTTTATCTACTTTAAACAGACTTCCACCTAATCCATGTTATTTTGTGTAGACGCTTGATCTACCAGAATTGGGGCTATGTGATTTATTGATTGGAATCAGGAATTTGTAACTTTTACACTGCAATATGCAACTTTTCTACTGGGGCTTGCAGCTTATCCACTGTAAAATTCAGTTTAGATAATGTAATTAGAGATTTGTGACATTTCTGGAAAATGTAACTAATCTACCGTCACATTTTGAATGTAATTAAGGATTTGCAACATATTTTATGCAATATGCATCTTATCTACCGTGGTGAGAAATTTGCAACTCAGTATTGCAGTGACTATGTAAAAAAATCACTCTCTAATTTTCAGCTAAAGACATTTAATAAATAAAGCGGAAGATATCCCCTGTGCTCCTCTGTCCTCAAATAAGTATAAACTTTAGCCCACCAGGTGTGGTATTTCAAGGGATATTTGTTAGGAAATTTCCCATGACCTGTCCTAAGGCCAATTTGCGTTTAATTCATGGATCTTTGAAATATTGCCATAAAGACTTTGCATATTTAAAGGTGCTAACCCAATTTAATGATGTTAACCCAATTTACGATCTTTGACATTTGCAAATGTGTCATATGCAACCTGCGAACAAACAAGTTGCTTGGCAAATATTTAATTAAGCTAAAGGCACTACACAAAGGGTGCAGTTTTCTGACCTTTTCAGAGTTGGTTTTGCAGGATCATTTGGCATGCATGCTGCTGAATGAGGGTATTAAAAAAAAATTCACTGGCATGTCGAACCTTCCCAAGAGGTGATAAGCCAGAAAATCATCCAATGCTTCCATCTACACTTCATGCTGCCTCGGTAAGGCCAGCAGCATAATCAAGGACATAATATAATAAGATGCATATTGCAGAAAATATGTTGCAAATCCTTAAAAACATTTTGTAAGATGAATTTTACAGTAGTTTATTTACATTTTACAGAAAATGTCACAAATCTCTAATTACATTATCTAAACTAAATTGTATGGTGGATAAGCTGCAAGCCCCAGTAAAAAAATTGCATATTGCAGTGTAAAAGTTGCAAACCTGGTCACTTCCACATCGTGAACGTGATGTTTAGGTTAGTTTATACAGCGCAAAAACAGGCTCTTCAGTCACTGAGTCCACACCGGCCAGTGTACTATCATATCCCACACACACACACCAGGGACAATTACAAATTTTGCTGAAACCAATTAAACTACAAACCTGTACATCTTTGGAGTGTGGGAGGATACTGGAGCATCCGGAGAAAACTCATGCAGGTCACGGAGAGAACGTACAAACACCGTACAAATAGCCTCCACAGTCCGGATTAAACTTGGGTCTCTGGCATTGTATGGCAGCAACCCTACCAATAAGGCAGCAACTCTAGTGCTGCGCCACCGTGCCGCCCAGATGTTGATATTATTAGAAATGGAGTTGAATGATAAAATGCCTTTTGAGATTAGTTGAAGTTAATATAATGTTTTGCACTGACATAGTGGGCCGAAAGATCTATTCTCTGCGGTACTGTTATATTTTTATGTTTTATGAGATATTAAAAGAATATCATGAAAATTCTTCAAAGCTCACTTATTTGCAGTATTGACACTTATTTATTTATTAATGGGATTTGTATGTTGGAATGACAAGATTTCTTGTCTGGCCCAAATTTGGAGACAGTTGGGACTCAATAGTGGGTCCGAACTGTTCATTTATCTGTCAACAAAAAGTGTTGCACTTGTTTAATTTGCTGGAGAGCAGCAAATAAAGCAAATGCTGTATTAAAGTGGCGGTGGAATGTCTGGAGGAAGGGCAAATGTCCCTGGAGGCCACAATAGCAAGCCTGTGGAGAGAAGTAGCATCAGTCTGTTGCAGCAAGGAGTCAACACGACTGTGTGTATCATATGGTACTTTGATATCATATGGTACAAGAGGGATCTGATGTTCATTTGAGCACAAAATACGAGGCAGCAGGTTTCTGTAGTGTTAGCATGGCAAAGTACCCCAGCGCAAATGCACTGCATGAGGTGGATGATGAGAAAGTCAGTATGGAGTGAGTTGGATGAAACTGCACAAATCCTGAGCTACAGTAACTGATGTTGGTTACACAAAAAGCTGGAGAAACTCAGCGGGTGCAGCAGCATCTAAGGAGCGAAGGAGATAGGCGACGTTTCGGGTCGAGACCCTTCATTAAAGCATGGAGAATGTGTGTGTGGAACTGATGAATGCAGCAACTACATTGTAAATGAACCAGCGAGACAGAGTGAGCACAAATGAGGTTAGAAAATGTTATTACATATCTGGGAAAATATTGAAGACCATATATAATTTGAACTGTTGTAGCAGTTGGCATGTATTGTCAATTTGGTGTTATGGTTGTTTATTGGAAAGTATGTTGCACAATCTATTTATGTAGTGAAACTTATAATTCTAGTAATCATCTATTTTAGCAATGTTGCAATGCTTTTATCTATTGGCCAGATGCAATGGAGAGCTCTCTCCTACAAAAAGTGCCTTCATACATCTTTTACAAATGTTTCTCTAGTATTATCAGAACTAGCAATGGATACTGTTGTGATGTTAAGCTCTGATAATTTTTAATCAGGAAGACTGAACTGTGAGTAAATTTATGATTATATATATTTGTGTATCTGTTGATGGTTGTTAGTTTACATAGGGTTATTTTTTTAGGTTGAGATGTGTTGTGTATATGAATATGAGTGTATCTTTAATAATGATGTGTACCATGCAGTACGGTTTGTGATATATTAATGTTGAGTGCTGACTGCTTCAATAAAGGATGCTCTGTTGGTAGCTGTTTCCTTGTTAATTGTCTCAGTGGACAATAACACGAATGACCTTAGAGCCACCGTCAAAGTCAAAAGCAAGACTATTACATGATAAAAGACTTGTTTCTAGATGCTCCTGAGAGTTCTACTCTGCTGATTGATTGCACTACTACTAATTGTTTTCTGCAGAAACTCCAGGATGAGGCCTGCTTGTGAGGAAAACGTGTGGAGTGGACACAAAGACTCAGTGGATCAGACTATTTAAAAATGGGCCTTTCTTCACCAGGGAACAGTTTAATAGCTGATGTTAATTGCAGAACCATGCACCAATAATGATGATGACCCGATCATCTATTTTAGCAATGTTGCAATGCTTACATCTGTGGGCCAGATGCAATGCAGAACTCTCTCCTTCAAAATGTGCTTTCAAACATTTTTTACATTCACGACAGGTTATTATTATCTGTTGTTAAAAATGGAGAAACATAAAAGATTCAGTGATAACAAAATGAGTCAGTATAGCAGGAAATAAATTGATTTCATTGTTGCTTGTTATTCGAGTAGAGTGAAATACCTGTTTGTGAAAAGCCGATGAAGATTTATTTCTCTTGAATTCAATAACTCAATCTGAATAAGGATTGAAGCTGCCCTGTGAAGGTAAAGCACTTTGTTTTAATAATTTACTGCACAAGTAGTGGCAATAAGAATTCACCCCAAGGATCAGTTCAGATGTTGGATTCTTTACTGTTTTGCTGTCATTTCTTCAGGCCAGTGAAATCTGGGTGCTCATCCATTACACGACTAAATGATTCTGCCAACTGAGGCAGAAATGAGCACGTGGATGCACATAGAGCCATGTCTGCATTTCCTGATTTACATTTTGTTGATTATATGTAATTGAGCCCTTCCCTTGCTGCTGGAAAGGGCATCAGAAAGTTACACGGTGCAGAAGCTCCTTCCAATTACCCGTGGATTGTTTCCTGATTTACACTGTTGCTATAGTTCTCTGAAATGACACTAGGCCTTTGTTCCTGCAGCCTTGCGACTGAATTGAGCCGTGCGTGTGAATCAGACAGGTGCCTGCTTCTGCAGAATTTATGCTGAATGCCATGAAATCATGATAAAAGTGAGGTGAAGTCTTTGTGAAGAAGCGTTTTCTGTTATTATTTGCAAGATTACAAGAAGGGCATTTGGATCAACGTATAGATTTAGAAATGTACAATAACGGTCCCATTTTAACATTCATTTGTTTCTGTGTAGAATCCAAGATTTTTGTCCGAGATTTCCTGGTGAGTGAACCTTTGAACTAAGTATCATTCCTAGATTTGCCTTATACTACATCAATGGCAGTTACATTTATTTGGCAACTTAAATGTAGAAAAATATGCCATTGTATTGTATATAAATCAGTGCACCATTTTATAATGTTTCCACTTATTTTGAAGTAATATTCCAGATGTATTTTTTTTCTATTTCTGCAAGTATCTCACACACAACTGAGGATTTGAGTTATGCCTGTAACTCAGTGGCAATATTAAAATGTAACCTGCATCAAAATGCCTCAAGTCCGCCTAATGTTAAGATAGATCTTATTTCATAAATATCTTTAATTCATGCCTGCCAGTGATCAGAGGGTGATGATAACAAAAGTTGGGGGGAAAGTTGTCATTAATTGCTATCTGGCCATTGCCCCTTGCATTCAACCTCCCAAAGTGCAACACCTCACACTTGCTCGGGTTAAACTCCATTTGCCATTTCTCCTCGCATTTCTGTAAACTATCTATGTTCCACTCTATCTTCTGACACACCTTCCTCGCTGTCTGCAAATCCTCCAATTTTGTCATCAGGAAACCTACTTACCTACGTCTTATCACATATATATCACAAACGGCAAAGGTCTCAGCACAGATCCCTGTGGATCTCCACTGGTCACAGAGTGGTTCTACCTTCTCCCTGATCACCCTCTTATTTTTAACATATGTATAAAAAGCCGGAATTTTCTTTAATCAAATTCGCCAATGACATTTTATACCCCCTTCTGGCCCTTCTAATTACTTGCTTGAGTTACTTACTTACTTCCTACTCACTTTATATTCTGATGTCACCTTATTATACCTGTCATACACGTCCTTTTCCTTCCTGACCAATTTTTCTTCCTGGAGAGAGAGAAGGGGGAGAGAGAGAAGAGGAGAGAGAGAGAAGAGGAGAGAGAGAGAAGAGGGGAGAGAGAGGAGAGAGAGAAGAGTGGAAAGAGGAGGAGAGGGAGAAGAGGAGGAGGGAGAGAAGGGGGGGAGAGAGGGGGGAGAGAGAGAAGAGGGGAGAGGGAAGGGGAGACAGGAGCGTGGGGGTCCTTTTCCCACACAAGCCATAGGTAAGTGGGCAATGTGAACCCAAGCACCAAGTTGAAAGCGGCCGAAGGTGCGCATCCCTCGGGACAGCTGCGGGTTGGATGGAGCGGAGGTGTGGGACAATGTTCATCTCTTCATAGTGATGTGATGGACGCGGGGGTCTGGACCAATTGCTGACAAGTCCCGCCCCCCGGCAACGTCATGTCTGTTATTGGACTTTTCTGTTGAGTGACAGTCGGTCCATTGGCTTGTAGGCAACGTCGCCTTTCGGGTATGTGGCGTTTTGACAGAGCGGCCATTTGGTAGGTTTGCTTTTTGCGACGCAGCCTTTCTTTTCGTTGGCTTTTAGACGTCCTGCTCTTTCGGTTAGTTTGCATTTAGGCGTCCTATCCTTTCAGTTAGTAGGCATTTCATCTTCGTACTCTATCTGTTTATTGGTGTTTCAACCTTGTTTCCATTCAGTTCTTTGTCTTCGACTTCTTTGCGTCGGCTTCTCGTCCATCGGAGCCATGTCCGGGTACCTGTGACAATAAACTGACTTTGAAACCTTGACCTTATCTCTGGGTGGGAATGTGGAGAAAAATAACAGCATTGAAAAATTACAGATTTACACTTTTAAAGGCATTGGTTCCCACATTTATTGATGCAGTAGCCTCTGTAAGAGACCTGTTCTCACAAAATTGTCAATGCCTACCTCGCTAGGTACAAGCAATTTGTGTGATGTTACATCCCTAACGTCCTGCTTGCTGCCTTTCACTCCCTGGAGAAAAAACACAATGAAAAACATCCATTGTACCACCAGCCCCTGTTCTCATCCTTATAAGCATTTGATTTTTAAAAGTACTAAAGGACATAACTGCAAAACCGGCTGCAATAAACATCTTTAAATGGAGATACAAACTTGAGCTGCATTCAAAAATAAATAGTATTGACATTCTAGTGATAACTTGTACTGCAACATCACCTTTGATATTTCTCAAAAGCAATAACCAATTCAGGAAAATGGAGAAACAGAAGGGAAGGAAACATGGCTCCGTGGCCAGCTCCACCATTCCACACAGTCATGCTGATCCACTTCAGTTTCCCTGTATCCTTGGATTCCTTTGGCATCAAGAAACATTTCTGTCTCCTTGTATATATTTATTGCCTTGCACTTCACTGCCTTCTGTGCTGGAGAAATCCATAGGTTCACTACCACCTCATTAATCCAAGTTCTCCTAATCTTGGACATTATTCCCTTTTCCTTGGTGATTTGACTGCTTTTGAACTCTCGAGACATGGAATATCATTACTGTATCCATCTGTCCTGTGCACATTACCAAACTATTAATCAAGTTTCTTGCAACTAATATTTTGTAGCAATCTTACAAAACTTAAGCAGCAATGAAAAGCTCAGGAGGCACTGACAAGATTTTTTACAGGAAGTATACACAGTGATTAGTACGGGTATCAGGAGTTATGGGGAGAAGAGTTAGTTAGATTTAGCATTTAGGGCTAAAGGAATCAGGGGATATGGGGAAAAAGCAGGAATGCGGTACTGATTTTAGATGATTAGCCATAATCATGTTGAATGGCAGTGCTGGCATGAAAGGCCGAATGGCCTACTCCTGCACCTATTTTTCTATGTTTCTATGTTGTTAAGGCAGGATAATGTGGTTAGGAGGGAGCTATAGATCAGCCATGATTGTATGCCGCAGTAGACGATGAGCCGAGTGGCCTAATTCTGCTCCTATCACTTATGACCTTATGAAAGTGTACAGATATTTTATTTTTGATACAGTAAGGTTGGGAAATCTGTAAAACATTTTACTGAAGCAATCAGGTTAGAGTTGTTGGAAACTATCGTCAGATAACTCATGAGCTTGTGTGGAATGTTCTTCATTGCGTGTTATTGCGAAAGAGCGAGTTAATGAATTGAATGACTGTATGTAAGTCTTGTCATATCGGTTGTCCTTATGTTCACCTTTCTGTGAACTAAAGCAGCTTAATGAGTCATTCATCTCACTGTCTCTTTGTTTAATTTGTCTCCAATGACATTGAAGGACAGGCATAAATAGCATTCAACCTGATTCAGCAGATCGCATCACATCAGCTTTCTTTGTAACTATGGTTCCCAATTCCTATTTGTTTATTTGACCTAACAAGAATGAAATGTTACTAATAAATGATATATTCCTAAAATCTCTGATCAGAATTTACCTTCATTATTTTCTTGATAATCCAATGGAAACCATGGGCCATTGGAGCTTCCATTTGAATACAAACATGTATTTCAATAAAGAGAGAATAAGCAACAGATCCAACTGTCGTGAAAAGCTGCACCTTACACTAATATGTGAATGTTCAGATGATGTGTTAAAGCATAGCTCCTGTTGTTAGTGCATGGGAACTGGGTGAATGTCCTTCAGTTTTTAGTACGCTCTGCCTACTTTCCCAATGGATAATTTGGCTGGGGTTGCATTAAATTGAAGTTAATCTGCTGGTATTTCTACTGGTGGCTGGTGCTATTACTACTGGTGCTGGTGGTTTCTCTTGTGAGTGCATTTGTTTTTCTGCACAGCCCTGCATTTCATCATGAGAAGAAGGGTGTTTTGCATTCTATTGCAATGCAAGGACATAATATATGGACAAAGTGAAGGCAGATTTATTGGTCCACCAAGGCCTACTGGATCTCCCAGTTGCTAACCATTTTAACTCACCTTCTCATCCCCATATTGAACTTTTGTCCTGGCCACCTCCATTGCCAAAGTGAGGCCACAATCAAACTGGAGGAACAACACCTCAGATTCTGCAAGGGTAGCTTACAACCCGATGGTATGAACTTTGAATTCTCCAATTTTAGGTGACCTTTAACAACCCCTCCCCCCCCTCCTATATTCCTTCCTCTAGCTTCGCAATTCACACCTGCTTTTATTTTTGGCCTCTTTCCAACCATATTCCTATCAAAACCCCTCCTCATCCGTGTCCACATATTACCTGCCATGCTCTGTCCTGCCCCTCCTCTCTTCCATCTTTCTTCCCCACCACATCTACAATTACTTTGAAGAAGGGTCTTGACCCACAACGTCATTTATCCACGTTCTCCAGGGATGCAGTTTGACCCATTGAGCTTCTCCATTTCTTTGTGTCCTTTTACCAGGATGATGCCTGGCTTAGGGGGTATTAGCTACAAGGTTGGACTGTTTTCTCTGGAATGCCGGAGGTTGCAGGGAAACCTGATAGCAGTATGTAAAATTATGAGAGGCATAGATATGGTAGACACTCAGAAACATTTCCCCAGAATGGAAATATCAAATACTAGAGGGAATAGCTTTAAGGTGAGAGGACCAAAGTTTAAAGGAGATGTACGGTGCAAGTTTTTTAATGCTGAAGGTGGGTACTTGGAGCGAGTACTTGGAGGTGAGTACTTGGAGCGAGCTGCTGGGGAGGTGATGGAGCCAGATAAATAGTGACATTTAAGAGACTTTGGATAAGAGCATGGATATGGAGGATATAGAGGGACTAGAGGAATAAAGATTATGTTCAGGCAGATAAGAGCTGGTCTTGGCATTATGTTTGGCACAGACATTGTGGGCCATAGGGCCTGTTCTTGTGCAGTGCGGTTCTATGTTCTATGTTCCTGACTTGTGTCTCGTGGGAGGTGAACAGGCTTTGTGGGGTCAGGAGGTGAGTTAATTGCTGCAGGATTCCTGAACCACGCTGTATATATGGCTATTCCAGTTCAGTTTCCGCTCATAAATGCACTGACATAAATGCATCTTACTTAGCTGCAAGCAACTTCCCCAAATCACCACTCTATATTTAACTGTGAGAAATGTTACAGCTCCTCGCAGCTGCCTTGATTCCATGTGGCATGTTGATCCTATACAATTACATTAGAGTATATTTAATATTAAAAAAACAAAGTTGCTCAGAACATATTTGCTTATTTACAGCACAATATGCAAACACAAGAATGTAATCCAAAGTTTGGTTACTATGTTTGCTGTAATGGATCCATATTCAAAAACTATTCCTTGCACCAAATATAGAACAGCTTTATTGATTGATATGTTATTTGGCAAACTTGAGGCACACAGCTGTAAAAGTTCTTTCTATGGCATCTATTAGAACAAATTAATCTTCCACTTTCTGCAGGGTTATGTTATAACTAAACAAGAAAAATACTATTGTCTTTGCCACTAATGATACAGAACAGGCAATGTCAAAGTGAGCTGGACAGTGAAATCTGAAGTGAAATTTAAAACTAAAATAAAATGAAGATTTGAATGGAACTCTTGGCAGATGAAATCTGCCATGGATAATTGGAACAAATAAAAGCACAAAGTGCGTAACAGATAGTTTTTAAGAAATCCTTGGATGTTAGTGACATTAGAGTCAGTATATTAAGTTATTGTGAAGCAACAAATGAGCAAACAAAGTGAAATGGTGAACTACAGTATACAGCACATCTGAGACTCATGCTAAAATAGTACAATGCTGTAATCAGGTCATACTTCAGTCCTGAGGTTATTTTTTGTTACTGAGGCACAGGGGAGATATTCCATTTCTGGGGAAGAGTCACTACTGCTGGTACACTGAATCATAACAGAAGAGTGGAGAAGCCTTGGATATACAAACCTGCAAAATGTGACCTCAATGTGCTCTTGTGGGAGAATATTGGATGGTAAATAGTAAAGGTAAAATAAACAGTAGAAACAAAGAACAGCAGATGCTGGTTTACACTAATGATAGACACAAAGTGCTGGAGTAACTCAGTGGGTCAGGTAGCATCTGCATCTATGGAGAAAAAGGATAGGTGATGTTTTGGGTTGAGACACTTCTTCAGACTGAAAGTAGGGGATGGGGAGGGAGGTGAAGAGTTGGAGGTGATAAAAGACCAGGACTGTTCAGGGCCAGCTACAAATGACCTCAGGCAGGGTGGTGACCACATGGGTTCGTTGATGGCTAGGGATGGCGTGATCTCACTTTTAAGTAAAGGGCCTGTCCCACCAGCATGCAACTCTATGCGATGAACGCGATCAAACTAAAAGCGGGGGCCGCGCGGAGGTCGTGTGATCCCCTGTACAGGGCCGTTCCCACCAGCATGCGCCTGCATGCAGCAAGCGCAACCAAACTGGCAGTAGGGGCCGCGCGGAGATCGGGTGAGTGGCGCAACGCGGCGCAAAGTGAGGCGAACTTGGAGCGAAGTCTAAGGTAAGTTCGCCAGGACAGAGAGGGGCACAGAGGCACAAACACACACAGGGCCACAGAGCCACACACATAGAGGGTCACGGAGGCACTTACAAATAGGTTCACGGAGGCACGATGTCGGGGCGGTATGCAAATGTCGAGGCGACTGCGAGCCGACAAGCCGTTGCCGCACCGAATTTTTGGACATAGTCAGTTTTTCGGAGCCGTCGGGACGAACTCCGCACAATTCTGCACGGCTCTGGCGATTGAAGTGGGACCGGCCCCACGACGCCAGACGGCTCAAGCGACCACGTTAGGTCGCGCTAATCGCATAGAGTTGCATGCTGGTGGGACAGGCCCTTAACTTAATCTTAGTCTCCCCTTACCCCTCCCTCCCGGCCCTTTCCTCCACCCTATTCATTTTACCAGTTCCACAGTTCTCCACATTGTTTCTCTGGCCAACAATGAAACTACCCGCTGAATTACTCCAGCACTTTGTGCTTATCTAAGGTAAAGCAAACACTGAAGTTTCAATCAATCAATCAATCAGTTTTATTCGTCACTTGCACATAAAGTGCAAGTGAAATGAATTTGCTGGCAGCGGTACAATGAAAAAGAACACACAAAAACACAATAACAATTTAACATAAACATCCACCACAGCATTCATCACTGTGGTGGAAGGCACAACATTTGGCCAGTCCTCCTCCATTTTTCCCCGTGGTCGGGACCTCAACCCTCTGCAGGCACCGCTGTGGGCGTCCAGATGAGTAGACAGGTAAAAGTCCAGATAAGTCCTGAAATTGTGCCTCCCCACCGGAAACCGCGGCTTCAGGTTGGTGTAGGCCGCAGGCTGGCGGTCGAAAATTTAAAGTTCCCACCACACTGCAGCCAGAAGTGCCGCAGGACCGGCAGTCAAAGCTCCTCTCCAGGTGTCCCTGGCGAGGGATCCCGCTCCTTATGGCATGTCCACGCCGCGCCCGCGGTAGAAGTAGGCCGATGGTCGGAGCTGTTCCCCTCCTGGGTCCCCAACAAGGTTTAGGTTTGGGTTTATTATTAACACTTGAACTGAGGTAAAGTTTAGTTTTGCATTCTAATAGATCAGATATACCATACATAAATACAATCGTCAAAAACACAAGTACACTAGATAGAGCAAAGGGGGAAGATACAAAGTGCAGAATATAATTCTCCACAATGTAGCACATTGTAGTGCATTAGTTCCCTAGACATAGCCTAAGTCTTCAATGGGGTAGAGGTGAATCGAACAGTAGACTAGTTTAAGTCTGATAACAGAGAGGAAGGAACTGTTCCTGAGTCTGGTGGTGTATGCTTTCAAGCTTCAGTGCTTTCTGCCAGATGGCTGCAGGGAGAAGAGGTTAGGTTGAACAAGTTAGGTCTTTATTCGTTGGAGCGCAGAAGGTTAAGGGGGGACTTGATTGAGGTCTTTAAAATGATGAAAGGGATAGACAGAGTTGACGTGGATAAGCTTTTCCCATTGAGGGTAGGAAAGGTTCAAACAAGAGGGCATGACATGAGAATTAAGGGACAGAAGTTTAGGGGTAACATGAGGGGGAACTTCTTTACTCAGAGAGTGGTGGCTGTGTGGAATGATCTTCCTGCAGAAGAGGTGGAGGCAGGATCGATTTTAACATTTGAAAGTAAAGTGGATAGGTATATGGGAGGGAAGGGAATGGAGGGGTATGGTCTGAGTGCAGGTAGATGGGACTAGGGGAAAATAAATGGTCGGCACGGACTGGAAGGGCCGAGAAGGCCTGTTTCCGTGCTGTAATTGTTATATGGTTATATGGTTATAAGAAAGGACCAGGGTGGAACGAGTCTTTGATTATGTTGTGTTAAAGAAGAAACTGCAGATGCTGGAGAATCGAGGGTACACAAAAGGCTGGAGAAACTCAGCGGGTGCAGCAGCATCTAAGGAGCGAAGGAGATAGGCGACGTTTCGGGTCAAGACCCTTCTGCAGACTGGTTTGGGATCAGGGAAACAAGAGATATAGACGGTGATGTGGAGAGATAAAGAACAATGAATGAAAGATATGCAAAAAAGTATTGATCATAAAGGTCATTGGGAATATTAACGCCAAGGAACTGGAAGCTCCTTGCACTTTAAATGAATCTACAACAATATAATTTAGAAGTATTAGGTCAAACTATTGGTTAAAATTAGTGAAAAGCAAATTTCCCAATGACTCAATCAGGGTGGAGACATGAACACCAGCATCATTTGAGAAACTGGATGCTCTCGTGAGAATAGCAATATACCCTAAGAATGTTATTCATTGACTTCTGAGTAGAGAAGTTGGGAGGTCATATTGCAGCTATATAAGATGTTGGTGAGGTAGCATTTAGAGTATTGTGTTCAATTCTGGGCATTATGTTATAGGAAAGATGTTGTCAAGTTGGAAAGGGCACAGAAAAGATTTACGAGAATGTTGCCAGGACTAGAGGGTGTAGAGAGAGGTTGAGTAGGCTGGGTCTCTATTCCTTAGAGCGCAGGAGGATGAGGGGTGATTTTATAGTTGTATAAAATCATGAGAGGAATAGATCGGGTAGATGCACAAGTCTCTTGCCTATAGTAGGGGAATCTAGAATCAATAATCAGAGGACATAGATTTACTGTGAGGGGGAAAGATTTAATAGGAATCTGACAGGTCATTTTATCACACAAAGGGTGGTGGGTGTATGGAATGAGCTGCCAGAGGAGGTAGTTGAGGCAGGGACTATTGCAATGTTTAAGAAAGAATTAGACAGGTGTATGGATAGGACAGGTTTAGAAAGATATGGGCCAAACTAGTGGGACTAGTGTACGTAGGACTAGTGTAGTTGGGACATGTTGGTCGGTGTAGGGATGAGGGGAGTGTTTCCACGCTGTATGACTCCGTGACTTTATCTTCCTTATGCTTTTTGACCAAATATCTCAGAAGACTGCATGTCCTGTGCCCAGCAAATTAGTAGCAATAACTTCTTCAGATATTCTTGGATATACTTAATGATATATTTCATTTGAATCTGAAGCAATCAATGGTCTTCCTGAGATGGCATAATTTCCTTCAACACGCAAAGCCTCAGCTGTGATTATCACATTAAATGTGCAGTTATGAGGTTGGAAAATTAGGTGCAGTTTCTTTACACTGATTCTACCTGCCGTTATGGTGATGTTCACCCTGTTACATTAAACAGATAATGAGGAGCAGGACTATTAGCGATCCCTTGCCCATTCCCTTAAATGAATGTAAACAGTATTTGAAGAAGAGCAAAGGAATTCTCCCTGGTGAGTTACTGATAATTATCTCTTAACCAGCACTACTGGGCAAATTACATTGTCAGTAATCTCACTGTGACTTAAATGGCCTTCTGAATATTTTGCCTATTGCTTTTCTTTAGTTCAAAACAATTTGAAAAAAAAAAATTGACTGGAAAGTGCTTTGGAGTCACTTGAGCTTTGCAAAGTAAATGTAAGCACATTCTTGATTATACCAATTATTCTGACTTTGCATAGTGCCACACAATTATACAATCTTAGTTTATCTACAAATGCAGTGTTCAAATAAGCATAAGCACGAATAAGATTGTGGTACTTATTTGTAGTTTAATGTCATAGAAAATAGGTGCAAGAGGAGGCCATTTGGCCCTTCGAGCCTGTACATTACTTTTAAACTGCTTTGCAAATAATTACACTTGGAGCTGTGCCACAAGTGAAGTGCTGCAGCCATTGGGATGATTAATTTGAAGCTGACTGCATTCATAGATGACCCTATTTCATTGACATCTGTTGTCATGACAAATATACCCCAAATGCCAGCTCTGTTAAACAGGACAGTAGCCATTCTGATTTAATCAATGTCTAAATTATATATTTGCTGCTTAACTACTAGGAGAATATTCAAAGGCCAAAGATAATTGAGTTCCACTTCCTTCACAGGCAGTAAAATGATTCAACAAATTGATGGAGTGGATGGAAGCAAATAATTTTCTCTGATGGGAGAGTCCATAATATGGGTGCATAATCTGAAATGTTTGGCCATTTGCAGGTAATATCAGAAAGCATATCTTCACACAAAGGAAATCAATAATCCTCAATGACAAATGTGCTTTAGGTTGTCAATTGAACAATCCAAAACCGAAATGAGCTTGCTTTTAAGGTTTATAAAATTAATAATAGATCAAATAGGTTCAATAGACGAGCAGCTGAATGTAATTCCTATGTAGTTATTCAGAGCCAGCATGAAAAAAATAAATCCATAAAGTACTCGATGGCTGAAATCTCTCAATGAATCCATGCTCTGTCTGAACCACAGTTTAATCCAATAATAGATTTTAAACTAATATTTTATGCGAAGCAGAGTTAACCTTTATGTTGTGAATGATTTGTTTAAAAAAGAAACCTACAAGTGTACACACGTCGAAACATAGAAACATAGAAAATAGGTGCAAGAGGAGGCCATTCGGCCCATTCATTGTGATCATGGCTGATCGTCCCCTATTAATAACCTGTGCCTGCCTTCTCCCCATATCCCTTGACTCCAATAGCCCTGAGAGCTCTATCTAACTCTCTCTTAAATCCATCCAGTGACTTGGCCTCCACTGCCCTCTGTGGCAGGGAATTCCATAAATTCACAACTCTCTGGGTGAAAACGTTTTTTGTCATCTCAGTCTTAAATGACCTCCCCTTTATTCCAAGACAGTGGCCCCTGGTTCTTGACTCGCCCTACATTGCGAACATTTTTCCTGCATCTAGCTTGTCTAGTCCTTTTATAATTTTATATGTTTCTACAAGATTCCCCCTCATCCTTCTAAACTCCAGTGAATATAAGCCTAGTCTTTTCAATCTTTCCTCATATGACAATCCCACGGACTGCATTGCGCTGCACTGCCTCAATCACAAGGATGTTTTTCCTCAAATTAGGAGACCAAAACTGTACACAATACTCCAGATGTGGTCCCATCAGAGCCCTATGCAATTGCAGAAGAACCTCTTTACTCCTATACTGAAATCCTCTTGTTATGAAGGCCAACATTCCATTAGCTTTCTTCATGCCCGCTCTACCTGTAAGCCAACTTTCAGTGACCGGTGTACAAGGACGCCCAGGTCTCGTTGCACCTCCCCCTTACCTAACTTAACCCCATTGAGATAATAATCTGCTCCCTTGTTTTTGCTGCCAAAGTGGATAACCTCACATTTATCTATATTATATGGCATCTGCCCACTCACTCAACCTGTCCTGGTCACCCTGCAACCTCCTAACATCCTCTTCACAGTTCACACTGCCACCCAGCTTTGTGTCATCCGCAAACTTGCTAGTGTCGCTTCTAATTCCCTCTTCCAAATCATTAATATATCTGGTAAACAGTTGCGGCCCCAACACCGAGCCTTGCGGCATTCCACTCGCCACTGCCTGCCATTCTGAAAAGGACCCGTTCACTCCTACTTATTGCTTCCGGTCTGCCAACCAATTTTCTATCCATGTCAACACCCTACCCCCAATACCATGTGCTCTAATTTTAGTCACCAGTCTCCCGTGCGGGACCTTTTCAAAGGCTTTCTGAAAGTCTAGATACACTACATTCACTGGCACCCCTTCATCCATTTTACTTGTCACATCCTCAAAAAATTCCAGAAGATTAGTCAAACATGATTTCCCTTTCATAAATCCATGTTGACTTGGACTAATCATTTTACTGCTATCCAAATGCCCCATTATTACCTCTTTAATGATTGACTCCAGCATCTTTCCCACCACCGGAGTCATGCTAACTGGTCTGAAATTCCCTGTTTTTTCTCTCGCTCCTTTCTTGAAAAGTGGGATAACATTAGCTATCCTCCAATCCACAGGAACTGATCCTGAATCTATTGAACATTGGAAAATGATCACCAATGCATCCACTATTTCTAGAGCCACCTCCCAGAGGACCCTGGGATGCAGACCATCAGGCCCAGGGCATGAAAATTTCTTTCAGTTCCTCTACCCTCTTAGATCCTCTGTCCTCCAGTGCATCTGGGAGATTGTTTGTGTCTTCCTTAGTGAAGACAGATCCGAAGTACATATTCAACTCTTCTGCCATTTCCTTGTTGCCCATAATAATTTCACCCGTGTCTGCCTTTACGGGACCCACATTTGACTTTGCTACTCTTTTTCCCTTAACATATCTAAAGAAGCTTTTACTGTCCTTCTTTATATTCCTGGCCAGCTTCCCTTCGTGCTTCATCTTTTCAGCCCGTATTGCCTGTTTTGTTCCCTTCTGTTGTCCTATGAAAGTTTCCCAATCCTCTGGCTTCCGGCTATTCTTTGCTGTGTTATACACAATATTACAGCTTTCAGTGGAAACAAAAGTCTGTGATTTGTTCTCATGTGATGAGCCATGCAATGAAAGTGAGAACTACCGATGTTGCAACAAAGGTCAGAAACAAGGGAGATGGCACCAGAAGGTCAAAGCCTGCCATTGTAGATGTGTGTGTTGCTAGCTGAAAGAAAATACAGAGCCACAGATTCATGGAGACAGAACAACAGGGAATGTGCTGGCTTTGACAGTTTGACCAGGCTCTGTTGGTACATAAAAGTGGAAGTCCGATTCCAAGGCATTCAGCTCTCCAAACTGGTCATGAGGGAAAAGAAGATCAGGGCCAACATTAGTGGTGCATGAGGTCAGAAACAGGTTATATTGCCAATAACTCCTGATGCCAGAGTCTGAATAAGGGTCTTGATCGCCAGTGTTGGAAAGAATAGCTCCACTTGCATATACCTACTCCACTTTAGTCTCCGAATCTGACTGCTACTGACAGAAATATGTTGCACTGAATCAGGAGCAAATGTAAAGATATACAATCTCTTTACTGCTGCTGTAGCTCTTAATGTCAACAATGATTACATGAACAAGATATTACCATCACATTGATATGAAACTATAAAAGGTTCTTTGTTCTTTTTCCCTGGGGAAATGATCTCAGTATCTGAATGTAGAAGGATGCTTAGCAATAAAAAGGAAACATTATTCCCCTTGCTGTCATGCGATTTGTAAATTCTGATGACGTGCTGTAGAATTAAATCTATCTTTCTTCTATCTATACATAACTAAAACTCTGATCATGTTATCTTCCGGTTTGGCAGTCATTCCATTTGCGCAAAAATGGTTTGCAATAGCACTACGATTTTTCGCCAGTTCACTCATCGTTCTCCTATGCTGCGAGTCCACCAAGTTTCGTTCCGATCGGTTGAATGTCGTCAAAGTTAGCAATGTTTAATAATCTTAAAAACCACGCGTGCGCAGATCGATCTAATCTCCTGCCTTCCAGTGCCGCGTGGATTATTCTCTTCCCCTGTCACTCCCCGGGATGGTCCGCCCCTTCCTGTGCCATTGCGTCTGTACAGGAGCTGAGGAAAGCTGGCGGAGGTTTCTAACCAGACATTCGGAGGGACCTAAAGCAGCCCTGCCCCAAGCAGCAGCCCAGCAGCGCGGCAATGTCACCAAATGGAAAGTGGAGGGTCTGATCCCGGAGGAGGAGGAGAGCATCCAGCGCCGGCTGAGTGTCGCAAACGCACTGCCAGCACAAAGCCCCACACCTGCACCCCTTTCCCCTCTGGTCCCCCTCGCTGGCTCCTGCCCCCTCCCCCGTGATACCCCCCTCTCCCCCATGGCTCTTCTCCCATCTTTTCTCCACGCTCCTCCCCCCCCCCCCCCCTCGCCCACACGCCGGCGCGGCCATAGCTGCTGGTGCTTCCAGGCCGAACCGAGGCCTGGCTCTGAGGGTGCCAACAGCTGATGAACCTCTGGGGCACGCAAGGAGGAAGAGGAGCGGCAACCTCAAGATTCTGGGGAGGGAGAGTGGGGGAGGAGAGGGGATAGAGGGAGAGGAGGGGAATATGGAGGGGAGAGGAGTTATGGAGGTCAGGAGGCAGTGACTGAGGGTAGGGGAGAGGGAGGGAGAGGTAAGGGATGGATTTGGGGAGGCGAGGAGGAGAGGGAAAAGACGATGGCGGAGGTGAGGAGGGAGAATGGGGTAGGAGGAGGAATAGAGGGAGTGGATGGGGGGGGAGTAGAGGAGGGGGAAGTGGGGGAGGTAGGGAATGGGGAATAGAGGGAGAGGAGTGCAGTGGGGGAGGTGAGGAGGGATAGTGGGTGAGATAGTGGGTGAGGAGTGGGGGAGATGGGGGATAGAGGGATAGGAGGGGGGTAGTGAGGCGAGAGGAGTTATGGGGGGAGGGAGTGACTGAGGGTAGGGGAAAGTAGAGGGAGAGAGAGGTGAGGGAGGGATTGGGGAGGGGTGTAGGAGTGGGGAAAGAAGAGGGAGGGTGGAGGAGGGGGAAAGAGTTCTAGGGATAAGGGTAAATGAGCTGCGGCTGTGCAGTTGGGGCTATGGGTGAGTGGTGGAATATTGCGATGGGGGACCAAGCCTCCTGTATAAGTCGAGTCCTTTATACATTTCTCAGAGAACATTTTTTTTAAAATAAAATAAAGAAATCGTGTTTTTGTTTTCTGTTTAGATGACGGTCTTTTCAGGGCCATAGTTATACTGCATGGGAACTGGCTTTTCAGCCCAACTCAGCTAAGATGCCCTGTCTAAGCCTCTTAGTTTGACACATATCCCTCTAAACCTTTCCTATTCATGAACCCATCCAAATATCTTTTAAATGTTGTTATTGTACCTGCCTCAACTAAATTCCTCTGGTAGCTCATTCCATATATCCACCACCATCTGTGTGAAAAAGTGGCCCTTCCTTTTAAATCTTTCCCCTCTTACGGGAAATCTATGCCCTTGAATTCCCTACCATGGGGAAAAAATACTTTAGGAATTCACCCTAGATATTCCCCTCATGATTTTATACACCTCTATAAGATCACCTCTCAGCATCCTGTGCTCCAAGAAATAAAAAGTCCCAGCCTGCCAACCTCTCTCTGTAGCTTAGGCCCTCGAATCCTAGTAGTATTCTCCTAAAATTCGCTCTGCACTCTTTGCAGCTTAATGGCATCTTTCTTCGTGGCACAGTGAACAAAACTGAACTGTTCTGTTGTTCTGTTGTTTTGCACAATCCCACAGGCATTGCCATTTTCATTTCACTGTACACCTTGTATGTGTATGTGACAAGTAAAGTTGACTTGACTTGACTTAGCATGGCGTGACTTGAACACAGGGCCTCACCAACGTCTTATACAACAGTAACATAATGTACCAACTTCTATACACAATTCCTTGATTGATGAAACTAGCTTGCTAAAAGTTTCTTCTACATATGATGCCACTATCTGGGAACTATGTACTTGCACTTCTAGATCCCTCTGCTCTACAACACCCCCAGAGACCCTACCATTTACTGTGAAGATCCTGCCCTGGTTTGACATTCCAAAATGCAACACCTCAGATTTATAAGTGTTTGACTCCATTAGCCATTCCTCAACCCATTTGCCAAGCTGTTCAAGATCACATTGTAATTTCATTTCGGAGTCACGTGAGTGACTTCGTGAAGAGCCCGCCGGCGCGCATGCTCGACATATCGTTGTATCGCGTTGCTGCGACGGCTGGCGGTGGAGCGCGCTCCTCGCCAGCCCTTCATAAGGGAACCACTGAGGTAAGTATCCTACCTTAAGTTGGTGGTCCTTGTTGTGTTACTTTGTGTTTTGCAGCAAGGACATGGATGGGAGTTCTAAGGGCCGGAGAACGTCTGGACGAGGTCGCCGGTCAGCAGTCCCGGAGCCATTGATATCGGCGGTACCTGCAGCGCAGGCCGGGAAACGGGCGGGAATGTCGGTAAGCCCTGTGTTTACAGGTCCGGATCCGCCAGCACACCACAGTTCGGAGGAGTTCGACGAAGAGGAGTGTGGTGTGCCGCCAGAGCAGGAGGACCCTGCCATGGCAGTCAGGTCGTCAGCAGGCTTGCTGGCGACCTCGAGCAGAAGGGTGCGTGCGGCTGCACGGCCCTTTTCACTCAGCCCTCCGAGTAGGGGAAGGGCAGGAGCCCAGAAGTCTAACCCTGTCGGGGCTAAGGCTTTGCCTGCCGCCGGGGAGCGGTCAGGTTCCAGGGCGGGACCCGGGGCGGCTGTGAGGTCCAGTCGGCGCCCCCCAACTCTCGACGCCAGGACGGGTCGGTTGGGTCGGGTCTCGTCACGGTCGCCGAGCCCCCCATGGATGGGTGGGCGAGACCATGCGTCGGCGAGGTCCACGACGTGGGCTGCCGGCAAGCCCGCGCGGGCATCAGGTATCCATGCTGCGGCTGGTGCCGACACCACGCCGCAAGTGCCCTTAGTGGCAGCGGCTTCAGCTCCCGCTAAACGGAGGCGGTTGAACACGCCCGCGCGGGAATCGCGCAGTTTCGCTTCGGCGGCTGTTAGCGACGACTACCGGCACCGGGTGGGCCTCGATGAGGTGCGGGCCGATGATAGGGGCCCCGGCAATTTTTCAGAGCCGGAGGACTCCGACCACCTGAGTGTTCAGGGTGAAGGGCGTATTGACCGTATGGAGCGGCTGCTGGAGCTCCTGCTTCACGGTCAGCAGCAGCAAGCGTCCAGCAGCGACAGGCACAGGGCTGTTTCACCAACTTCCACCTTCAGTCTGGAGCAGCAGGATGAGGAGGTTTTGGTCGATCCCATACCACCTCCGTCAGATTTACCAGCGGAGGAACTTCTCGATGTGGCCGCTAAGTTCGCGGCCCCACACTCGTCTGGGCTTCCCCTGAACTCGAAATTGGCAGCCACAGTGGACTTCCTCAACAACCATCAGCTCCAGGAAGAAGTTCTCATTCAGGCCATGAGCCGTCACAAGGCTCCATCCAACTGCAACTCCCTCAACGTGCCTGTGGTCAATACGCCGATATGGGGCAACATCAGTGCGGCTATCCGTCAACAGGAGCTGAAAATTCAGTGGATCCTGAAGCTCCTCACGGCCGATATTACCTCCTTTGTGCGGTCGGTTGATGGGGATGACTTAAATTTGGACCAGGAGGATGCTCTGGCTCTATTGTGCGCAACTCAACATGAGATCAATGGGTTCCGCAAAAGCAGCATCCGCCCGGCGCTCAACCCTAAGTTTGCAGGGTTGTGCAAACCACCGCCGCCACCGCCGTCCCGTCAGCTCTTTGGAGAAGACCTCTCGAAGAGGGTGAAAGAGCTTGACGAACAAGCGAAAACGGTGGGAATCATGCGCTCTCACAGTGCCCCCAGGCCGTTGGGCTCGAAAGCTCCGCTTGTTCGTCCACGAGGGTCTGCCAGCACCTCTACAAGGACCTACCCTCCAGCTCCACCCCGTTACCAACAGCCCCAGCAGCAGGGGGCTTTTTTAGGACAAGGTCGGCAGAAACCCTGGTGGAAGATGAGGACGCCGCGCCCTCAAGCCAACCCAGCACCTCCACGTCCACCCACACGTGTCAAGGACCGCCGGTAACCACGGAGGTGAGGCGGTCTGGTTCTCTCTTTTCTCTTTGTCTAACCTCACATGTTGGTGGGCGCCTTCGGTTCTTTTTGGGTGCATGGGGTGTTTTTACTGGTGATGAGTATGTGTTACAAAATATTCAGGGTCATAAAATTGAGTTTCTTAATGGGGACATTCCTCCATCCCAGCACAGGCCTGGTCGAACATTTAAATTGTCTGCTGCAGAGCAGGCAGCAGGCTATAAGGAAATTTTGAGGCTAGAACAGAAGGGAGTGATAGAGAAAACGGTTCATGAGCCAGTTGAATTTGTTTCTAATATATTCACTCGACCCAAGAAGGATGGAGGCTGTCGAGTCATCATTGACCTGACTCGTTTAAATACTTTTGTAACATATACTCATTTCAAAATGGACACTTTTGAAACAGCCAAATCATTGATTTCACATGGTTGCTTTATGGCATGCATTGATTTACAAGATGCGTACTATACTGTGTCCATTCAAAAATGTTATAGGAGGTTTCTGAAATTTATCTGGATGGGTCAACTCTGGCAATATAGGGCTTTGCCAAACGGGCTTACCACAACCCCTAGATTATTCACTAAATTGGTGAAGCCAATTATGGCTTATTTACGACAACGACATCATATAGTAATGGCCTATTTAGATGATATCTTAATTGTCGGCCACACCCTGGAATTGGCTCAACAGGGTGTTGCAGCTGCTGTCAATATATTTCAGCAGCTGGGGTTCATTGTCCATCCAGCCAAATCAAAGTTCTGCCCCTCCCAGGTAATTCATTATCTGGGGTTTACGGTGGACTCTATTCACATGAGGGTCACCATACCAACTAATAAGGTTGAGGAGGTCACCCAGGCGTGTCAAGGTTTAATCAGCGCTAGTATACCATCGATTCGACATACAGCTACAGTAATTGGCAAGCTTGTAGCATTGTTTCCGGCAGCCCGATATGGGCCTTTGCATTATCAGAATTTGCAAAGGGCCAAGATCGCTGCGTTAAGACAGCATGCTGGTCATTATGATCGACCAATGCAGCTGCCGCCCGAAGCGAAGGTTGAGTTACGATGGTGGGTGCGTCACATTAGTAACTCATTTAAACCTATTATTGAGGCTAATCCGGTGGTATACTTGCAAACTGATGCGAGCTCTTATGGCTGGGGAGCTACGGATCATTACTCTAGTTGCGGGGGCAGATGGGATACCCTTGAGGCTACTATGTTGTTGTCTCAAGGGATAAACTATTTGGAGCTACTTGCAGCATTCCACGGACTTCGTGCTTATTGTTCCAAGGTTTTTGGAGCACATGTCCGTCTCCAAATAGACAACACCACAGCGGTGGCTTATTTAAACCATATGGGCGGTACCAGGTCAGTTTCATGTGATAAATTGGCTAACTCAATTTGACTCTGGTGTGTTCAAAGAGACATTTGGATTTCGGCTACCTATTTGCCAGGTGAGCTTAATACTGTGGCGGACACCAGGTCACGCAAGTTTAATGACAATATTGAATGGATGTTGCATCCTGAAATTTTTGCCAAAGTTACAGCCAAATTTGGGAAACCGGATATTGACCTTTTTGCGTCACGGTTGAACCATCAGGTACCAACATACGTCTCGTGGGAACCAGATCCTGGGGCTATGGCGCTAGATGCATTCTCGCTGGACTGGGGGAATTGCCTTTTCTATGCATTCCCCCCGTTTTGCCTCATCAGTCGGGTATTACGAAAGATTCAGATGGATGCAGCCAAGGGCATCCTTATTATACCCGACTGGCCTACACAGCCGTGGTATCCGGTGGTCTTTGACATGCTCAGTGAGCCTTGGGTCCTTTTGAAGGGTTGCCCAGAATTGGTTACTCACCCTGTGTCAGGGGAGCCACATCCCTGCCATGGCTATTTAAAT
Source organism: Raja brachyura (assembly GCA_963514005.1). Next base: position 43,615,745 of record OY740783.1, on the reverse strand, counting down.
TTGTTGGCTTGCAGTTTTTGAACAGGCCGTTAGTCCAATACGGCCTCTCAACTCGGACCATGGATACCATTGGGGCATCGTGTCGAGAGTCCACAAGGCGAAGATACCGCTCACATATCAAGAAGTGGGAAGCCTACTGCAGCCGCTCTCGCATCACGTACGATGACGTGACTATAACCGACGTCCTGGAATTCCTCGCGGGGTTGCACCATGATGAACACTTAAGTTACAGTGCCATCAACAGCGCCAGGAGCGCGCTGTCATTCTACCTCAAGATTGAGGTGGGATCCAACAGGCTAGTGTCCAGACTCATGCGGGGTATATTCAATATGAATCCGCCTACACCACGCTACAATATCACCTGGGATGTCAGGGACGTATTAACCCTGCTCAGGACGTGGTCTCCCATGGAAGGGCTCCAGCTGGACAAACTCACCATGAAGCTGGTGATGTTACTAGCGCTGACTTCAGCACAGAGGGTACAGACACTGCATAAACTACGTGTCGACAGAATGATGTCTACCCCTACAGAAGTATGTATGTCCCCGCATGTGGGGTTTTTGATTTGTTGTTAATAAATATGCTCTTGTTTTGCAGTATGAACTATTTGAGCAAGTTTGTTCCTCCCATCCATCCCTGCTAGTGGTGTGTCAGCATGGACGTGGTCCAGGGCGTGTAATCACAGAAGCTTTGAAGTCTTCACGAAGTCACTCACGTGACTCCGAAATGAAATAGTAAGATTGAACGAGAACTTACTAGTTCGAAGGTTGATCGTTATTTCATGAGGAGTCGCGGTGAGGGATTTCGTGCCCTCCACGCCCAACCCTCAGTCACCTTCACCTGGTAATTTGAGTCTCTTTCATCTTACTATGCCAAGTCATTTCTGTTACTGGTTTCTGTGATTCCACACCGCTACTTTGAAGAATGTCGAGCATGCGCGCCGGCGGGCTCTTCACGAAATCCCTCACTGCGACTCCTCATGAAATAACGATCAACCTTCGAACTGGTAAGTTCTCGTTCAATCTTACTATTCTTGATAACAAATTTTCACTGTCTATGATAATACCTAATTTAGTGTCATCTGCAAACTTATTAATCACACCTTGTATATTCTTTCAACCATGAAGCCAATTCTGTGTCCATTTAGATAGCTAGAGTCATGGAGTGACTCTATTGCACCTGCCAAGCTTCACAGAGAGTACTTCACTCATAGGCTGGTGTGTAAGGCCCCCATTGGATACCAAACATCTTCTGCACCACCTCACCCAGAACACACAGCAACTGGGAACTCAACACCTGTCATCTCGTCACCCCTTCTCCCGTCACGCAGCAACACACTGTGGCTCCGGTTTCAACAAACTAGGAGCATGGAGAATGATAGGAGCATCGTGAAGTCTTCACAACCTCACGACCTCCGCAATTCACTGTTGCACCAAACACCGAACACTCTGCCCCGCAAAGAGTGGGTCGCCCTGAACCGGCTCCGTACAGGGTCGGCCAGTTCCATGCCAACATGCATTGCTGGGGGCTGCATTCATCAGCAAACTGCTTGTGTGGAGCAGACCAGCAAGCAGCGCAGCACATCATTTTCGACTGCGACTTGTATGTTCTCGCCCCCCTGGTGGAAGGGTAGACCACACAGCCCTCGACAACAGCACATCATACTGGCTATAACGCCTGAAGGGCGTTACATAACTTCTGCTGCCTCAAACGCAAGAAGAAGATGGAGTCATACAATCATACAGTGTGGAAACAGGCCCTTCGGCCCAACTTGCCCACACGGACCAACATGTCGCAGCTACACTAGCCCCACTTGCTCTCCCTGGATCCCCTGCGATCTAACCTTCCACAATAGCATACCATGTGGAAAATTATCAAAGGCTTTGCAGAAGCTTATATAGTCTACATCTATGGACCTGCCCTCATCAGCCTTTCTGGTTACTTCTTCCAGAACCTCAAATGCTGCTGGAAATTTAAAACAAATTCACAAATACATTTGAAGCAGGTTAAAATTCAAAGGGTTTTCAGGACAATCATACCCCAGAGGTTACTTCTCATTTCCCTTTGACCTCCCTACATGTCCTTGAGTTAAGACTCACCCAATGTCCCATTGTGGAAGCATGGTCTGTGTACTATCTTGTTATACTTTGTAAATAAAATAACTTGCAGAGACATGACAACAAATCTATTACGTGTTAAGTTAAGAGAAGCAGGCAGGATTCTGCACAAAATATTATTGCAATATACAGAGCAGTTAGGTACTCTAAACAATCATAAACCAAAAGCCAATCAATATTATGAATGCCAAATATATTACATCCCTTTTTAAAAATGTAAAACAAGAAAAGAACGTCAATCAAATGATTCACAGGTCTACGTGTCTGTTACTCTGGCACAAAACCTTCCAGATGTTTGGGTTGATGATCAGTTCCTTCCTTGCTGGACATTGTTGTCAAAGTAGAGTTCTATCTCCATATGGTCAACAGTGAAACTTTGGTATCACCACATCTGCACACATCCAGCAAGCATCTTCAGTGGTCTTCCTGAGATGCCCATTTCTTCTGTGGTATAGAAAGTCTCCCCTGTGATTATCTCACCTAATCTGCAGTGTGATGTATTGAACGCCACTCTTGTCTTAAGCCTTGTCTGGTGTGCTTCTGCTAGACTATCATCCTCAAGATGACTTCAGCCTTCACTGGTGGCATCCATGGCACTTCAGTTCCAGCGGTATGCCAGCCTTCTTTGGACCCTCTACACTTGTATTGCCATTCTGGTGTTAGAGTAGGGCCTCCAGTGGACAGGCCAGTCTGTAAACCATTTGGTTGTGGTTTTGTGGAAGACCAAGATGCTCAGGGATCTGACCGTGTTGTATTAACTTTTGTCTTCAGTTATTTGACCACTATCACAGCAGTCCCTGCCGACCCTACACTCTGTAGAAGCTGAAGTGATGTTGTCCAGTAATTAAACTGCAAGTCCTTTGAGAACCTTTCAAAGTTGTCTACTGAAAACTCATTACCATGATCCTCACCTTAGGAATGTCATATCCATTGAAAGATTCAATGTGCTTCTGAATCTTCATGAATCAAATGATGTTTCCTTTGTTAGGTTCCTGTTGAAAGATCTTCAGGCCATTTGTATGATCTCTAATCTGCTTATCCATCCATCACCAGTAGATATATTGTCCATGAGCAGAGGCAAATATTCACCCCCAAATGTGACACATGAACACAATTTATTACATATTTCCTTTGCAGTTTGTAGAAGTACAGCCCGACTATCGTATCTCATTCCATTCCACCTGAATCATTTGTTTCAAGCATTGCTTCATATATTTAAAAAAAACCAAAGTGCAGCAATAATTCAGTGGGTCAGGGTCACTCAGTGGAGAACATGGATAGGTGATTTTTCAGGTTGGGACCCTTCTTCAGACTGATGGTCCGAATGCTCTCCAGAGGTGCTGCCTGACCCACTGAGTTACTCCAGTGCTTTGTGTCTTTATTTTGGAAAAGCAGAATTTGCAGTTCCTAATTTCAAGCATTGCTTCATATCATCTGCTTCCTCGTCTTCTCAACCTTGTGGATCAAATGCAGGGAGTTTTGCAATGTTGATACAGCTTGGTATCATTGGCATTTCTTATGTCCTTGTGATAGTCTTGGCTTCAGCATGTATGCCTTCGCCTGGGCAGTACTGAATCTTTTTGTTGTTTGCCTACTTCCTCACAAGTGTTCCAAGCAGAAATGTTGATGCTCTGTGGACGAGCTTAACTGCAATGATCTCCAGTGATTTGGCATCTCTGTGCTCATGGAGCTGTCCCATCTAACATCACTACAAGTATTGTGCCTCCAGGGATCTCAGAGCACAGTAGATAGACACAAAAAGCTGGAGTAACTCAGCGGATCAGGCAATATCCCTGGAGAAAAGGAAAAAGGTGACATTTTGGGTCGAGTCCATTCTTGTCAGAGCTCTACCTGTGTATGCTACTCTCCAGCAAGATTACAGCGCCAAGACTCTTTTCCAATGCCTTGTTGTGTCAGCTCCTTCTTGTTATCAACATGTCACAACCCAGGCTTTGCGAGACTGTCTGTTTGATGCGTTTGATCGTTTGCTCACACACATCCAGCCAATGCCATGTCACATCTCTTTTAGTCAGCTATTTGACTAATGTCTCACTTAGGAACTTGCTCAGATAGTTGACGGACATGTGATGGTGTTAAACTCCTGCAACATCCATTGGGTTTATCATCTCTTTGGCTTCCTTGACTTTAGCTGGCTCTGGTGCAAAAATGTGCTGCTGCTCTTGGTGTGTATGAGAATTGGTAATAGCCAATTATTATATTTCTAGACATTGCAATGTATTTTTATTGCTTCTCATGCACTCAGCAGAGTCTCATTTGAGGGCTGTATGGTATGATGCAATTCCTTCCTTTTGTAAACAATTAGATGCAAAAACGACTTCACTCTGGATTATGGGCGTTAACAGCTCAATGTGCTTTGTAAAATCCTCCTCACTGTCACCATTTGTTAGACACCTATTAATTAATTATTAATTAACAAATATAAATATTCAGCAGAGAAGAAATATACCTTACTCAAATGTAGGTTGGAACACCTTTCAAATGAGCAGGGTTTTGGTGGATACACCAACCACAACCGGCACTCAGTAACTACGGGAGATGACCTCTTTCAAAGGTTTCAAAGGTTCTTTATTAGTCACGTACACCACATTGGTGTAGTGAAATGCGTATTGCCATTGCAGCACGTGAAAAAAAAGAAAACAACATAACAATAATAATGAAATTTAAACATAAAAAAAATCCCCCACAATGGTTCCCATTATGAGGGAAGGCACAAAGTCCAGTCCCCATCCCCAGTTCACCCATAGTCGGGCCTAATGAGGCCTCTGCAGTCACCTTTACGGAGGCTCGATGTTCCAGGCCGTTATCGCCAGATGATGGTGCTCCGGCGTCGGGAGAATCCTCACAACGGCTTGGGAAACCTGGAATGGCCCCTTCCTTACCAGAGATCGCGGCTTCCGAAGCCAACAGGCCATGCTGGAGCTCCACCACTGGCGATCTCGGCAAGAGATCCCAGGCTCACGCTGTTAAAGTTCAGTGCCGCCACCCGCAGCTGGCCACTCCACAGCTCACCGGAGTTCCAGCGCGATGACCTGGGCAAGGCTCCGCACCGTGATAGCGCTCCAGTGTTGCGCCGCCGCCGAAGCCGAGGTTCTGGCCCTGTAGGGACCCTGAAAAGCAGTTTCCCCCTCCCCCCCCCCCACCCCCCACATAAAAAAGACTAGAACTCCGAAAAACAAAATTTCAACTAACTAAAAATGAAAAAAAGAGATGAAAAAATGGACAGCTACAGGCTGGGCAGCCACACCCATACAGGACATCGCCCCCTCTTCATCATTAAATCGAAGTTGGGCTATCATGCTGCAAAAGTGGATTAAAGTCTTGAGCTCACCAGCACTGTGGAGAATACTTGGGAGGTCTGCAGAAGATCAGTGGCCAGTGGCAGTGCATGTCCCGGCATTTCATGCCTTGCAGCACAGAAGACAGAAACATGCTCATCTGTCAATAGGGTCCAGAGTTTTTTATGTTGATGTGCTGATTACATTTTTCATCTTCTGTCGCAGCAGATTGACAAAACAGTGGTTTGACGAACGGCTGTTGGAGGAGGCCTCTCCTACTCTTTCAGAGTGACAGTTTTAGCTAAGCAACTGGATTCAGCTTCTCTGTATCATCCTCACTGTCTGCATACATTAAAAGCAGGGTTTCAATGCATTGGAAAGACATATGGGGATCATTTTAATTCCTTATGACATGTTGGCAGAGAGAGGAGGTGGTTAAAATTTAAATGTTGTTTTAACACAGGCGGGTTGCTTTCCAGTAGTGGATCTGTCACTGAAATATTTTAATGAGGTTGCATACCTGAAATGTAAGTAGAATTTTATCTTCAATAACTGTCAATCAGGCTGATTGTCTGTTGGGAAGTAATGTCAAAGAATTCAAAAGCTTCCTAGTCATTAAAATATATAATGTTGGTACAATGGCTCAATACACAGTGGCACAGTGGTAGAGTTGCTGCCTTACAGTGCCAGAGACATGGGTTCAATCCTGACTACATGAACTATATGTGCGGAGTTTGTACGTTCTCCCAGTGCGTTGGTTTTCACTGGGTGCTCAGGATTCCTCCCATATGCCGAAAACATGCAGGTTTGTTGGTTAATTGGCTTCTGGAAATTGTCCCTAGTGTGCAGGATAGTGCTCGTGCATGGGTGATGAATGGTTAGCGCGGACGCAGTGGGACAAAGGACATGTTTCCATGCTCTATCTCTAAACTAAGCTAGGCTAAGAAGTTCTGGACTAGTGTTCCAGAAAACTGACATTAAATTGCACTTCAGCAGCTGTGGAACGGAAATTCACCTAAAAATTCACAATGTTGACTTTTGGGAGATAAATAACAAATGGTTTCAGTATTGATGACAGCTGGACTGTCATCGGGCGTACTGATGTTTGTTCAGGAAAATAAATCTGCCAATGTTACCCAGTCTGGTGCAAAGGTGACTCCAGAACCATCTCAAGTGGTTTACATTTGAATGCTTTCAGATATTGCTTATCAAGCCACTCAGTTCAAGAGATACCATCGCCTACGTGCAGGACAGACGGGTGGATGCCTGCCTAGTCAGCTTGGACCAGGAGAAGGCCTTTGACAAGATTTTGCACACGTACATGAGGGACGTGCTCTCCAAAATGGGTTTTGGTGAGGGAATCAGGAATTGGATCAAACTGCTCTACACCGACATCCGTAGTGCAGTCCAAATCAATGGGTGGGAATCAGACAGTTTCCCTGTAAGGTCTGGAGTCAGGCAGGGTTGCCCTCTCTCTCCTGTCTTGTTTGTCTGCTGTATTGAACCCTTTGCCGAATCCATCAGGAAGGATGCGAGCATTAGAGGAGTGACACTGCCCGGCAGTGGGGGCATTCAAGTAAAGACCTCCCTGTACATGGACGATGTCGCTGTCTTCTGCTCGGATCCAGGGTCGGTCCGCAGATTGATTAGTATCTGCGACCAGTTTGAGTCGACCACGGGAGCCAGGGTGAACCGCACCCTGTCCCCTTCACCATCAAGCCTGACTTCTTGAAGGTGCTGGGGATCTGGTTCGGGGGGGCTGAGGCATGTAACAAGAATTGGCTGGAGCGGATAGCCAGGGTGGGGAAGAAGCTGGAGCTGTGGAGGCAACGCTCCCTCTCCATAACGGGAAAGAATTTGGTTATCAGGTGTGAGGTGCTCTCAGGCCTGCTGTACTTGGCACAGGTGTGGCCTGTCCCTCCTTCCTACGCCACAGGGATCACCCGAGCCGTCTTCCAGTTCATCTGGCGGTCGAGGATGGACCGGGTGCGACGGGCCACAATGTACAAGTCAGCAGACAACGGGGGTAAAAGCGTGCCCAACGTCGCTCTCATCCTGATGGCCACCTTCGTGTGTGGCTGCATCAGGCAGAGTGTAGAGCCAAGGCACGTGGGCACCAAGTGTCACTACCTGCTGAGGTTCTACCTGTCCCCGGTGTTGCGAAGGATGGGCCTGGCGCATATGCCACGCAAGGTGCCAGTCAGTTGGACATTGCCGCCCCATCTGTCGTCTGTGGAAAGGTTCTTCCGGACCAACACCTTTGACCACATGTCCATTGGGCAGTGGTCAGCACAGAATGTCCTGCAGGCACTGCAGGGAAAGGACTCGATGGACCCGGTGGCGTGGTTCCCTGAGCAGACTGCCCAGCTTGTCTGGCAAAATGCTTCATCGCCAGAACTCACCAACAAGCACCAAGACCTGGCTTGGCTGGCGGTGAGGGGAGCCCTCCCAGTCAGATCCTTCCTGCACCGTCGGAACCGTGGTCGACTCAAACTGGTCGCAGATACTAATCAATCTGCGGACCGACCCTGGATCCGAGCAGAAGACAGCGACATCGTCCATGTACAGGGAGGTCTTTACTTGAATGCCCCCACTGCCGGGCAGTGTCACTACCAGCGCACGCTGCCCTCGGGACGGCTGCTATGGAGTGGAGACGGTTGCCCACCTCTTTGCAGAGTGTGGATTTGCCCAAAGAGTCTGGAGAAAAATGCAAGGGTCCCTGGTACGCTTTATTCCAAACAGCTCCGTCACAGAGGACTCTGTGATTTACGGACTGTTCCCAGGGACACATTCAGAGACTGACATCAAGCGCTGCTGGAGGATTATCAACTCGGTGAAAGACGCTCTCTGGTCTGCCCGAGCGTTGTTCACCACCCAGCAGAGCGAGATGTCCGTTGGGGAATGTTGCCGACTGGCCCATTGCAGACTGCAGGAGTACATGCTGAGGGACGCACTGAAGCTCGGTGCAGCCAGCGCCAAGGCACGGTGGGGGAGGGCCACAGTCTAGGGTCCTTCCGCTACTGGACATGGGGGGCACGGTATGGTGGAGACGCCCCTCAAAATAAGGGAAGGTATCCCATGCCGGGGGGGCCACATGAGTGGCACGGGTGGGGGATCGATTCGCGAAATTTGAAAAATGTGTATAGACTGTATGGAACAATTTGTATAGCCTCCGAAAATGTCGGATGGATTTTTCGCACGTTTGATGTATTGTAAATATTTATTACTTGAATAAAGTCTATTTTGAAATATTAAAAAAATAAATAAAACGCTGGCGCTGGTGGAGGGCTGCAGTCTAGGGTCCTTCCGCTGCTGGACATGGGGGGCACGGTATGGTGGAGACGCCCCTCAAAATAAGGGAAGGTATACCACGCCAGTGGGCCACATGAGTGGCATGGGTGGGGGACAGATTTGTGGAATTTGGAAAAAAATGTATAAACTGTATTGATCAATTTGTATAGCCTCCGAAAATGTCGGATGGATTTTCCGCAAGGTTCATGTATTGTATATATTTATTACTTGAATAAAGTCTATTTTGAAATTTTAAAAATAAATAAATAAATAAACAAACTGCAGGAGAATGTGCTGAGGGACACACTGAAGCTTGGTGTAGCCAAGACCAAGGCTCGGTGGGGGAGGACCACAGTCTAGTCTTTCTGCTGCTGGGCATGGGGGCAGGGTGTGCTAGAGACTCCCCTCAAAAATAAGGGAAGGGATTCCATGCCAGTGGGCCACATGAGTGGCAAGGGTGGAGGAGAAATTTGAAATTTGAGCAATGTGTGTAAACTGTATTGAATGTCTGTATAACCTCCGAAAATGTCGGATGATTTTTTATAAATAGATGCTGGCTATGTTAGATTCCAAAAACATTGAATTAAACCAATTAAGTTGTTCACAGGGAGAACGTACAAACTCCGTACAGATGGCACCCATAGTCAGGATCGAACACAGGTCTCCGGCACTGCAAATGCTGTAAGGCAGCAACTCTCCCCCTGCGCCACTGTACCTCCCACAGAGTTTGTCAATGAGCAGCAGATTACGGTGGAGATGATGGAAGTGTGGGAAGAATAAGAAATGGGATTAATGTAAAATTAGTGCAAATGGGTGGATTGATGGTTCATTCAAAATGGCCCTATGGGTCAGTGTCCATGCTGTGTTCCCTAATGACCCTCTCACACCATAAACTGTCCTTACGTCACTTCCATCCCACAACATCACTTCTCTGCTTCCCTGTCATCACTGGGAACTTTGCCATAAGGAATTCCCCTAGATGACTCACTTAATCTACACAGACCTGAAGATCAATTTTGCTGTGTTTCCAATACACTGGCAGGAAATGAAAAATAGAACCGCAACAATAATTACAAAATGGCTCAGACTTGAAATCTGCAATTTTTGAAGAGCCACGTCTGTGAGTAAAAGTAAGGTCAGCAGTTTTGTTTGAGGCTGTGCCAAGTTGCCAAGCAAGGCCAAAGGCATGAAGGGCTTCTGAAAAGGTTAATGCAAATCACAGATTAGAAGGACTATAAACAAAAACTAAAAACATCACTACAATTCACATGGCAATTACCCTTTGTAATTAAACTGTGGTATGAGCGGTTTAGTAACATTTAATTAAAATGTGCCTGCCACATACGGGGTAATGTTGAGTGTGGGCATCTGATATTGTCTCAGCAGCTCATTAAACATCACCACGGGTTTGTGTTTCCACTGTACACATCCATGTACTGGGTGGGTGGTGCTGTACAAGTACTGAGCAGACACGTGTTGGAGATTTTTAGGCATGGAAACTCAAATCTATAAAACCAAATAGCAAGGTTGTGCTCATCTTTAACTTTGTAAATAATGTTTGCAAGTTGTTTGCTCTCTTGTCTGCAATCTCATCTTCTGAACTGTAACAAGCAGTAGAATTCCATGAGAATTACAGTAAAATAACTCCACATGAAGCTGTATTTAAAATCAAGCATCAATTTTAATCTTAAACTTTCATCAGATGAGCATTAAAAGGTAAAACCGATTTGATTCAGTGCAGATGTGAATAAATAATTCTACATCAAAGGCCTTGCCTTCAATCACATGGTTTAAACTGTCATTTAATTGACATGGGTAAAAGTAGGAACCCTTTAATCATTCTGTATTGCTAAATGGCTGGTGAGCTAAATCAATGCTCAGTATGTTTCTAACTTGTGGTTTGTTTGTTTTTTAAAGTATTGCATCTTACTAATGCTTTTTTTTTTCGAGCTTTGCTTTTAAATTAAAAATTCTGGTTATATAATTAAATCTCTCAGTTACATTATGGGAGTGACAGAGAGACGCAACAGTAGAGTTGCTGCCTTACAGCGTCAGAGACATGGGTTCGATCCTGACTACGGGTGCTTTCTGGAAGGAGTTTGTACGTTCTCCCCGTGGCATGTGAAGCGAAAAAGATTCGTAAAGATGAATGTGATTCCCTTGAAGACAGAAACTGGTGAAATTATTATGGGGAACAAGGAAATGGCAGATGAGTTGAACAGGAACTTTGGTTCTGTCTTCACTAAGGAAGACACAAACAATCTCCCAGATGTACTAGAGAACAGAGGATCTAGGGAGACAGAGGAACTTAAATAAATTTCCATTGGGCAAGAAATAGTATTGGGTTGACTGATGGGACTGCTGATAAATCCCCAGGGTCTGATGGCCTGTATCCCAGGGCACTCAAGCAGATGGCTCTAGAAATCGTGGATGCATTGGTGATAATTGTCCAAAGTTCTATAGATTCAGGATCAGTTCCTGTGGATTGGAGGGTAGCTAATGTTATCCCACTTTTCAAGAAAGGAGCGAGAGCAAAAACAGGAAATTTAACTTCGGAGTCACGTGAGTTGACTACGTGAAGAAGGCCGTCCCCACGCATGCGCGTCATTACATCTGACGCATTGCACAACGACTGGCTGGCGGGCGTATCACTCCTTCCAGCGGGTATGTTTAAAAGATTCAGGTAAGCTGAAGTCGTTGCTCCCGGTCCGGAGTTTGTTTCGTTTTTACGTATTTTCAACTTCGGATTGCGGGAGATATGTCTAAGAGGTGAACCGCGACAAAACCGGCAGCGGAAGACCACGGGCCTGCGGGCAGCGTGCGACCGCCGAATTCGCCTCCAGAGCCACTGGCAGAGCAGCCAGCGGCTACAGACTTGGTGCTGCCAGAAAGCACCTTGGCTACTCCACGGGGGAGAAAAGCCACAAAAAAGTCTGTCAGGGCCCTGGACTCAGAGGAGTCAGGCCAGGAGGTGGAAGAGTCCACTCCTTCTAAGGGCAGTGTTACTGGCAGGCTGGCCCATCTGGAGAGCTTTGTGGAGAGGTTACTCCAGCACGATATGCTCCAAAGGACGGAGCTATCGGAGCCCGCGGAGTATATGGAGCCCGAGGCAGCAGCGCTGTGTCAGGGCTGCATAATATCTCCCTGTCAGATGATGGGAGCGTACGAGGTCAGTACTATGCTGACTCAGAGTACGGAGGCACAGTTGGGCTAGAGGGACCATCAGGACTGTCTATTGCATCCACATTTGCGATCCCAGCCCTCGCAGTTGAGCCATTGGAAGAAGAGCTCGCTGTGAACATTAATTACATGGCTTCCCATCCACTGCAAGAACAAAAGATGGAGGAGACCACTGCCAGGTACAACACTCCACTAAACTGTGCCTCACTGTGTGTCCCCATTGTTAATCAGGCCATTTGGGAGCACATTGGAGGGGGCGTCCAAGCCCAAGAGGTTAAACTCCAAAGAGTACTCCGGCTACTCGCCTCGGCATCACGGCCTTTGCTAGGTCAGTGGAGGGGGCGCCTCTCCCAGACACACAGCAGGACGTGATGGCATTAATGTGCAATGCACATTTTGAAATCAATTGCATTAGAAAGAATGCCATCCGTCCTGCTATAAATCCTAAATTTGCTGGACTATGTAAGCCCCAAACCTCCTGTCCGGAGAAAACCTGACAGGTTAAAGAACAGGTTAAAGAACTCGATGAGGAGTCAAAGGCTATTGGCCTCATGAAAGTGCCTCTGAAGGTATAATTTTTTCGGAATCTGTACCCCTACCCTCCTCTGCATACCAAACGGATCGTTGGCTATGGCGAACATGGTGCTGAGCAACAAACGCAGAGGCCTTGTTTAGGGCAGGGCCCAAGCTGGGCCATGTTCAAGATGCGGCGCTCTCTAGCAGCCCTACCCCCAAGACCTCGGGGGCAGAAGCAGCGATCTTTCTGCCGGTAAACGCTAAGGTAGGTGAGGCTGCAATGGATACATTACAAGTTGGGGGGATGTTGCAATTTTTCTTACATGAATGGCAGTGGATAACATCTAATCCGTTTATACTACATAGTATTCAAGGTTTCTAAATTGAGTTCATTTCTGACTTGCCTCCACCCACTCAGCATATACCTGGCCATATTTTTGTGTTTTCACAACAGTAGTGTATTAATGCACAAAGAGAAATTGACTCTTTGTTCAATAAAGGGGTAATTGAGAGGGCGAGGTGTGAGTCTTATCAGTTTGTGTCAAATATATTTACTAGGCAAAAGAAGGATGGAGGATGTCGAATTATCCTAGATTTGACAGAGCTTAACACCTTTGTGCGGTATAAACATTTCAAAATGGAAACTTTTGTCACCGCTAAACAACTGCTTTCCAAGGGATGTTATATGGCAAGCATTGACCTCAAAGATGCTTACTATTCAGTGGCCATTCACGAAAAGGCACTGGAGATTTTTGAAGTTTAACTGGATGGATCAGTTGTGGCAGTTTAAAGCATTGCTTAAAGGATTAACTTCAACTCCCAGACTATTCACAAAATTGCTAAACCAGTCCTGGGGTTACTCAGAGCACAGAATCATATTGTCATGGCATATTTGGATGACATTTTAGTAATTGGGAGGACTTTCGAATTAGCTGAATTATCTGTATCAGGTACAAAACTAATTTTCGAAAAGATAGGTTTCATAATCCATCCAGTTAAGTCTAAATTGATGCCATCTATGATAATTGACTATTTGGGATTCACCATTAACTCAGTACGCATGTCAGTGACTCTGCCTCTGGGCAAGCAATTAGAGTTAATTGAAGCCTGCAGGAAGCTCATTGTTGATAATCACCCTTCTATTAGACATATGGCTCGCGTAATTGGAAAATTAGTGGCAGCGTTCCCAACTGCTCAGTTCAGGCCTTTGCACTACCAAATCTTACAGCGTGCAAAGGAACAGGCACTTAAGCTTCAGAGAGGTCATTTCGATAGACCCATGCAGCTACCAGCTGAGGCTCTGACTGAGTTACAATGGTGGATTGCCAATATTCAGTGCTTTTCTAGTACCATTTTAGTCAATACTCCATTAGTTATCCTGTAGACTGATGCCAGTGCACTAGGATGGGTTGCTACTGATACCGTCTCGAGCTGTGGCGGCAGATGGGATCTGCAGGAAGCATCCATGCTTCAATCACACGGTATTAACTATTTAGAGTTGTTGGGAGCACTCTTTGGGTTAAAGGCTTTTTGTACCAACAGGCATAATGTGCATGTCCGACTTCAGATTGACAACGCTACAGTAGTAGCGTACATTAATCACATGGGTGGCTGTATCCTGTGATAGGTTGTCCAATCTCCTCTGGCACTGGTGTATTGCTAGAAACATCTGGGTTTCAGCTATCTATTTACCAGGGAGGTATAACACAGTGGCAGACACTAGATCACAAGAGTTCAATGATAACAAAGAATGGATGTTAAGTTACAAAGTGTTCAATGATATTGTCCTTCGTTGTGGTGTACCGGACATTGTTCTGTTTGCTTCCAGGCTTAATCATCAATTACCAATTTACGTGTCATGGGAGCCAGACCCAGTGGCAGTAGCGGTGGATGCATTCTCGCTACACTGGGGTGGTAAATTTGTGTATGTTTTCCCCCCATTCTGCCTCATTACTCGATTTGTGGCAAAAATTCAGCAAGATTCCGCCTCTGGCATTTTGGTAGTGCCAGACTGGCCTACTCAGCATTGGTTCCCTCTGGTTCTGGCCTTAATTACACAGCCTTTTATGGCAGTGCCCAAGAGCAGAAATCTGCTGGTACACCCAGTGACAGGGGAAAGCCACCCTCTTCATGACTGTATAAATTTGTTGGTTTGCAGATTCTGAGGAGACCGTTCCTGGGGCTCGGGCTTTCAGAGTGTACCATTGATGTCATCACTGCAGCCTGGAGGAAGAGCACACAGAAACAGTACATGTCTCACATAAGAAAATGGGAGACGTACTGTTCCCGCTCTCACATTTCATATCATACAGCTTAAATTACGGATGTTTTGGAGTTTCTATCATCACTTTTTCATGATAACAAACTTAGTTACAGTGCTATTAACAGTGCCCGGAGTGCTTTGTCCAATTATTTACGGCTGGGGTCAGCACACCAGACAGTAGGGTCCCACCCGTTAATAACCAAATTTATGAAGGGCGTCATTAACTCCACTCCACGTAGACCTAGGTACACACACATGTGGGTCCTCATGCTGCTCCGTCAGTGGGCACCAGTTTCATCTCTGTCCCTACACCACCTGATATTGAAAGTAGTCATGCTCATGGCCCTGGCCTCAGCACAACGGGTCCAGATGCTACATAAGCTCAGACTGGACAGCATGGGTTCTTCCTGCAATAATATCACCTTTTTCGTTCGGGATCTCATCAAGCAGAGCAGGCCAGGGGTACAGGGGATCAAATTTATTTTTATGACATACCCCTCAGATTCGCGAGTGTGTGTGGTATCGTCTATAACCCAATACATAAAGGTCACCAAGAGCTTGAGAGGCTCGGAACTCTCCTTCTTTGTCAGCTACACCAAACCTCACAAACAGGTTATGGTGCAGACCATCTCTAGATGGATTGAACAGGTTCTGGCGTATGCAGGAGTGGACACTGATATTTTTAAACCTCATTCCACCAGGGCTGCATCGACATCAGCAGCAAGGGATATGGATGTACCTCTTGACCAAATTCTGCTGGCTGCAGGATGGTCGAATGAGAGGACGTACCGGAGGTTTTATAATAAGCCTATCGCCAGATCCGGGATTTTTGCTGATTCTGTTTTAAGTTCTGTTTCACAGTTTCCCCCTGGGTGAGAGGGGTCATTGTTTATTTTCTTTCTTGTCATTAAAGCATTAGTATTGTTAAAATGTCATGTTTTGAATGCATTAATTTTCTCACTTGTCCTGGTCAATTGATGCAGCTGTGACGCGTGGACTCGTTCCCCGGCATGAAATCACAGACCTTCAAAGTCTTCACGTAGTCACTCATGTGACTCCAAAGTAAAATAGTAAGATTAAACGAGAACTTACCAGTTTGAAGTTTGATCATTATTTTATGAGAAGTTACGATGATGGATTGCGCGCCCTCCACTCCCTACCCTCGTAACATAACGATCATCTGATAGTTCATCTATAATCTTACTATGTTAGTTCAATAACGTTTTTCTGTGACTTCACACCACTGCTTTGAAGATTGACGCGCATGTGTGGGGACGGCCTTCTTCACGTAATCCCTCATCGTAACTCCTCATAAAATAACGATCAAACTTCAAACTGGTAAGTTCTCTTTTAATCTTACTATTATAGACCAGTTAGCCTGATATCGGTGATGGGGAAGATGCTGGAGTCAATTATTAAAGAAGTAATAACGGTGCATTTGGATAGCAGTAAAAGGATTGCACGGATTCCAAGTCAGCACGGATTTATGAATGGGAAATCCTGCTTGACTAATCTACTGCAATTTTTGAAGGATTGCAAAATCCTGTGGACTTTCAGAAAACCTTTGATAAGGTCCCACACAGGAGATTAGTGGGTAAAATTAGTTTGCCTTCATGTTGTGGAATTTTAATTCTATGAAGAACTTAATTTGTTATTAACTTGTTTCCTGTCAAGAAGTTGGCATGGATAGGTTCAGGTTACAGCCATATAGAGAGTACTTCATAGCAGCTTACAGGAGCAGAGAAGTCAGTCTAACCTCCATGACCATGTGATGGTTAATTATGTGATACTTGTGTCAAAGGGTTCATGCAGTCTGATGGGGGAAAATCTTTGGAGGCTGAGCCTCACTCCTTAGTAATGTGCATTTCCAAAAAATAAGTATTTTCTCCTCAAATCCTTTTTTGCATCCTGTTAGCTGCCAAGTCGCCTACTAAAAGAGCTGCAGGTCTTGTTAAAATACCCACCCTGTCCTGCTTCCATTAAATATAGAAATGGCAGGATGGGATCGGATTTCTGATTCTTAAAAAATTAACAATGGACTTAACCCCTACTCATGCATTTCTGGCTGTTAAATTACAGCCCAGTTTTGCTATTAATATTGGATACAAATCAATACAGATTGTTGGTTAAAAATGATGAGCTAGGCCTCGGTATCATGTTACACCCAATGCTGCAAGGACAAAAGATTCTTGTACTGCATCTGGCACTGCCATGTGAATGATTTAATGATTGAATTGTATCGTTCATTCAGATAGTTACAGTTCAGGTAATGCATTCCAGTAGGAGTCAAGTAATTTCTGTGCAAAGAGTTTTTCAGACAGATTGATGTAAAATGTCTGGTGTTGAAAGTAGATGATTTTAACTACATTGAAATGCATATATGGTGCTTTCATGCATAATTTACTTATTAATTACTTCCTTCCCTTGTTGTCCTCAAAGAGAATGATAGAAATATGCCATTGTAATATTCTTTGGTTTTCTAATATTTATACGTTTAAACAAAGTTTTGAGCAATCATTCTAGCAGATGCACTGGCCTCTGTATTACTGTATCATTCGCCCACAGAGCCAAACACCAAGGCTTGATGTATAATAAATCTTGCCTTTTCTGAGTGAAAAAGAATGCTGGGTGAAGGTGATTTGGACTATTTTTAATGCAATTTAAAATATTTATAAACAGTTATATTTAAAACCATGGTAACATCATTGCTGGGATCTAAATGCTGAACTACAATGGAAATGTCATGACAAACATCAATTAAAATCTTATGGGACTGATTGCCCCAGATCTTACTGGAAATACTTTAATATTATACTTTATAGGCATACTTTATTGAAACTAAGTTGCACTTTAGTGCACTTGTGCAAGTTTCCCAATTCTATACTTCTATTTGAATATTACATGGTTAGATTTACACTGCACGGAAACAAACTCTTCGGTACACTAAGTCAGTGATGAAATTCAGTATCCATTTATCCTTTCCTACATGAAAGTCATTTTATTCTAACCACATATTCACCAACACCCCCCTCCCCCCCCCCCCCCACCCCCTCCAGATTCTACCATTCACCAAAACAATTGGGGAAATTTACAGTGGCCAATTAACCCAATGACCCACACATCTTTGGGATGTCAGAAGAAACTGAGAAACCCACTTGGTCATGTGGAATACATGCAAACACCACCCAGGCAGCGGCAGAGCAAGATTGAATCTAAGTTGCTACAGGTCTATTAGCTGCACCACTGTCTTCTATGAACTTCCATGAAGCATTGTAATTTGAATTGACAAGACATTGCCTGTCCTCTAGACTTTCTGAAGACGGAACAAAGATTTTGTGAATCATCAGGTGTATCATGGAGGAGTCATTTGGGGTCTTTGTGCAAAGACTTAGTTTGGGTCTTTACATTACTATACACAACGGTAATAAAAATGACTGACTCAGTTTGATATCATATCCACTTGGAACCCCTGACTTCCTCAAATGCTCCCCCATATGCTGTGCAAATTCACGGACTGCACCATGTAACTCTGGCTTTCTAGTTCTACTCTCTGACTCTTTCATGAATGTCGGGGATAAAGAAATACGATTATTTCCAGGGGCTACAGGGAATTCCTAATGAAAATTCCAGGCAAACTGCCAACAAAGACAATTGCCTCCTAAGTGAGCGAGAGAGTCAATTTTATATCCCACTTATAATAAGCAGCCTATGCTGTTTATTGTACAGCAATTTACTGTAAATCCTACTGTGTTATATTTGTGGCCTGGTACAATAGAACTGCAGGGAAATTGCATTGTTAAGTTAAATAAATTAAGTCAAATGACTTGCACAGCTGCAAGTCAGAGGTGACCAGACATTATTTGAATAATTCTTACGAGACAGACTAATTTCAAAATGTACATGTCGGGGAAAATTCCAGAGCTTCAGTCACTCCAGTTGTCTTGTCTGAAGTCATCCATAGAAGCACAAAATCAAGGTGTGTTGGAGGTCACACAAACTCATTAGATCTTATGAAACCTCAGAATAAGTTTGGATGCAGGTTAATGTCAATTATAATTATTTTTCTTGGTCCACCAAAAAAGTAAATTTCCTTTTAACCTGCATCTGCAGCAATCTACTTGTAGCAGGTACAAGCCAGTATACCCAAAGCACTAAATCTAAGGAGCATTCCCGGTCAATGGTTCTCATCCTTTCTTCCTTCCTAACATTTCTTTGGACACCCAACTATGAAGATACATCAATACAAAAGCTGAATTGCAAAGGGTGAAGTGAAGATGATGACCCTCCACACCAAGCCTACATTTGATCAAGTGAGTAAGGAACTTAGTAAAACTGAAACTATTAAGAACAGGCTGGAATCATATCTGGCATAACGACACTAGTCTGAAGAAGGGTCTCGACCCGAAACGTCGCCTATCTCCTTCGCTCCTTAGATGCTGCTGCACCCGCTGAGTTTCTCCAGCTTTTTGTGTGACACTATTCTGAGTATTGTCTGCACTTTTGGTAACCCTGCTACAAGAAGGATGTTGTTAAACTGGAGAGAATGCAGAGAAGATTTACAAGGATATTGTCACGACTTGAGGACCTGAGTTATAGGAAGAATCTGGGCAGGCTAGGACTTTATTTCTTGAAGATTACGAGGATGAGGGCTGATCCTATATGTGTATAAGATCATGCAAGGAATAGATAGTTTGAATGCACAGAATGTATTATCCAGTGTGGGGGAATCAAGAACAGACATAGATTTAAAATGAATGGGTGGGGAGGGGGTGGGGGAGATTTAATAGAAACCCCTGAGGGGCACACAGGCGGTGTGGTGGGTCTATGGAAAGAGCTGCCAGAGGAGGTAGTTGATTCACATTGTGTACCTACAAGAGATCATGGAATGTGGTGAAGGGACAGGCTAACCAGCTACTGCTCTGTTTATATGCAATGATAAGGTGATGAAATGCATACAATGTGGGGCCTGATTAGCGCGGAGAGCAATAGACCATTATAATGAGATAATGGATAGAAATGAATAATGGAGTCAATGTGTTGTACAAAATACTTCCAGAAGGCTTTTGATGAGGTTTATTAAAACAGAGCGTGCTTCTATCACTTCTTCAGGCATTGTATTCTAGATTCTAAGCACATGCTGCTCCAGAATGTCTTTACATTTTTTGCCAGTGACATTTAGTCTTTAGATTTTAGAATTTAGGGATACAGTGCAGAAACACGCCCCTCGGCCCACCAAGTCCATGCCGACCAACGATCACCCCGTACATTAGCACTATCCTACACACTAGGGAAAATTTACCATTTTTACTGAAGCAAATTAGCCTATAAACCTGTTCATTTTTGGGGTGTGGGAGGAAACAGGTCACCTGGAGGAAACCCATACTATCATAGGGAGAACGGGGAGAACCAGGGAGAAACTCCGTACAGAAAGCAACCATTTGATTCATGATTAGAATCAAACCCTGGTCTCTGGCACTGTGAGGCAGCAACTCTACCGCTGCGCCACTAATACTTGGGCTTCTTCACCATGTGACAGCAGAGTGGCATAAAAGAAATATTGATAGAATGAATGCAAAGTAGGCAAAGTAACAGGAAATAGTCAGTTGTGATGAATGTTTATTGGACTGGAGGAAGGTAAGTGGTGGCTATCCCCAGGAATCAGTGTTAGCGTCATTGCTTATTTTTTATCTATTTTAATGAGCTAGACTTGGGAATGTAAGCTACAATTTCTAAATTTGCAGATGACACAAAATCTGGCAACACTGCGTACTGCAATAATTGTGATAAATGGCAGCTGGAAGTTCAGATGAAGTTGAATGTGGAGAAATGTGAGGAGAGACAATATAGAATAAAGTATACTATTCTTCAAGGCATGCAGGAGCAGAAGGACCTGGGGACATGGGAACATCTGTCATTGAAAGTGTGGTGAAAGCAGTTAATAAAGCAGATGCAATTCTGGACTTTATCAATGTATGCAGGTGTATAAATGCAAGAGAATCATGCAGATTCTTTATAAAACAATGCTCTGGTGTTAAGTGGAGTATTGGGTTCAGTTCAGGCTACCTCATTATTACAACGATGTGAAGAAAATGGAGAAGATCCGGAGGTGATTTACAAAACTCCTACCTGGAATGAGGGATCACAGTTACAGGAATAGATTGGGGGAGAAAGGGATTGTTTTCTTGGGCAAATGAAGGTTGAAGGGAGATCTGATTGAAGTAAATAAAATGATGCGTGGGTTGTACGATGCTGATCCTGTTGGGGTCAAGGACTAGAGATAAAATAATGGGGAAGAGCAATGTGAGGCTACGCCTTCCCATGCAGTATGTTGTTGAAATTATGAATGCACTGCCTGCATATGGTTTGGAGGCACGTTCCATTGTGGGCTTTAATCGGAAATTGTATAAATCTACAGTGAGGAATGGTTTATTTGGCAATTGCGAAGGAGCAGGACATGGAATGAGTGAGTTGCTCTGTTAGAGAGTGTGATTGGGCATAATGGGCTGAATGGCCATCTGTGCTGTAAACACCCTGTGATTCTATATTATGATTATAGTAAACATGCAGTCTCTTGCCCAGAGTAGGGGAATTGAGGACCAGAGGACATAGGCTTATAGTGAGGGGGGAAACTTTTAATAGGAACTTGAAGGGTAACTTTTTCACACAAACGGTGGGTTGGTGTATGGAACAAGCTGCCGGAGGAGGTAGTTATGCCAGGTACTATTGCGACGTTTAAGAATCATTTAGACAGGTACATGGATAGGACAGGTTTAGAGGGATATGGGCCAAACGCAGGCAGGTGGAACTAGTGTAGATGGGACATATTGGCCGGTGTGGGCAAGTTGAACTGTAGGGCCTGTTTACACACTGTAAGACTCTATGAAGCTATGATTGTCCTCCTCAGGCTTCTTGATCAGGAATGATTGATCATGTAGTATTCTCTACCCATCCTAAAATGTTGCTGGAGCACATCTACAGCATAAGCAAGTTTCTTTGATTAGTTGTTGGCGCACAGGGATCAGTCAAGTTTGCAATGACTGCTCCAGTAGTCTGTTAACATTCTGTGCATCATCTGGCAGACTAGTATGCATCAGAGGAGGATATTGTGGCATGTGGAGGTTTGTAAATTGAATAGTGCAGAAAAGTAGAAGTGTAATATGCTTGGATGTGTCTTCGATTGAAGCATCAACTGCCTGAATGTGGTTTGGATATTGTCATATCTATGCTATGATTGAACATAGAATTTCACAATAATCATTAGTAATAACTGAAAGTTATTTTCTATCCGTCTCCGAGGATCTTTCCTTTCATGTGACCCTTTTTAAACGCAGATCTAAATGAATTAGTAATCTTTATTCCTTGGGTAACATTAGCCGTGATGAATGATATGATGTTGAGCAAGCAACAATAAGTCATGTGTTAAGGGGTTAAATGGATTAATTATTTGCGTATTATTCTGGTATTCTCCAATGTGGGTTAATCCAACAATTGCCCTCAGTGTGTAGTGAGTGGGTTCAAAAGTGGGATAACAGAACGAGAGTTGGTGATTGATGGTCAGCATGGACTCGGTGTGCCAAAGAGTCTGTTTCCATGCTGAATCTCTCTAAACATGTGCTAAATTTTCTTACATGTCCTTTTACATTTGGTCTCCCAGGGTATAACACCTCACTCTTGTCCAGATTAAACTCTATCTGCCATTTCTCTGTCCATATTTTCAATTAATTGACATCCTGCTCAATCTTTTGACAAAATTCCTCACTATCCACAAATAACAGAGGTTCCAGCACTGATCCTTGCAAAACGCTATTGGTCACATACCTCCAGTCTGAGTGATATCCTTCCACCATTACTCTCAGTCTTCTATGCAGGTCCAATTTATCACCCCCATGGATTTTATCTTCGTATAATTCGTTGTCACCTTCCCCTAGTTAATAATGATCTATTGTACATTTTCCATGATCTATGCCCCTTTGATGTCTCACTTTCACACCTTACTTCCATATCTTTATGTCTCCCTCTCCCCAGACTCTCAGTCTGAAGAAGGGTCTCGACCCGAAACGTCACCCATTCCTTCTCTCCAGAGATGCTGCCTGTCCCGCTGAGTTACTCCAGCCAAGACGACTATTTGCATGCGAGCCAAAGAAGGAGATCAACAAACCCATATCACAATCGTCCCACACACTTAAATTTCAATTCCTACAGCAACATTTCCCACTTTAACTATGACCCTCAGACTATCCTTGATCGGACTTTGCTGGCTTTACCTTGCACTAAACGTTATTCCCTTATCATGTATCTATACACTGTAAATGGATCGATCGTAATCATGTATTGTCTTTCTGCTGACTGGTTAAAAGTTTTTCACTGTACATGTGACAATAAACTAAATTGACTGAAACATTTTGTGTCTATCTTCGGTGTAAACCTGCATCTCCAGTTCTTTCCTGCACTTTGCTTTTCCAGATGCAGATAAATCCAATCCATATGAATCTTCTCCAACAAATTCCCAACCATTCTGTAATGCGCGATGGCCTATAATTTCCTGGTGTGTCTCTACTGTCCTTTTTAAACCGAGGAACACCACTAATTGTTCTCTAGTCCACTGGTACTTCATCTGTGGCTGAAATCATAGGTGATTTCTGTCAAGGCCCCAGTAATCTCCTCTCTTACTTCACTCAATAACCTGGGATGGATCCCATCAAGCCAGAAGACATATCCACCTGAATGCTCTTCAGAAGACCCAACACCTCCCTCCCAATATCAACTTGCCCTAGAATATCAGCATTCCCATTCCTGATCTCCATGTCCTTCTCCTTGGTGAATAGTGAGGCAAAGTACTCATTTAGTATCTCACCCATTTTGTCTGTTCCAGGCATGAATTTGTTCTTGAGTGATCCTACCTTCTCCCTAGTTATCCTCGTGTTTTTAATGTATGTGGGAAATGCCTTGGGATTCTCTTTCATGGCTCCTTTTAGTCCTTTTGATTTTTTGGTTGTTCCCTATAGCTTTCTATATATTCTTCAAAAGTCCTATACAATGTCGTTCTAATACCTTACACGTGGTTCTTTTGGCTTTCTGACTACATTTTTCATCCCAGGAACATGTCAGTCCGGTATCAACTGGCCTTTAAATGACTCTTACATTTCAGAATGTAGACAAACAATGCTGGAAAAACTCGGCGGGTAAGGCAGCATCAATGGAGAGAATGAATAGGCGACGTTTCAGGTCGAGACCCTTCTTCAGATTAACGGCAGGGGGGAGCCATGTCGGATGTGGATTTCCCAATTTGGCCTTTTCCCCCGTGGTCCAGTCTTATCTCCATCCTTACTATCTGAAAGTTTATGAACTATGTTCACTGTTCCCAAAATGCTCTCCTCCTGAAACTGACCTCCTGACCTGACATTTCCTAATTCAAGGTCCAGTCTGGCCCTTTGTCTGGTTGGACTATCAACATACTGTGTTTAGAAACCCTCCTGGATGAAACTAACAAATTCTGCCCCATCAATGCCTCTGGCACAGAGTCCCAGTCAATCAGTTAATATCGGGGATGTTAAAGTTATTCATTACAACCACCTCGATGCTTTTAATTTTTTTTCCATAATCTGCCTCCTATTCTGTTCCTCCATCTACTGCTCATTACTGGAAGGCCTATATTCTAACCTTCATCTCAGTGATTGTACCTTTTTTATTTTTGTGCTCTAACTATATTGCTTCACTGGATAAGTCTTTAGTTTTCAGAAATTAGAGATACAGTGTGGAAACAGGCTCTTCAGCCCACTGAGTCCACACCAACCAGCGATCGCCCTTTACACTAACACTATCCTACACAGTAGGGACAGTTTACAACATTATTTTTACATTTTTCGCCAAAGCCAATTAACCTACAAACATGGAGGTGGAGACAACATGCTGGAGTAACTCAGCAGGACAGACAGCATCTCTGGAGAGAAGGAATGGGTAACGTTTCAGGTCGAGACCCTTCTTCAGACCCTGAAGAAAGGTCTTGACCCAAATTATCACCTATTCCTTCTCTCCAGAGATGCAGCCTGTCCCGCTGAGTTACTCCAGCATGTTGTGTCTATCTTCAGTGTAAACCAGCATCTGCAGTTCCTTCCTTCACATTAACCTACAAACCTGTACATCTTTGGAGTATGGGAGGAATTCGGAACATCCAAAGAAAGCAGGTAGAACATACAAACTCATTACAGACAGCACCTGTAGTCAGGATCGAACCTGGGTCTCTGGCACTGTAAAGGGCCTGTGCCACCTTCATGATCTAATTCCCAACCTTTTTACTCGTGGACATTTTTCATCATGCTAGAAAATGCCCCGACCTACTTGATGCCACGAGTACCTACAACTAGCATCACGGCCTGCTACGACCTCCTACAACCTCCTACGACCTCGTGAAGACCATGCTGCGAGTACGAGTCAAGGGCAAACTCGGCAGAGGTTGTGAAAGTGGGACAGGCCCTTTTCGACAGCAACTCTATCGTTGCACCACTGTGCCGCCCTCCAAGGTGTTCCCTCTGAGTGCCGCTGTGATGCTCTGATCAGCAGTGAAACTCCTTGCTCTTTTACTTTCCTCTCTATCACAACCTAAACTTGCAGGAAAGGTCTGCACAGATTCAAACTGCACCTCAATATGTATTGGTACAGCAGAGAGCCTTATCCAAGTATTGTATTTAGATTATTACCTGTTAGTGTATTGGTTTATTCAAGATCTTGGAGCCCAAAACCTACACCATTTAGTAACAATGTGTTTTTATCTAGTATTTAAAAATTGCAAATCATCCTCAAGTTTTCACAAGTGTGAGAAAAAATATTTGACACAAAGCTTAATGAGGATTGTAAACCAGAGTGGAAAAAAGGTTGACAAAGTTATGTTGAGATCTGCTTTAACGCAGAGAGAATTAATCAGCTGTGGAGAGGGAAATCCAGAGCTAGTTATCAGAACTAAATGTTGGAGGAGTGAATAAAATGAGGGTGCACCAATGGATAAATCATGAGGAAAAATCATTGAGGCCTCTGACCGGGATGACCTGGGGGCTCCAGTCACGGAGCCTGTGGAGCTGCGGACTCGCCATCGTGGGGCTGGCCGGCCTCGGAGCGTGGGGAGCGGTGGTGGCTCGCTGCTGCAACTCCAGCTGCAGATTACTGCCGGTGGACTGTTGGGATATCGGGAGCTCGCGGGTCCCGGTGGGAGACCGCTCTCCGGAGCTCCCGCAACACAACCTCTCCAGCCTGTGTCGCGGGCTTGGAACGACCCGGAGCGGGGCCGTACATCGCCCAGCGCGGCTTTAATGGCTGCAGGACATTCCAGCGCCCGCTGGGGGCTCCAACTTGTGACTTTTGGGCCTAGAGCGGGGCCGTACATCGCCAGGCGCGGCCTCAATGGCCGTGGGACTTAACATCGCCCACCTGGGGCTTCAACATCGGGAGAGAAATGGTGCGGGGGAGAGAGAAGAACTTTGCCTTCCATCACAGTGAGGAGGAGATTCACTGTGATGGATGTTTGTGTGAATTAAATTGTTTGTGTGTTTTTTTATGAATTGTTCTGTTTGTATGGCTTGTAGAAACGGAGTTTCGTTTGAGCCTCTCTGAGGTTCGAATGACAAGTAATAAAATCTAATTAATCTAATCTAACCCTCAATCCGAGGGAATTCGGAGCAGCCCGGGACCGAACACGGGACTAAACGCGGCTATGAAACTAAGGTATTTAAAAACCTTAGAACCCCGAGAACACCTAGAACCCCTAGAAATCCTAGAAATCCCAGTACCCCCGGAAAATACAGTAAGGGACTCACCTCCAGGACGGGGAAATCCAGTACCTGCACCGTGATCCCGACAGGTCGCACGTGGAGCAGAACAGAACTGCTCAACATCGACGTGGCTGCGAGAAACTGGCTTGTGAGTACTACAGTACCCTCACCAAAATCCTGGCAGAACAGCCCCCTGGATCACCACCCCGGAGGGTAGGAGACAGAGCAAGCGCCTGGAGAGAAAACAGAAACGTGGAAGGCGAGCGGGGGTGCAGGACAGGCTACGGAGGGCCCCACACAAACCATCCCTACCAAGCATCTTTCTCGCGAATGTCCAGTCACTCACCAACAAGCTGGATGAGTGAAGGCTCTGGATCAACACCCAGCGATCCCTGAAAGACTGCTGTGTGGTGATCTTCACAGAGACCTGGCTCAGCGTGCTGGTTCCCGATGGGGCTGTGGACCTAACCAACCGGTCACTGCATCGTGCTGATAGAACAAAGGACTCCGGTAAGAGCAAGGGCGGAGGGCTCTGCATCTATATCAACAAGGACTGGTGCACCAACCACACTGCAGTTGAGAGCTACTGTTACCTAGACCTGGAATACCTACTGCTTAAATGTAGGCCGTTTTACCTGCCTCGGGAGCTTACTGTGGTTATCATCATGGCCATATGCTGGATGCTCACCCCGATGGTGCCTTCATTGTTGCAGGGGACTTTAACCAGGTCGACCTACGAGCTGCACTCCGCAAATTTGCCCAGCATGTGCAGTGCACTACCAGGAGCTCAAACACGCTGGATAAAGTGTACACCAACATCAAGGGCGCATACAGAGCCCTCCCCTGCCCATCCCTGGGACAATCCGATCACCTCTCACTGTTTCTACTGCCTGCATACAAACCCCTCATCCACAAGACCAAACCTGCAATAAAGACGGTCAAAATATGGCCCGAGGACGCCGCCCTACAACTCCAGGACTGCTTCGATCGCACCGACTGGGACCTGTTTGCACAACAGGCTACCAGTGGCACAGAGGTAGACTTGGAGGAGTACACATCCACTGTGCTCTCCTACATCAACTGCTGTGTGGAGACTGTCACAGTGGACAAGCAAATAAAGGTGTTTCCAAACCGGAAACCGTGGATGAACAAGGAGGTTCAGAATATGCTGAGGGCACGCAACATTGCCTTTAAATCCAGGGACACTTCTGCCTACAGTGCTGCCAGGTCAAACCTGAACAAAGGCATAAAAAATGCCAAAGACATCCACAGGCAAAGGGTGGAAGACCACTTCAACACCGCGGACACCAGAAGCATGTGGCAGGGTGTCAGGGACATCACTGCCTACAAGAGCAGCCCCGCCTGCCCCCTCAGTGATATCACACTGGCCAATGATTTAAATACCTTCTTCGCACGCTTCGAAACTGGCAGCACCACCACGAGAGGAATAACCCCGGCCATGGCGGAGGGACAGTGAGCACTTAGCACTGAGCACCCAGGAGTTACAGTGCGCTCTGCGTAGGATCAATCCACGCAAGGCTGCAGGCCCAGATGGAGTCCAGGGTAGGGTACTAAAGGACTGTGTTGTGCAGCTGGCGGAGGCATTTACGAGAATTTTTAACCAACTCTATCTCTGGCAACGGTCCCCAAGTGCCTGAAGACAGCTACCATAGTGCCGGTGCCGCAAAAGTCTAAAGTCACCAACCTGAATGACTACCGCCCGGTTGCCCTAACTCCAATACCAATGAAGTGCTTTGAAAGGCTGGTCCTCTCCCACATCAATTGTCAATATGGTCATCCCCACCAAGCTCCCCACCAAGCTCCCCACCAAACTCCACCAGCTAGGCCACAGCTCACTGATATGCGATTGGATCCTGAATTTTCTGACGGAGCGACCGCTGGCAGTGAGACTGGGGCCGCACCTGTCCTCCACTATCACCCTGAGCACCAGCACACCACAGGGCTGTGTACTGAGCCCCATGCTGTACTCCCTCTTCACTCACAACTGTGTTCCTGCACTCAACACCAACACCATTGTCAAGTTTGCAGACAACACAACGGTGATCGGGCTGATCACCAACGGGGATGAAACAAACTACAGAGCAGAGGTGCAGAACCTGGCGGACTGGTGCTCACTGAACAACTTGTCACTAAACACCTTCAAGACCAAGGAGCTGATTATTGACTTCAGAAGGTCGCAGAATAGGGAATACGCCCCAATCTCCATCTACGGGGACAGTGTGGTGAGAGTGTCCAGCTTTAAGTTTCTGGGCACTCACATCTCAGAGGACCTCACATGGTCCACCAACACCGCTGCGCTGGTCAAAAAGGCACAGCAACGACTGTTCTTCTTCAGAACATTGAAACAAACTGGTCTGCCCCAACAGCTGCTGATGACGTTCTACCGCTGCACGACAGAGAGCATACTAACGTATGGCATCTCTGTGTGGTATCTCAGCTGCACGGAGACGGAGAGGAGAGCTCTTCAGTGCGTCATTCTCAGAGCGCAAAAGATTATTGGGACACCGCTACCAGCCTTGGAGGGCATCTACCACACACGGTGCCTTAGGAAGGTCATCAGCATCCATAAAGACTCCTCTCACCCTTGTAATGGACTGTTCGAACTACTCCCATCTGGCAGACGCTACAAGTCCTTCTACGCCCGAACCTCTAGACTCAGGAACAGCTTCATCCCCAGAGCTATAGCGGCTCTGAACCGGCCCTGCTGAGTTCCCCCCACCACCATGGACTGTCTCCCTCGGATGGTCACGTCGCACAAGGTGCGGCTGATTCTGGTCGAAATGTATTGAGTGATAATTACCTGCCAGTTGGGAGGAGGTTACACAGGTTTCTCAAAGAATGGTGTAAAATAACATCAAACGTGTTTATACTGCAGAGTATACGAGGGTTTCAAATTGAATTTATTCCCAACCTCTGTCCACCCACCCAGCAAAAGCCAGAACGGCCACTCATTTTCTCACAACGGGAGAATTTGGAGATTCAAGCTGAAATAGCAAAATTATGTTTTAAAGGTGTAATTGAGAAAACAGTTTATCAAACCCATCAATTCATGTCAAATGTGTTTCATAGACCAAAGAAAGATGGTGGGTGTTGGATTATTTTGGACCTGACAGGACTTAATCTGTTTTTGCAGTATAATCATTTTAAGATGGAAACGTTCGCTACTGCCAAGCAATTGTTTTCCAGAGGGTGTTATATGGCATATATAGATGTTCAAGATGCATATTATTCAGTGCCTGGTCATAAAGAGTATTGGAGATATATGAAATTTAGCTGGATGGGGCAATTATGGCAGTTTAGAGCACTGCCTAATGGGTTAACCTCAGCCCCTCGCTTATTTACCAAATTGCTAAAACCAGTACTAGGGTTATTACGGTCACAGGGCCATATTGTAATGGCCTATTTGGATGACATCTTAATAATTGGAAACACCTTTGTGGCAGCCGAATTATCAGTTTCAGCTGTTGAACTCGGGGTTGAGGTTCATTATTCACCCAGCTAAATCCAAATTGGTGCTAGTTAACACAATTGACTATTTGGGATTCACAATAGATTCAATTAACATGTGTGTGACTGCCCAAGGGCAAGAGATTAGATTTAATTGAAGGCTGTATCAAGCTCTTGGGGGAGAAATCACCTTCAATTAAACAGGTGACCAGCTTAATTGGTAAATTGGTAGCTGCCTTTCCAGTTGTGCAATATGGGCCTCTGCATTACCAGCTTTTACAGAGGGCAAAGGTACAGGCACTGAGAATACACGCAGGTGATTTCAATCGGCCCATGCACTTACCATCTGCAGCCATTACTGCAGTACAGTGGTGGATTAGAAACATTTCAAATTGTCCTAGCAAAATGTTGATCGAAACACCTTCAGTTGTTTTGCATACTGATGTTAGTGCCCTAGGTTGGGGTGCTACTGACACCAGGTCTAGCTGTGGAGGCAGATAGAATATGCATGAGTCGTTGATTATCCAATTACATGGAATTAATTATTTAGAGCTTTTAGGAGCATTTTTTGGGCTCAAAGCTTACTCTACCACTAAGCATCACTTACATGTTCAGCTTCAGATTGACAACACCATGGCAGTAGCGTATGTCAATCACATGGGTGGAATTGTCGAAATCTTGTGAGGGCTTGGCTAACCTTATTTGGCACTGGTGCATTGAAAAGAATATTCGGATTTCAGCTGTCTACTTACCAGGCAGGTTCAATACGGTGGCAGAAACCAAGTCACGCAAATTCAACTACAACACTGAGTGATTGTTAAATCATGATGTATTTAAGGAAATTGTTCTCCAGTATGGGGTACCAGATATCGATTTGTTTGCATCCAGACTTAATCACCAGGTACCGAAATATGTTTCATGGGAACCAGACCCAGGGGCAGCATTCTTGCTGCACTTGGGCGGAATGTTTTTGTATGCATTTCCCCTTTCTGCCTCATCAGTCGGTGCATGACTAAGATCAAACAGGTCTCCACTTCAGGGGTTTTGGTGGTACCCGACTGGCCATGGTTCCCTCTGATTTCGGGTATTAGTACACAACCTATCATGGTGGTTCCAAAATGTCATAATCTGTTAGTGCACCCTGCGACTGGAGGTCAACACCCATTGTATGGTCGTCTAAATTTGTTGATTTGCAGATTTTAAAAAGGCCATATCTGGGTATAGGACTATCCAATCGGACCGTGGATGTCACCACAGCGTCCTGGCGGGATAGTACGAAAAGGCAGTACGTTTCTCATGTCAGGAAATGGGAGGGATTTTGTTTACAGGGGAACATTACATACCACACAGCCTCCATCCCAGATGTGCTTGAATTTCTGTCCAACTTACATGTCGATGAAGGGTTGAGCTATAGTGCCATCAACAGTGCCAGGAGCCCTTTGTCCTCGTACCTATGCTGGGGGTCAGACCTTCCGTCTATAGGATCTCATCCGTTAATTTCCAGATTTATGAAGGGTGTTTTTAATTCTAATCCTCCCAGGCCTAGGTATTCTTGAAATCTGGGATGTAAGCATGGTACTGATGCTGCTTCGTCAATGGGGTACAGCCACATCTTTGCCCTTAACAAAGATTACCCTTAAGTTGGTTATGCTCATGGTGCTTGTCTCCGCTCAAAGGGTTCCTACCTTGCATAAACTGCGCCTGGACAGGAAGGTGTCCTCACAGAATAATGTTAAATTTTACATCTATGACCTAATTAAACAAAGCAGGCCAGTGGTGTCCAGGTTCAAGCTTGTACTGTCAGGTTATCCCACGGATTTACGGCTGTGTGTGGTGGCGCACTTGCGGCATTATATTGAAGTCACAAAGAGCCTTAGAAGCTCTGAGCAAGCATTATTTATTAGCCACAAAAAGTCACATTTGAAAGTGTCAGCTCAGACCATTTCACGATGGCTGAAGCAAGTGTTGGGGTGTGCAGGAGTTAATACTGACAATTTTAAACTCCACCAGGGTGGCATCAACGTCAGCGGCGAGGGCAACGGACGTCCCTCTAGACCATAGCCTCGCGGCCACAGGATAGTTCAGTTAATTGACTTTCCAAAGGTTTTATAATAAGCTGCTTGTTGAAGCCGGGGTGTTCGCCCATTCTGTTTTAAGTTCTGTTTCATAGCTTCTCCCTGGGAGATAGGAGTCACTATTGTATATTTCTTTATTTGTGAATTAAAGCTTTAATGATAACCAGTATCATGTTTCGATGTTTTGCTAATATTCACTCCTCCTGAGTCAACTGATTGCAGTGTGATACGCCTGGATTTGAATCGGCGTGAAATCACAGATATTTGAAATCTTCATGGAATCACTCACGTGACTCTGAAGTAAAATAATAAGATTAAATGAGAACTTACCAGTTTGAAGTTTGATCTTTATTTTATGAGGAATTACGATGAGCGATTACGTGCCCACCGCTCCCAACCCTCATATCACGAAGCTCATCTGGTAGTTTTAGGTTTATAATCTTACTATAATACTTCAATTGTTGTTCTTCTGTGATTTCACACCACTGCTTTGAAGATTGACACGCATGACGACTAGCGGGGTTCTTCACGTAATCGCTCATCATAACTCCTCATAAAATAAAGATCAACCTTCAAACTGGTAAGTTCTCATTTAATCTTACTATTCTATCTGCAACCGTCCAGACTTGTTCAACGAAATTTTATAACTTCTGAAAGTGCGCTTATCTGAGCCTCCTGCTGTTGCAAGAAAGTGATCAAAGGGGAATATCCATTCTATTGGCTGCTGACGATACAGCCGCCCTGGTAGAGTGGGACTTGAAATGATTTGTATTTACTCCTGCTTTCAGCTTCTTACACTCTATCCATCTTGAAATAGTCTGCACCAACAATCTCTTGCGAAATTATTATATAACTATGAAGAAACTTTTCCTTCATCTCATAGATTCTTAGTAAACTCAGTGTAGCTTTTTACATAATAAACCCTGCCAATCTCCGATCTGGTGGGTATGCTGTCAACTCCAACTTGTACCCAACCGTGCCTGTGTTGCTTTATGAGTTCATTCACATAAAATGCTATCCTCTTGTCAAATATGACCGAGAGATCCAAATGGAGATTGTGTAAAAAACATGCTCTTCGTGCTGAAATCAGTGTCATAAGCATGACTAACTTAAGAGTAACTGCTCTCACGTTAGGGATACAGCTGATGATAATCTGCATAAAAATTTATACTGATTACACATTGCACACTACTTTATATCTAAGCTTTAGAGTGTTTATATAAGACACCTTCCATAACCTTAGTCAACAGTGGGCGAAAACCAATCATTTATTGTCTCAGTACTAGATACAACGACAAAGCAGTATGAGCAGTGTTAATTGCGCTATAACATAGTCACTTCTCTTAAACCCAAACTGAAAGAAAACCACAATCCTCTGCTACTTCTGTTTAAAAGTAGCTTGCATGTGTCTCTTCACAAAACTTTCCATACAACCATGCAGTGATAGATGCACGTGAAATAGGTTGAACTAGCCACCGCTCGTGTCTTCGAGCAAATATAGGAGCTTCTTTCAGCTGACTTATTTACAATGGAAGCCATGGTTGAGTAGGCCAATTTGGCATTACTATAATTCATGTTGCCTCATCTTGAATTATCTTAGGAGGCATGTACTGATAAATACCCTGAATCTTATCTGTGCGTAGGGTGCAAGACATTTCTGCAGAGTTTTTGACAAACCCTAAATCTGTAATAGGTAATGCCGGTTCCAGTATGGACTTTCCTGGATGAATAACACACGCTAGATATTCTAGGAGATCCTTGGTTGCTGAAACAGCTAACTCTGTGACACCTGATCTCTTTTCTACAATGCATGTCCTCCATAAACTCCATGACAAAATACCCTTTAGATCTGAGTAGGGCAAAATTGACTTTAGAATCTTTGTAAATTGCCTAGGGCTGAAGTCAACCCCTTAGGTAGAGCCTAAAATTTCCACAACTCGCCTTGCCAGATAAAGCTCAGATATATTCTGTGACTCTCGTGTATTGATATGGAAAAGTATGCATCTTCACGATCGATTGAGGCCCTAAAGCAATCCTCTGTAATCAGTTATTTTTCTGAATTAAAATTATCCATCTTAAAATGGTTATACCAAGTACATGTTCAGACTACCCAAAGCCTAGAAAGATTTGGCATCCTCCACTTTTCTTCAACCTTGAGAAGATGTTAGAAATATACTGCTCTTGTTCGTGGACAGCCTGCTCATACTTTTGTGAAATGTCTCTGTTTCAACTTGGATAGCCATTGTTTCCTCTTTAGACTATATATTTATGGAAATCTTGGCTTCTTTTGCCGCGGAGGAAATTAATCAGCCAGAAACTGAATCTTATAAATGTTTATGAGTTGTAAAATAGAAAGATCGGAGTTTATCTGTCCCCACCTGTTGTTGAACCGTCTCAACCTATCTCCGACAGCACATCTCATGCGACTGATGGAATAATATTTGCATACCTCAACAGCCTCCACCTCATTGTCGCTTTGCTGTCCATGACGAGACAGACAGTGGCTGTTGATGTGATCACGGCAGTTTCTAAGAAACCAATTGCTATAAAAAACCAGCAAGCCTGCCAATAAAATAATAGACAAAATGTGATTATCACCCCCTGCCACCAAGATCCAGCAACCCCTGAGACTGACATCACCAAAATGGCCTTAGGCGAATGATCAATAGAGTCAACTGACCCTAGACCTTGCTCTGTCTCCTTGGCTCGGGCATCGTGGCCAGCTGGGGAACGATACTGAGTATGTGGAGTGTGCTGCCTCCATGGTGAGCACTAAAACCTGTGAATAAAATGCCCTCTGGCTTGGTTTTAATTGTATAGGCCTGGTGCTCCAACCAGCCTCTGCGTTACACAAAGGTGCTAAGGCGTCTACTGCAATTCAGACAGCTGAGTTCCCTCCACTGACCTTGCAAATGCCGTAATCCTTCTTTGAGAATTCTCTGAACTCGCTGGAGTTTAAAGCCTTTTGAGTTTGTTTTACCCTTCAGACAGCCGTAATCCTTCTTTGAGAATTCTCTGAACTCGCTGGAGTTTAAAGCCTTTTGAGTTTGTTTTACCCTTCAGACAGCCCCAAATGGTCGCATAAACCTACGGACCTCCAGTGTCTGGCAGAAATCAGGACTAGCATACTAACCAGCAGTGTCCTGCATGAACTTCTCAATCAACTGATGAGAAGTCAAATAACCAATGCTACTTGCAAGTTATTTCTCTAACGGTTCTCCTATCCCCGAAGGTTGGTGCCCGGGTCGCCAACAAGTGCTAGCAGATTCTTATGAGACTTGAGTTGAAGCATATCATCCACTTGATGTGGGAATTCGAGTTCACTGTCAACTACCTCACAGTCAGAGTCTCCACGAATAATCCTCAAAATACCCCTCCTCAGTAGGAGATATAATGCAACCCTGAACCAGGTATAACGCGGACCTCTGACTGGAGCTACCTGTCTCGGTCGTCAGTGTGCGCAACACATTC
Organism: Raja brachyura; assembly: GCA_963514005.1. Next base: position 43,580,306 of record OY740783.1, on the reverse strand, counting down.
CCTTCGACCAGTCTCTCAATCAGGCCTCCAGATTATATCTTCAATGGGTGTTGAAGCAGTACCTTCCTGCCAAATATTGTCCTTCTGGGCATTTTGCCGTTTTGGTTTGGCCTACCCTGAACTTGGGTCGCCAAACTGCTCCCTTACGGAGCTTTTGCTTTTTATTATTTATTTTTATTTTTATTTTTTTTAACTTTTACAACACGAACCTGCAAGTCAGGTAAAAATGCTACATGCCAATTCGGCCTTTACTAGTTTACCTATCCCCGAGAGGATGGCAAATGATGTTCCAGCATGCTGGCAACTCTTTTTAGCTGAGCTGGAAGTAATTAGCATGTCTTGAGGGAATCCTCAAACTCCCTGCCTCTGAGCAGGATATAACCTCAAATATCTGAGTTAACTGCCTTTATCAATGAAATGCACCTTCCTCACTCTTGTGGGCAGCCTGATAACCTCAATCATAGGTGTTGAGGCAATGCTTCCCTGGCCAATATCATCCATTTGGACAGTCAGTTTCAAGTTTAGCGATTATATAAGCGACATAAGCGATTAGTATATAAACTTAAACATAAGCGATTAGTATATAAACTTAAAGCATATGGCATTGGGGGTTCAGTATTGATGTGGATAGAGAACTGGCTGGCAAACAGGAAGCAAAGAGTAGGAGTTAACGGGTCGTTTTCACAATGGCAGGCAGTGACTAGTGGGGTACCGCAAGGCTCAGTGCTGGGACCCCAGCTATTTACAATATACATAAATGATCTGGATGAGGGAATTGAAGGCAATATCTCCAAGTTTGCGGATGACACTAAGCTGGGGGGCAGTGTTGGCTGTGAGGAGGATGCTAGGAGAATGCAAGGTGACTTGGATAGGCTGGGTGAGTGGGCAAATGTTTGGCAGATGCAGTATAATGTGGATAAATGTGAGGTTATCCACTTTGGTGGCAAAAATAGGAAAACCGACTACTATCTAAATGGTGGCCGATTAGGAAAAGGGGAGATGCAGCGCGACCTGGGTGTCATGGTACACCAGTCATTGAAAGTAGGCATGCAGGTACAACAGGCAGTGAAGAAAGCCAATGGTATGTTAGCTTTCATAGCAAAAGGATTTGAGTATAGGAGCAGGGAGGTTCTACTTCAGTTGTATAGGGTCTTGGTGAGGCCACACCTGGAGTATTGCGTACAGTTCTGGTCTCCAAATCTGAGGAAGGACATTATTGCCATAGAGGGAGTGCAGCGAAGGTTCACCAGACTGATTCCTGGGATGTCAGGACTGTCTTATGAACAAAGACTGCATAGACTCGGTTTATACTCTCTAGAATTTAGGAGATTGAGAGGGGATCTTATAGAAACTTACAAGATTCTTAAGGGGTTGGACAGGCTAGATGCAGGAAGATTGTTCCCGATGTTGGGGACGTCCAGGACAAGGGGTCACAGCTTAAGGATAAGGGGGAAATCCTTTAGGACCGAGATGAGAAGGAATTTTTTCACACAGAGAGTGGTGGGTCTCTGGAATTCTCTGCCACAGAGGGTAGTTGAGGCCAGTTCATTGGATATATTTAAGAGGGAGTTAGATGTGGCCCTTGTGGCTAAGGGGATCAGAGGGTATGGAAAGAAGGCAGGTACGGGATACTGAGTTGGATGATCAGCCATGATCATATTGAATGGCGGTGCAGGCTCGAAGGGCCGAATGGCCTATTCCTGCACCTAATTTCTATGTTTCTATGTTTCTAAGTTGGTCTACCCTGAACCAGCAGTCAGTTTTTATGTTCCCTGCCAGTTTTCTTTCATCATCTATTTTCCCTTTCCTAATTAAGCCCTTTGTCCCCCTCTTCTGGACTCTGAATTCCTCCCAGTCCTCTGGTAGGTTGCTTTTTCTGGCTAATTTGTATGCTTCATCTTTTGTTTTGATACTATCCCTGATTTCCCTTGTTATACACGGATGCACTACCTTCCCTGATGTATTCTTTTGCCAAACTGGGATGAACAATTGTTGTAGTTCATCCATGCAGGTTGCTGTGCAGGCCCCCCTCTCTGTGCCCGGGTCGCCAACCTGCTCTTTTTCAGAGACAGTGGAAGGTATTAGACAGACTATGCTGCCAGTGTTCTGAGCCCGGGTCAACCTCCTTATCAGAGCTTCAGCGAAGTTCCTTTTGCAGGACGTGCCTGTCCACATCTTCGGCCACACGCTTACCAAACTGCTCCCTTTCGGAGCTTTAAACGGACATTGCTGTGCAAGTCGCGCCTGCCAGCATCTCTGCGCCCGGTGTGACAGGCTGCTCCTTCAGAGCCTTCTGCTCCTTTGGAGCCTTGGTGGAGCTTACTGTGCAGGTCGTGCTTGCCAGTTACTCTGAGCCTGGTGCGACAGGCTGCTCCTTTGGAGCTTTGGTGGAGCTTACTGTGCAGGTCGCGCCTGCCAGTTTACTCCGAGGCCAGCCGCCTGCTCCCTTTCAGAGCTTCAACAGTAGTAGCTGTACAGGTCGCACCTGTCAGCCTCTCCGAGATCGCTGCCTCTATTTTCAGAGCCAGCGGGCTGTTCCTACAAAGAAAAACAGCTTACCTGCTGGAACATTTTCGAATGCCTCCGAATCCCGCGGCATGCGACGACGTATTGACGTGCATGCGGGCTGGCGGGTTCTTCAAGTAGTCTCATCACGAGACTTCAATATAAAATTATTGATCTAATTTATGATGGGTGAACATGAGTGATGAAGGGGGCATGAAGACGGGCAGCAGAGTTTGGATGAAATCAGATTTACAGAGAATGGAAGAAAGTAGAATTGGCAGGAGAATATTGGAAGTAAAAGGGTACTATGAATTACTCTTTCATAGTAATTTTCACTTTTTTTGTTTATCAAAGACATGCCTCAAAGAAGATTCTTTCATTGACTTTGAGGGAAGAAAGGTCCCAAGTTTATTGAAGATTTGATAGAAAACATTTTGCCTCTTCTCTCTTAAATGGACGACTCTATATCTTGAAACTACGATCTCTAAGGTCCAGTTACTTCCACAAGAAATTGCCTCCATTCTGTCAGCATCTCGTATGTTTCACTTGGTGAGTATTCTGTAAGAGTTTATCTATATGTGATGTCTGTTCTTTATTACCTGAATTTAAGATTTAATTGTAAATAAATCAATATTTTGGTATTTCAGATAATGGTGTTGATGTAAGTGTACGTGTTTCGGTTCTTTGACTGAAATTTTTGAACATTGAAATAAAACCAAACTGTTTACATTGAAACCTCTGGGAAAAACTTATTTGATTTACAAATTTTCACTTAACTAATCATTTTGCCAAAATGTGACCCTTCATAAATCAAGGGATGACTATACCAGTTTAGAGCAAATAATCGTCTCTAGGTAAAACATACTTGAGTGTACCAAGCTCTACTGTTACCTAATGAGGTGAGGCAAAGGAGCTGCAAAATCCACGCATGAATGTGCATTCACCATATTGTTTCATGGCTGTAAAAGAGCTGTTCTAAAATAATTATTTCCCACTCTTTGTGAAATTCTCGATTATGCTTAGTGGTGACCTACTTTTCCTTGCATTTAATAATATCTAACACATTTAGACTATCATTCCTAAATTAAGGTAAGTTGACATAATTCTTAAATATATGTCTCACCTCCTCTCTATCACACTGGTTGTCATGAGAAATGTCACATTGAAGATTCTCTACACTGAAATCAGCAATCTTCTGCATCGGATTATTATCCAGTCATTTCTTTCACTTAATACCCACTTGCATTACAGCAAATATCCTCGTGCCCCCCTATAAATGTCAGAGCAAAATACTATAAAAAACAAATAAACCAAAATGTACATTACCTGAGTCTCAAGATATAGGTTGATAAATAGGACTGTTCTTTTCCTATTCCAAGTAATTGCACATTACATTGTGACATATCTACCTCAATGTGTTATTTTTTCTGGTAAAGGAGTATTTCACTATATTGTCAACAGAAAATAATGGGCAACTAGAATTGGAGTAGAAGACTGTGTCACTCAATATTTTCTCAAAACTATTTTCATTGTACAATTACTGCTTGTTGTACATGAATTCAAATTTGGATTGAATGTAAATAACCCTTTCAAGTGACTTGTCTGTACATGTCCATCATCTCTTATCAAAATGTAAGTATCAATAATCCCTGACCCAGGTTCGACCTCATAAGGAAATGGGTAAGGAGTATTACTGCTGTGAGTTCCAACAATCTCTTAGAGAAGTTTAGTTTAAAGATACAGCAGGCCCTTCAACCCACTAAGTCCACGCCGAACATTGAACATCTGTTTAGACTGGTTCTATGCTATCCCACTTTTTCATTTACTTCCTACACACTGGGGGCAATTTACAGCAGTCCATTAACTAATAAACCCGTGTGTCTTTGGGATGTGGGAGGAAACTGGAGCACCTAGAGGAACCCATGAGGTCACAGGGAGAATGTGCAAACTCCACACAGACAGCCACTGAGGTCAGGATTAATCACAGGTCTCTGGTACCATGCGGCTGCAGCTCTACCAGCTGCGCATTGTGCCACCCTCTTCAATCAGCAGATACTTGGTATAACTGTTCAAATTCAAACCTACCTCTATTTTCATCATCTACTTGATGGTTTACTGGGCAACTGAGATGTCCCCTTAGCTGCCTTATCAATGGGCTCAATTCAGAATGCATTTCAATAGACTGGCACAGGTCACGTCATCTTTTGGGCTATTTTATGAACCAAAGCTCTCAAAGGTAGAAGAAAATTTACATTTATGATAGTTTAGTTTAGAGATACAGAGTCCATGTTGACCAGAAATCCATGCACACAAACACATGTTCTACACACTCTAGGGACAATTTACAACTATACCAAGCCAATTGACCTACAAATCTTTACGCCTTTGGACTGGGGGAGGAAACCGGAGATCCCGGAGAAAACCCACACAGGTCACGGGGAGAATGTACAAACTCTGCACAGACTGCACCCATAGTCAGGATTGAACCCGGGTCTCTGGAACTGTAAGCAACTCTACCGCTGTAACTTCATGCCGCCCTTTGCTGTATGATACTGGAAGTAGAAATGGTCTGGGTCACCATCACTGCGATTTCAATCCCCACCCTAACCACTTAGCTGCAACCCCTCAACCCCTTCCTGTATGTATCCTGCCTTTGGATCCACAATATTTCTCTGACCTGAACCAGCAGGCAGCTTCACAGTTCTGCAAAAATGAGGTCTGGCCCAAAAAACTGGTCTGGGCCTCGTGCCACACTTACCATTCTCAGGTGGTCAGCTGACATGTCCCATCAGTTGTGTACTAAAATGATAAAATACTCTCTTCTGCCTCCTTTAAGCAGGTCAGCTTGTTCTTTTGCAACCCATGAAATGTAAGATCATGTTCACTTTAGACTGGTTTTATTTGTTTGCCAAGACTTGCGTGTTCAATATATAACAAAAGTAGAATTGTACCATTAACTACTTATCTTAGGAGAGCTCAGTTACTGTTAAGTATCTATATGCTAATAATGGCAACATTATAATGGCTGAAAGTGGTTTTAAATTCTAAATAAGATCAAAGATATATTCAAATCCTTCCATTTTGTGGAACAAGAATTGAAGAGGCTATTTTTCTATGGAATAATGGTTTAGATTAATGAAGCCGTATTTCAGTTATCTGTGTAAGAAAGAACTGCAGATGCTGGTTTAAATCAAAGGTAGACACAAAATGCTGGAGTAACTCAGTGGGACATGCGGCATCTCTGGAGAGAAGGAATGGGTGACATTTCATGTTGAGACCCTTCTTCAGACCGTTTAGCTGACAGGTAATGGGAGGTATTTCATGGTTAAGTCAAATAGCTCATCATGCAGCACATAATATTGAACTATTTAACAATTATCTAAATTAAAACTAACCCATGTAAAAAATAGGAAGAGTTGCAAACAATTAGGCGTCCTGCCACTTCTGCATTATAATTCACAGAGGAAGCCAACATATAGTAAATCCTAGATTTCCTTCAGTCTGAAGAAGGGTCTCGACCCAAAAAGACTCCCATTCCTTCTCTCCAGAGATGCTGCCTGTCCCACTGAGTTACTTTAGCATTTTATGTCAATCTTCGATTTAAATCTGCAACTGCTGTCCTCTCCTACATATAACCATATAACCATATAACAATTACAGCACGGAAACAGGCCCTCTCAGCCCTTCCAGTCCGTGCCGAACATTTATTTTCCCCTAGTCCCATCTACCTGCACACATTCTATATAGAAAATTCTGCTGAGAAGCTGAGAAAGGACCATAATTCTGAACACGAGTCCCAATCCAAGATGTCATCTGTTCATTTCCCTCCACAGATGCAGCCTGAATCACCAAGTTCCTAGAACAATTTGTTTTTTGCTCAGGATTCTAGAATCTGAAGTTCCCGCTGCCTCCAAAGGTTATTAAATGTCTGAATGACTCACATCAGCATTTCCATTGTTGATGATGCTGGTGTATTCCAGCATCCATGCAAATTCTGTGCATAGAAATCCTGGGAAACATTTGGTTTAAAGCTCACGTCCTACTCTCAATGATCAGAACTGTATTTCAGTGTGGGTGTGTGTTGAAGACAAATGGATTTCACTCACAAGGGACAACCTCAGTGCAATTAAGAAAACAAAAATGAATACCTATCCTTGAACTCATAGAGGAATAATTTATATAGATCAGGATTTAGAAATAAAGCACATTTACACTTTTTCATGCTTCTCAAAGATTTGGAACTGGGGACTTTGCAAAGATTGGAATTTCTATGATGCAGCCTGTGTCCATACATCTTACTTTGTTAAGTGATGGTGTGACCCTCAATATCATGCACATGGTTCACTTGGCTGACTGCAGTAACACTGACTTTCCAACTCTTACTTAGACAGTCCCTCAGGATCTAGGATAATGTTTTTCCAGACCAGTTTGTGGGTTTTTAGGTGTGCTGTGCACAATTGGCACCACTGCTGCAATATTCTATGGGAATATGCCCTGTGGAAATGGACCAAGCCTGTGTCAGTGCAAGTTAAAGGGGCCAGGCCTACCTGAGCCAGACAGTAAAGCAAATCCTAGAGACATAAACCACAACCCCAAGGGTTTTCCATTGTCAAGATGCACTTTCATTGTTCTCTTGGCCTGGGGGCCTTGAAAATATTGATCACAGTCCATGATGCCCGCCTGTGACAGTACAGAGTTCCATTAAAGAAAATGCAGGTTGTAGGAAAATTGCAGGTAAAATGGGAAGGAAACCTGAAAAAAATAATCGGTGATGGAACACTGAAGGAATGCCAGAGAAGTTAGGGAGTAAAGGAACAGCAAGTGAGTGTTGAAGGAAATAGGAAGAGAACGAGTGGTGAAGGAATTTTGAGGTAGCATCAGAGAAAACACTGAGTGTGGGAATTGCGAGGGAGCATCGGATAAACTAGGGAATTAATGAACTCAGAGTGAGTGCTGGAGACAGTGTGGAGCAAAGCGGCACTGAAGTATTGATGAAGAAATTAAGGAGTGAAGAGCAACTGATAAAGTGATCTGGTTGAAAGTGCACTGGTGCACAAGAAGCCAAGATGCACTGGAGGATTGGGATTGATATGGGCTGGAAGGAGAGAAGATGATGAACACAGGATGTGGTCAAGGGAGAGTTAGATATAGCTCATGGGGCTAACAGAATCAAGGGATATGGGGAAAATGCAGGAACGGAGTACTGATTTTGGATGATCGGCCATTAATATATTGAATGGCGGTGCTGGCTCGAAGGGCCGAATGGCCTACTCCTGCACATATTTTCTACGTTTTGATGTTTCTAGGAGGCAAAATACATACAGATGCCTGGAGAGTGCTGGTGGAGAGAATGTGGTCAATAATATGGTGAGTATGAATGGTTGGCTGAAAAAGTACTGTTTTGTTGAAGACAGTGAAGATATGACGCAGATTTTTAAGGAGTAAGTTCTGAGTTAATAATTCACCGTGAAAGCCATTTTAACAGTTAAGGCAATTAATTTATATTAAAATTGCATCAATAAAGCTCTGCCAATACATTTAAGTGTTCTCTGCCCAGTAAGGTTGCATGGTGATGTAGCTCACAAACCTGTGTTTCATCCTGCCCCGTGTGCTTGTACACTTCTCCTGTAAACATGTGGGTTTCCCCTGGCTGCTCTATTCCCTGCCACATCTGAAAGGTGTGCTTGTAGGTTCAGTGGCTACCTTTAAGTATTGTCCGTGGGTGGTGGCAAAATAATCAAAAAAGGGAGATGATGGGCCTGTGAAAGAGAATAAGCTGCAGGGCGTCAGGGAAAATAAGAATGGGCCACCACGGTGGCGCAGTGGTAGAGTTGCTGCCCTACAACGTCAGAAACCCGGGTTTAATCCTGTCCACGGGTGCAGTCCCTTCGCAAGTTGTACATTCTCCATGTGTGTGCGCGTTTTCTCAGGGCGCTCTGGTTTCCTCCCTCATACCAAACACCTACATCCTGGTAGGTTAATTGGCTTCAGTAAAATTGTAAATTGTCCCTGGTGTGTGTAGGATAGTGTTAGTGTACAGTGTGATAGCTGGTTGGCACGGACTCGGTAGACCACAAAGGGCCTATTTCCGCGCTGTATCTCTAAACTAAAATGAATAAACTGATCTAAATTAAACTAAAGAAGAGGGGGACTAAGACTGATGGGATAATTCTGCTGAAACCATGGAACTGATAGGCTGAAAGGCCTCCTTCTGTGTTATCTAAGCATCCTCTGTTGACAGGTTCAGCAAGGTTTAGAAACTGCTACAGAAATCAGCTATGAAACTGCTACAGAGAACAGTTATGAAACTGCTATGAGATCAGCTATGAAACTGCTACAGAGAACAGCTATGAAACTGCTACAGAAAACAGCTATGAAACTGCTACAGAGATCAGCTATGAAACAGCTACAGAGATCAGCTATGAAACAGCTACAGAGATCAGCTATGAAATTGCTTAACCCACTTACCAAGACATCTTAGTCTTTCACGAATGGCTGCCCATTAACAGCATGTGGAACATTGTGTGCTAGTAAATCTTCAGATTTAAAAACAAAACTCATTCTGTATTTTATGACTGTTCTTCATCGCACGTTGAATCTTGAGAATTGTATTTTTGTCATCTGAAATATGTGGCAAAACCTTTATATAGCTCTTCTGGCAGCTGATGAAGCAATCACTCTGTCTAACTTAATGATCCAAATATTCGTCTTCAAGAAAAGTCAAGTGTTTCATCATTGAACTAATCAGTCAAGTTCCATCTTTTTCGGTCTAAGCTGGAACTATTCATTATTCAATGGCAGTGAAGTAATATCACTCACTTGCCTACGTGCCACCTTCCTATCTGGCTGTTTTGAGCACAGACCTGATCTGAAGTGATGGGGATACTTCAATATTCCTTGAAGTAGTGAATCTCAGACTTTAGAGACACCGCGCAGAAACAGGCCCTTTGGCCCACCGAGTCCGTGCTGACCAGCGATCACCCTGTACACTAACACTATCCTACATGCTAGGGACAATTTACAATTTTACCAAAGCCAATTAATCTACAAACCTCTACTTCTTTGGAGTTACATTGAGGCACAAAAAGAAACCCTGAAGTTATTCTCTGACCCATTTCCAGGTAATTCAGATGCAGTAGCAATCTTCTCACTCATTTGCACCAAATATCACAAATGAAATCTATTCAATCCAATAGTTGTTGTAATTCTGAACGAGCAAATGACACACACTCAGTTGGATTATAGGTAATGCAGTGAAACGTATGGCATCTTAGAAAATAAAACGACATTCCCAAAATGATTTTGGAGAAGCATTATCTATGAGAAAACATGAAGAAGGTAGAAATGAAATAGAAAATGCTGGAAATATTTAGCTGGTCGAGCAGTATTCACGGAGAGAGAGAGTGAGAGTTAACCGAATATAGACACAAAATGCTGGAGAAACTCAGCGGGTCAGGCAGCATCTCTGGAGAAAAGGAATAGGTGATGTTTCGGGTCGAGACCTTCTTCAGTGAGAGTTAACATTTCACAATAATAGCTTTCCATCCGAACTGTGAAATTATTTTTGTTTTAATTCAGTTCAAATTATTTTTAATGTATAAGAAGGAACTGCAGATGTTGGTTTAAACCGAAGATGGACACATAAAGCTGGAATAACACAGCGGGACAGGCAGCATCTCTGAAGAGAAGGAGTGGATGACGTTTCGGGTATAAAGAAGGTCTCGACCCGAATCGTCACCCATTCCTTCTCACCACAGATGCTGCCTGACCCACTGAGTTACTCCAGCTTTTTGTGTGTATCTTTAATTTTAATCTTTGATGGAGTGTATTTATTCTAATCAATTTTAAGATTCAGTTTATATCAGAAACCGTGATTGTGTTTGCTCTCCACAACAATAAATTACAGAGAGATGATCTCAAACAAATTATGCTGTCAAGCTCACAAAATCTCTCCGAATAATACCCTGCTCCACACAAGGAAACCATTAGCTTGTTGACATTTGATAGAAAGCTGAGCAAAAACGCAAATGTTAACAATCTCGGGCAATTGTGTCTTCGTATACGTGACTAGAAATGTCGGTGACTGTTTAGTTAGGAAGGAAGACTCGTCTGTCGGTGGGGGCATTGCGAGACGGCTGCCCTGCCAGCAGCGTGTTCGTTATTTCTACTTTTTTTAAAATGTGTATAGTGTTAGTTTGGGTGTCTTTTGGTATGTCTTTGGTGGGCAGTTGTGGGGAGGGGAAAGGGGGAAACCGTTTTCAGGCGCCTCCTCGATGGAGAGGCGACTTTTTCCATGTCGCCTACCTCGTGGCCTAACAGCATGGAATGGAGCGGCCTTTCCCGGAGTTGGGCCCGGAGCATCGGCAGCAGGTGCAGCGTGGACGTTTCCATCGCGGAGCGGGCGAACCCTTGCCGGGGGTCGCAAGAGAGAAGTGCTCCAATCGCTGGCCTGGTGTTGTTGACATCATGGTACTGTGGTCCGTGGAGCTTCTAGCCGCGGGCGTGGAGTGGACACAATCCAGAGCCTGGGACACCTCGCCGGGGATTGCCGGAGAAGAGCTCCGACAGCCGGCCCACGGCCTATAACATCCTGAAGCCATGGACTCTGGTAGCAAAGTGCCGATTCGGGACCTCCAAGCTTTAGATCATCCCAACGAGAGGGCCTGTACATCGGGCCGTCTGCAGCAGCGACTACAGAGGGTCTATGGCCCCGACCACGGGTGACCAAAGGAGGAGGACTAGCTGAACTTTGTGCCTTCCACCACAGTGAAGAATGCTGTGGTGGATGTTTGTGTTAAATTTGATTGTGTATTGTGTGTTCTTTTTAAGTGTATTGCTGCTGGCAAATTCATTTCACTGCACCTTCGGGTGTATGTGACGAATAAAATTGACTTTGACTTTGACTTTGACTAGGTAAAATGAAAAACTATTTTAGAATAGTCCCTTAGAAATTATTCAACGACAATTTAGCTCTCACTACAAGAGTTGAGCTCAACTAACAGTCTCCTGTTTGAAATGGGAATGTATGGAAAGGACAGTAACATTACATTCAATCGAATGAAATGGATGGCTAAATCAAAGGACATATGACTGTCGTGCTTCATTATTAAGAGTAATTCTTGTAAGTCAGTCTGTTGCATCAAATTGAAGTTTTACTTCGGAGTCACGTGAGTCCGCCAGTCCGCATGCGCATCATTACTTCTGACGCATGGCGCAGCAACCGGCTGGGAGGAGCAGCACTTCCCCAGTGGTAAGTTTAAAAAGCCTCAGGTAAGTGTCAAACTTGTTGGAGGTCGTTTCCGCGCTTGTTAAATCTTGTTACAGGAGGACAAGTCCAAGCATGGAGAAATCGTTGAGAGCAAGGCGAGCTTTTGCGAAAGTAACCAAAACCCGCGGGAGTGCAGGTAGCGGGCAACCGCCTAGTTCATCTACCGAGTCGCTAATAGCATGACCAGCGACTACAGACTTGGTGTCTGAGGGCACCGTGGCTGTGCCGGAGCGGCATAAGGCCACTAGAAAGTCTGTACGGCCGATAGACTGGGACGAGTCCGGTCGGGAGGGTTCCCCCTCGAGAATGGATATCGTATCACGGATATCCAGGATGGAGCTCCTACTGGAGAGGATGCTCCATCAAGAGCGCCGGCCTCTCCAAGAGCCTGTGCCAGCAGCATCTACAGGGCTGCCTAGTGTCTCCCTCTTGGAGGAGGAGAGCATAACGGGTCAATACGATTCTGACGCCGAATCTGTGGGTTTAGCATTGGAGATTGCCACAAGGGACGAAGGGCACGAGCCAGAGGTTCCATTCCTGGCGGCAAAGTTTGCCGTCCCAATAGACTCCGGAGAGCCACTAGGGGAAGAGCTGGCTGCGAGTATAAATTACTTGGCCTCGCACCAGCTTCAGGAGCTGGCCATGGATGCAACGACCACGAAGTACCAAACGCCGGCGAATTGTATCCTGCTGAAAGTACCGGCCATAAACCATGCCATCTGGGCGTAGGCATCAGGGCGCAGGAGATAAAGTTGCAAAGGGTGCTGAAGCTGCTCGCATCGGGCATTACAGCTTTCGGTAGGTCGGTGGATGGTGGGCACCTGACTGACGTTCAGCAGGATGCCCTGGCTTTGATGTGCAATGTGCACTTTGAGATAAACCGTCGGGCTCATCAAAACGCCAGTGACCAGCAGAACCCTTCGGAGGCAGTACCCCTACAAGTGGTTTGCTGAAACCGGGTCCGGTCAAGGACCAAGCAAGCCATTCAATGTGCGCAGCTGGCGCACTCCAGCAGGAGTACGGGCAAACATGCCTTTTCCCTCTAGAACCAGGGGACAAAGAACTCCACCGGTAACCATGGAGGTAGGTGGGTCTGGTTCTTGTCGAAACATATTGAGTGAGCATTACCGACTAGTTGGGGGGAGGTTACACTGGTTTCTGAAAGAATGGTATGAAATAACACTTGTTTATACTGCAGAATGTACAAGGGTTTCGAATTGAATTTATTCCCATTTTGTATCCACCCACACAGCACATGCCAGAGCGGGCACTCATTTTCTCACAAAAAGAGAATTTGGAGGTTCAAGCTGAAATTGGAGAATTATATTTTAAAGGTGTAATTGAGAAGAGTTTATCAAACTCACCAATTCGTATCTAATATTTTTCCTAGACCAAAGAAAGGTGGTGGGAGTCGGATTATTTTGGACCTGACAGGACTTAATCTGTTTGTGCAGTATAATCATTTAAAAATGGAAACATTTGCTACTGCCAAACAATTGGTTTCCAGAGGGTGTTATATGGCATGAATAGACCTTCGGGATGCATATTACTCAATGCCTGTTCATAAAGAGTATCGGAGATATTTGAAATTTAGCTGGATGGGGCAATTATGGCAATTTAAAGCACTGCCTAATGGGTTAACCTCAGTCCCTAGATTATTTATAAAGCTGTTAAAACCAGTACTAGGGTTACTCCGGGCTCAGGGTTATATTGTAATGGCTTATTTGGATGACATCTTAATAATTGGAAACACCTTTATGGCAGCCATGGTCAAGATTTTTAATTGAAGGCTGTATCAAACTCTTGGGGGAGCAATCACCTTCAATTAAACAAGTGGCCAGCTTGATTGGCAAATTGGTAGCTGCCTTTCCAGCTGTGCAGTATGGACCTTTGCATTACCAAAATTTACAGAGGGCAAAGGTACAGGCACTCAGAAGACATGCAGGTCATTTCAACCGGCCCATGCAATTACCATTTGAAGCCATTGCTGAAGTACAGTGGTGGATAAGAAACATTTCAAATTGTTCTAGCAAAATTCTAATGGAAGCACCTTCAGTTGTTTTGCAGACTGATGTTAGTGCCCAAGGTTGGGGTGCTACTGGTGCCATTTCTAGCTGTGGAGGCAGATGGAATATGCATGAGGCATTTATTCTCCAATCACATGGAATTAATTATTTAGAGCTTTTAGGAGCATTTTACGGGCTCAAGGCTTATTGTATCACCAAGCATCACTTACATGTTCAGCTTCAGATTGACAACACCACAGCAGTGGTGTATGTTAATCACATGGGTGGAATCAAGTCGAAATCTTGTGACAGATTGGCTAACCTTATTTGGCACTGGTGCATTAAAAAGAACATTTGGATTTCAGCTGTCTACTTGCCAGGCAGATTCAATATGGTGGCAGACACCAGGTCATGCAAATTCAATGACAACACAGAATGGATGTTGAATCATGATATATTTAAAGAGATTGTTGTTCGGTATGGGATGCCAGATATCGATTTGTTTGCATCCAGACTCAATCACCAGGTACCGAAGTATGTTTCATGGGAACCAGATCCATGGGCAGTAGCGGTAGATGCGTTCTCGCTACACTGGGGTGGAATGTTTTTATATGCATTTCCCCCGTTCTGCCTCATCAGTCGGTGCTTAACCAAGATCAAGCAGGACTCTGCTTCAGGTGTTTTGGTGGTACCTGACTGGCCTACACAGCCATGGTTCCCTCTCATTTCGGACATTATTGCACAGCTTATTATGATGGTTCCAAAACGTCATGATCTATTGGTGCACCCTGTGACTGGATCAACACCCGTTGTATGATCATGTTAATCTGTTAATTTGCAGATTCTAAGAAGGCCATACCTGGGTCTGGGACTATCCAATCATACCGTGGATGTCATCACATCGTCCTGGAGGGATAGTACGATAAAGCAGTACATCTCTCATGTCAGGAAATGGGAGGAGTTTTGTTTACATGGGAACATTACATACCACACAGCTTCCATCCCAGATGTGCTTGAATTTCTGTCCAAGTTATATTTTGTGAAGGGTTGAGCTATAGTGCCATCAATAGTGCCAGGAGTGCCCTGTCGTCGTACCTATGCCGGGGGTCGGAACTTAAGTCTGTAGGATCTCATCCGTTAATACCCAGATTTCTGAAGGGTGTTTTTAATTCCAATCCCCCCAGGCCTAGGTACTCTGAAATCTGGGATGTGAGCATGGTACTCACGCTGCTTCGTCAGTGGGGTACAGCCACATCCTTGTCATTGCCAAAGATTACCCTAAAGTTGGTCATACTCATGGCGCTGGTATCAGCGCAAAGGGTTCAGACTTTGCACAAACTGCATCTGGACAGGATGGTGTCATCAGGGTATGACGTTATGTTTTACATCTATGACCTACTTAAACAAAGCAGACCAGGGATGTCAGGATTCAAGCTTGTACTGTCAGCATATCCCACGGATTTACAGCTGTGTGTAGTGGCGCACTTGCGGTGTTATATCGAGGTCACCAAGGGACTCAGAGGCTCCGAAGCAGCATTGTTTATTAGCCACAAAAAAAGCCACATATGAAAGTGTCCGTTCAGACCATTTCAAGATGGCTGAAACAAGTGCTGGGTTGTGGAGGAGTTAATACTGCCAATTGTAAATCTCACTCCACCAGGATGGCATCAACGTCAGCAGCGAGGGCAATGGACGTCCCTGTAGACCATATCCTCGCGGCCGCAGGATGGTCAAATGAATTGACTTTTCAGAGGTTTTATAATAAACCACTTATTGAACCCGGGGGGGTTCGCCCATTCCGTTTTAAGTTCTGTTCATAGCTTCTCCCTGGGAGAGAGGAGTCGATATTGTGTTTTTCTTTTGTTTATTTTGTGAATTAAAGCATCAACATGTTAATCAGTATCATTTTTCAATGTATTGCTCATTATTCACTCCTCCTGAGTCAACTTATGCAGTGTGAGACGCCTGGATTTGGATCGGCGTGAAATCACAGAGCTTTGAAATCTTCACAGAATCACTCACGTGACTCCGAAGTAAAATAGTAAGATTAAATGAGAGCTTACCAGTTTGAAGTTTGATCTTTATTTTATGAGGAGTTACGATGAGTTACGTGCCCACCGCTCCCGGCCCTCAAAATCTTAAAGGTCAATTGGAAGGTCTGGTTTAAAAATCTTACTATGTTACTTCAGTCACTGTTATCTGTGATTTCACACCTCTGCTTTGAAGATTGACGCACATGCGGACTGGCGGGGTTCTTCGTGTAATCGCTCATCGTAACTCCTCATAAAATAAAGATCAAACTTCAAACTGGTAAGTTCTCATTTAATCTTACTATTTTGGTAACTTTTTTCAGCATCAGGTTTTTATAAAGTGATGAGTGAATTGCATTACATGTTCAAAGCAATGGTGTGTAACATCTAACTATGGTGGTAGTCCATGTGTTTGCTGCCTTTGTTCTTCCAGTGGTGGAAGTCCTGGCTTTTGGAAAGACAACTAAAAATACATTTCTGAAATATTTTACAGTGCACCTGTGGTGTGTAGGTGGGAGACATAGAGGTGATTTAAAATGGTAAAGGAATAATGATCAAGCAAAGTATTTTGTTCTTATTTGTAATGCTTACTGTTCTCATTGTGCTCATCTGGGCAAGTGGTGAGTCTTTCGTCACCCTTGCTATTTGCACATGGAGAGCCAGGAGTGGATAACTCAAAACCACTTAATCTTGTCTTGTAGCCACAGTACTAACCTATTAAACCGTGTGGTACGCTGTCAAAGGCTTTGCTAAAATCCATGTAGATGTGTCGACTGCACTGCCTTCATCAATCCTCATGGTCACCTCTTCTAAAAATGTAATGAAATTGGTGAAACTTAACTTCTCAGACATAAAGCCATGCTTAATATCCCTAAATTAATATCCCCATCTCTAAGTATCTCTCCTTCAATAACTTACCCACAACTGATGTAAGGATCGCCAATCTGCAGTTCCTATGTTTTATCTAACGGACTTTCTTAAATGGAGTCACAATATTAGTTACCCTCCAGTCTTCTGTCACCTCACCCATGGTTATCAATGATACAGATATCTCCAGCTCACCACAATGTCCTATGATACATTTGATAAGGTCATGGGGAATTATCTGCTTTTATGCTTTTTTAAGAAAATATTCCTCTACTGTGATGTGGACCCTCTTCAAAGTATTATTATTATTAACTTCCCCATGTTCCCCAGCATCCAAGTCTTTCTCCACAATAAATATAGATAAGAAATATTAATTTAATACCACTTCCATCACCCATGCCTCCACACATAGAGTTACCTTATTTTTCCACTACTCAGCCTCCTCATTGAAGCATCTCAAGACTAAGCCTCAGCACTTACCATTCAAACACAGCATTTGCAACTCAAACATAGCCACTCTCACAATGACTAGTCCACTTGAGCTTGTCTCCCTTTTATTCGATTCCAAACACTGTGTCTCACCGGCTAAAGTAGTCTTCAAATTTATTTCAGGAGTGATATCATAGAAACATAGAAACATAGAAAATAGGTGCAGGAGTAGGCCATTCGGCCCTTCGAGACTGCACCGCCATTCAATGTGATCATGGCTGATCATCCAACTCAGTATCCCGTACCTGCCTTCTCTCCATACCCCCTGATCCCTTTAGCCACAAGTGCCACATCTAACACCCTCTTAAATATAGCCAATGAACTGGCCTCAACTACCTTCTGTGGCAGAGAATTCCAGAGACTCACCACTCTGTGTAAAGAATGTTTTCCTCATCTCGGTCCTAAAGGAATTCCCCCTTATCCTTAGACTGTGACCCCTTGTTCTGGACTCCCCCAACATCGGGAACAATCTTCCAGCATCTAGCTTGTCCAACCCCTTAAGAATTTTGTAAGTTTCTATAAGATCCCCCCTCAATCTTCTAAATCCCAGCGAGTACAAGCCGAGTCTATCCAATCTTTCCTCATATGAAAGTCCTGACATCCCAGGAATCAGTCTGGTGAATCTTCTCTGTACCCCCTCTATGGCAATGTCTTTCCTCAGATTTGGAGACCAAAACTGTACGCAATACTCCAGGTGTGGCCTCACCAAAACCCTGTACAACTGCAGTAGAACCTCCCTGCTCCTATACTCAAATCCTTTTGCTATGAATGCTAACATACCATTTGCTTTCTTCACTGCCTGCTGCACCTGCATGCCCACTTTCAATGACTGGTGTACCATGACACCCAGGTCTCGTTGCATCTCCCCCTTTCCTAATCTGCCACCATTCAGATAATAGTCTACCCTCATGTTTTTGCCACCAAAGTGGATAACCTCACATTTATCCACATTATACTGCATCTGCCATGCATCTGCCCATTCACTCAGCCTATCCAAATCACCCTGCAGCCTCCAAGCATCCTCCTCACACCTAACTATACCCCCCAGCTTGGTATCATCTGCAAATTTGGAGATGTTGCATTGAATTCCCTCGTCCAAATCATTAATATATATTGTAAATAGCTGGGGTCCCAGCACTGAGCCTTGCGGCACCCCACTAGTCACTGCCTGCCATTCTGAAAAGGACCCGTTTACTCCTACCCTTTGCCTCCTGTCTGCTAGCCAGTTCTCTATCCACATCAATACTGAACCCCCAATACCGTGTGCTTTAAGTTTGTATGCTAATCTCTTATGCGGGACCTTGTCGAAAGCCTTCTGAAAGTCTAGATATAACACATTCACTGGTTCTCCCTTATCCACTCTACTAGTTACATCCTCGAAAAATTCTATCAGATTTGTCAGACATGATTTACTTTTCGTAAATCCATGCTGACTTTGTCCAATGATTTCACCACTTTCCAAATGCGCTGCTATCCCATCTTTAATAACTGACTCTAGCAGTTTCCCCACTACCGATGTTAGACTAACTGGTCTGTAATTCCCCGCTTTCTCTCTCCCTCCTTTTTTAAAAAGTGGGGTTACATTAGCTACCCTCCAATCCTCAGGAACTACTCCAGAATCTAAGGAATTTTGAAAGATTATCACTAATGCATCCACTATTTCTGTGGCTACCTCCTTGAGTACTCTGGGATGCAGACTATCTGGCCCTGGGGATTTATCGGCCTTCAATCCGTTCAATTTACCCAACACCACCTCCCGGCTAACCTGGATTTCACTCAGTTGCTCCATCTTATTTGACCCCCGTTCCACTGCTATTTCCGGCAGATTATTTATGTCTTCCTTAGTGAAGACAGAACCAAAGTAGTTATTCAATTGGTCTGCCATGTCCTTGTTCCCCATGATCAATTCACCTGTTTCTGACTGCAAGGGACCAACATTTGTTTTAACTAGTCTCTTTCTCTTCACATATTTATAAAAACTTTTGCAGTCAGTTTTTGTGTTCCCTGCCAGTTTCCTTTCATAATCTATTTTCCCTTTCCTAATTAAGCCCTTTGTCCTCCTCTGCTGGATTCTGAATTTCTCCCAGTCCTCCGGTAGGCTGCTTTTTCTGGCAAATTTGTATGCCTCATCTTTTGTTTTTGTACTATCCCTGATTTCCCTTGTTATCCATGGATGCACCACCTTCCCTGATTTATTCTTTTGCCAAACTGGTATGAACAACTTTTGTACTTCATCCATGCAGTCTTTAAATACCTTCCATTGCACATCCACTGCCAACCCTTTAAGAATCACCTGCCAGTCTATCTTGGCCAATTCACATCTCATACCTTCAAAGTTACCTTTGTTCAAGTTCAGAACCCTTGTTTCTGACTTAATTTTGTCACTCTCCATCCTAATGAAGAACTCAACCATATTATGGTCACTCTTGCCCAAGGGGCCACGCACAACAAGACTGCTAACTAACCCTTCCTCATTACTCAATACCCAGTCTAGAATAGCCTGCTCTCTCGTTGGTTCCTCCACATGTTGGTTGAGAAAACTATCCCGCATACATTCCAGGAAATCCTCTTCCTCAGCACCCCTGCCAATTTGATTCACAAGTGATATCAAGTGAGTTCTGATGTTATTTCATTTTTTATGTTGTCACAAACTTTGTGAAGCTTCTAAAGCCATTGTTAATCAAGTATGTGTTAAAAAATAGGATTTCTAAGAGTGCATGCGTACGCATGGTTGTGCACTGGTCCACAAAACGTAATCTTAGAGCCCATTGAGGTCAGGATGTGAAGCAGGTCTCACCCTGAAGAAGGGTCTCGACTCAAAAGGTCACCCAATCCTTCTATCCAGAGATGCTGCCTGTCCCGCTGAGTTACTCCAGCACTTTGTGTCTGTCTGTGATGTAAACCAGCATCTGCAGTTCCTTCATACATATAACCATATAACAAACCATATAACAATTACAGCACGGAAACAGGCCCTCTCGGCCCTTCCAGTCCGTGCCGACCATTTATTTTCCCTTAGTCGCATCTACCTGCACTCAGACCATACCCCTCCATTCCCTTCCCGTCCATATACCTATCCACTTTACTTTTAAATGTACTATATCTCCCCCCTCTTTAGCTCCAGCCATTCACAAATGTTCATTCTAGAGCCTCTTCTGGCAAGCAGACAAAATAGATCAGGACCGCCTAAAACAATATGAGCCATTGTTCTCTCCTAGGCCATATAAAGTTGCTGATCTGTTGGATGTAGCAAACTTTTAATCTTGTTTACTCGTTCCTTCTTCCACAACTCCTACGCACTCAACCATGGCTCGTGTCGGTTCAAAGGTTCAAGTCTTTCATGCTACATCAAATATTTCCAAACCCCAGGCCAGTCATTAGGTCCTGTAAGATAATAAGATAATAATCTGGTCCATAACAAGATTCGTTTCTCATTGTAATGTCTTGTCTGGATGCCAGCCAAGGGATAAACAGCAATTACGAGGGAACTAACTGAATCTGCGAAAGAGGTAGTAATAGTTACAGTCATGGAGCTGTACAGCACGGAAGCAGGCCCTTTGACCCACCTTGTGCATGCCGACCAGTTGGCAGACTGGACTGGTCCCATTTGTCAGAGTTTGGCCCATAACCCTCTCGACCCTTCCTATCCACATATCTGTCCAAATGCACCTATGTGCACAGAAAAACAATGTGTTTTATGCTCAAGATTCCAGCATCTCTTGTTTCTTGTGTCTAGATTTATTTACGTCATCAATGGTAACAATTTGGAAGGGATAGTTGGAGGATATTTCAAGAGCAAGCCAGCGAGAGATGTATGAAATTGGCAAACTGATAATTGTTTAAAAAATGGAATACAGTTATAATGGGATGAATCGCCTCTTTACAGCTGTACTGTGAATTGTCAACTCAGCGCTAGGAAAAAGAAAGCAGGAAATTGTGATATCCCCAAAAGAGTTTTATTCACAAAGGGAAAAGTTATGGCAGATAATGGAATCTTGTGTAGAACACAAAGTGCTGGAATAATTCTACAGGTGCGGCACCATCTCTGGAGACATGGGTTGGCAACGTTTTTGGTCGGGACCCTTTTCACATTTGGTTCGTCATTGGAACAAATTGACCTATGATGAAATAAAAAACAGAAAATGCTGGAAACACATCGCAGGTCGGGCAACATATATGAAGAGAGAAACAGAGTTTGAGTTTCAGGTTGCTGATCTTTCACCAAAACAGATAGATTGGACGATAGCTGATGACTTTACTTAAATTAAAGGAGTAGGAGAATGGATGTGATGTGAGAACTTGAGGGTGGTAAATATTTACTCTCAACGTTACAGAGTGGAGCGGCACAGTGGCGCAGTGGTAGAGTTGCTGCCTTACAGCGTCAGGGACTGGGTTCGATCCTGACTATGGGTGATGTCTGCAGAGTTTGTACGTTCTCCCTGTCGCCATCTGGGCTTTCTAGGTGCTCCAGTTTCCTTCCACATCCAAAGACGTACAAGTTTGTAGGTTTCAGCAAAAATCGTAAATTATCCCTAATGTGTTAGTGTGTGGGGTGATCGTTGGTTGGCACGTGCTGGGTGGGCATGTTTCCCCGCTGTATCTCTAAGTCTAAAGTCACAGTAATGGCTCATCTTATCCTTCGTTTGAATTGAGTCCAGTGAACTCTGGAAGCTGACTGTGCCTCATGCTAAAAGCGATAGGTCACTTCTGGAATAGACACAAAAAGCTGGAGTAACTCAGCGGGCCAGGCAACATCTCTGGAGAGAAGGAATGGGTGACATTTCAGGTCGAGACCCTTCTTCAGACCTGTGGACTTCACTTCTTCACTTCTGGGATGGCCGAAGGGGATCCCTTTTCGTATTTTCCTTTGAAGGAAGGTAAGTTGAGGTTCATTCTTTCGTGTTGCTGCTCTGGCATCAGGGAGGAGAGCGCAGAAAAAGGTGGCAGAACACATTCCCATTCCTCCTGCCTTCCTCATGACAACACAAATGGCAGTAAGATTCCTGTGAACAGTGTAAGAATAAGAATCAGATTCAGAATCCGATTTTATTCGCCAAGTATGTTTTGCAACATACGAGGAATTTCTCTGGCCAGGTCAGTCATACAATTAAAAGCAACAGACTCAAAAATACATTTTAACATGAACATCCACCACAGTGACTCCTACACATTCCTCACTGTGATGGAAGGTGAAATAAAGTTCAAGTCCTTCCTTTTTTTCTTCCTTGGTCGGGGGCCTCGAGCCCTCCGTTGACGGGACGGTCTTGACTCCCGTAGCCGGCAGCGTTCGGGCACTCCGCGTCGAGGCGTTCAGCTCCAGCATCGGGTGGTTGTCAGCTCCCTCATGCCGGCCGATCGAACCTCACATTGGGGCTGGTCGTACCTTCTGCGGCGTTGGAGCTCCCGACTAGCGAGCCCTTGATGGTAAGTCCGCAATGGTCGCGGTGGGAGCGATCCCAGGGAAGGGATCCGCTCCGATGTTAAGTCCGCGCACTGCGGTGGGGCTCACGACAGTCCAAGGAGGCCTCCAGCTCCAGCGATGGTAGGCCGCAGAGCCCGGAGAATGTGATCCAAAAAATAATCACATCTCCTGGAAGGTAGGAACTTGAAAAAAAAAGTTTCCCCTGATCCCCTCCCCCCACATAAAACGAACCAAAGTACATTAAAACAAACTTTTAACAAACGCTAAAAATAACAGGTAGGCTGAGATGAGACGTTTTCAGCCAGAGAATTGTGAATCAGTGGAATTCTCTGCCACAGAAGGCAATGGAGGCCAATTCACTGGATGTTTTCAAAAGAGTGTTAGATTTAGCTCTTGGGGCTAACGCGATCAAGGGATATGGGGAGAAAGCACAGAAACATAGAAACATAGAAAATAGGTGCAGGAGTAGGCCATTCAGCCCTTCGAGCCTGCACCGCCATTCAATATGATCATGGCTGATCATCCAACTCAGTGTCCTGTACCTGCCTTCTCTCCATACCCCCTGATCCCTTTAGCCACAAGGGCCACATCTAACTCCCTCTTAAATATAGCCAATGAATTGGCCTCAACTACCTTCTGTGGCAGAGAATTCCAGAGACTCACACTCTCTGTGTGAAAAATGTTTTCCTCATCTCCGTTCTAAAGGAATTCCCCCTTATCCTTAGACTGTGACCCCTTGTTCTGGACCTCCCCAACATCGGGAACAATCTTCCTGCATCTAGCCTGTCCAACCCCTTAAGCGGAACGGGGTACTGATTCTGGATGATCAGCCATGATCATTATGAATGGCGGTGCTGGCGCGAAGGGCCGAATGGCCTACTCCTGCAACTATTTTCTATGTTTCTATGTGTCTATGCTAGTTCTAGAAATTTGCTGTATTTATTCATTTTTGGGGACGGCTGTGGCATTTTAGCACGGCATCGTCTAGGATTGACCAAATAAAAAGTCATAGTCATACGGCACAGAAACAAGCCCTTCAGCCCAACCCATCCATGCCAACTACATTGTCCTTCAGAGTTAGTCTCATTTGCATGTATTTGGCCCATACCGCTCTGAATTTTTGTACAAGATTAGAGCAAGTATCATGGAAGTAGGTTGTTCAATAATGCTGAAAGGAGGTAGCTAAAGCATTTAGCTGTCTGTAGCATTGTAAGAATTAAATGATCCAGCATTCCATAGTTAGGTGGCTGAAGATTTTGTGTGTGTTAATTTTAGTATTTAATTTCTGTATGCACTAATTTAACAACATTACCTGAACTAATTAACCATGGAGTTAAAAAGAGCATGCAGAATAAGTTCAACCATAAGGTGAGTAACGCTTCTCAAATTAAAATAGATTACCATTGAGGAAAATGTTTTGCAAAAAGATTAGCTGAACTCTGGAGAAAACTCAGTGACGACAATTATCAGACTCGAGCAACAGAATGAACAGGGACAGGCTCGAAACTTTTAGTGATCTTGGTACAAGACATTAAAAGAGGCCAAAGATCGGTAGAAGTAATAAATAGGTGTGGGTATGACCCTAATTGGACTAATGGGATTGCAATCTGGGGACTACAATTGGTCAGTTGCATTTCTTCTGACTCTGAGCCACGTTTATTAAAGTGTCGGCCACCACTGCCCACGATCACAATCTTTTTGAACTGTCCTTTTCTATTCCCATTGTCCCCATGGGAATTCCACCTAGATACAGATCCCACATCATGATTTTTTGAACCAATATCCTTCCTCGCCACCACATTGATTTCCTCCTTTAAAAACATTATATCCTTGTAAGCCTCCCTTTCCTAAACATTGACACAAAGTGCTGCAGTAAAGTCAGCAGGTCAGGCATCGTCTCTGGACAAAATGGATGGGTGATGTTTCGGGTTGGAATCCTTCTCCAGACTCAGTCCCAGCATCTGCAGTTCGTTGCTTCTCACCTTCCTAAATATTGAGTACACCTGAATGTTTAGCTTCCATCCTGCAGCCATGTTTCCACAATACCCATAAAACCATGAATACTTACATTTCATAAATGCTTACATCTATGTGCTCTCGTTATTCATTGTTAGCAAATTTTTATATATGATACCAGAATTTATGGTATAGTTTAAGTTTAGCTGTAGGTTTATTATTTTCACATGTACAGAGGTACAGTGAAAAGCTTTGTTTTGCATGCAATCCAAACAGATCAGATATACCATACATAGCTATCAGTTTAACAATAGATAGAGCAAAGGGGGAGATACAGAGTTCAGGAAGGATGCCTAAGTTTACCACAGGATCTACATCTGCGGTGAAGTTGGGCCAAAGAATGGCAAATGGCGTTTGAGTCTGACAAATGTGGCATTTTGGTATGTTAAACCAATGTAGAACTTGCACAACAGCATGTTTGAGATCTGGAGAGTGTTGTGGGACAGAGATTTAGGAGTATAGGTACATGGTTCCCTGAAAATGGTAGTTCAGGTGAATAGTGGTGAAAATGGCATGTGGCATACTTGCCTTCTTTGTGAAGGGAATTGAGTACAAACCTTGGGACATCACGATGCAGCTGTACAAGTCAATGGTGAGAAAACGCTTGGAGTATTGTGTACAGTTCTGGTCACCCACCAATAGGAAGGATGTAATTAAAGATAGACACAAAATGCTGGAGTCACTCAGCGGGCCAGGCAGCATCTCTGGAGAGAAGGAATGGGTGACGTTTCAGGTCGAGACCCTTCTTTTGACTGTAATTAAGTTGGAAGGGATGTAGAAAGGATTCACCAAGATGTTAACTGAACTTGCAGACTTGGGTTTTGGGGAGAGGCTGTATAAGCTGGGACATACTTATTTGGAATGTAGAAGACTGAAGGGTAACATTATCCAAATGTACAAAATCATGAGGCGTGAATAAAGTTAATGCTCATAGTCGTTTCCCTGGAATAGAGAATTCTTAAACTAGAAGGCTTAGGTTTGAGGTGAGAGAGGGAAGATTTAAGAGGGACCTCGGGGATAATATTTTCACTCAAGGTCTAGTCTATACAATGTAATACAGCACGGAATCAGGCCCTTTGGCCCAAAGTGCCCATGCCAATCAAGATGCCCATCTGCACCAGTCTCACCTGCACACATTTGCCCCATATCTCTCAAAAGCTTTCCTACCCATGTACCCTGAAACAAGCCAGCAGAGGAAGCTATTAAGGTGGATAAATAAAAAAATTTACAAAAGATTTGAACAGATTTATGTAGGGGTTTTGAGGGGATTATGCGCCAAATGCAAGCAACTGGGATTACCCAGAATGTCAACCTGCCATGGTCAAATTGGGCTGGATAGCCTGTTTCCATGCTGTACAGCTATATATCACTCTATACATCACTCAATGCTACATCACCCTATGAGCTCTATCTACTTTAATGTAATTGTTCAACACATTTAGGCAGAATGCATTAGTTGAGGCCTTATAGGTTTTTATAGTACAAGGCCCTATTTGCTTCGCACTTTTGTTTACTCTACCTTCCACTTTTGGAGTTATTGTAGACTTTCCAGCTTAGGAAAACATCAGTTTTGCCAGCCCCTTAAGGATTGTGCATCACCACCCTTCTAAACTCAGCCCTAATCTGCTTCATCTCTCCTCATGTGAAAACTCACCTTCCCAAGAATCAAAGATAGACACGGAGTGCCTGAGTAACTCTGCGGGTCAAGTAGCATCTCTGGAGAAAATGGATGGGCAACATTTCTGTTTTGGACCCTTCTTCAGACCCTTCTTCCCAAGAATCAATAGACAATAGACAATAGGTGCAGGAATAGGCCATTCGGCCATTCGAGCCAGCACCGCCATTCAATGTGATCATGGCTGATCATCCGCAATCAGTACTCCGTTCCTCCCTTCTCCCTATATCCCCTGACTCCACTATCTTTAAGAGCCCTATCTAGCTCTCTCTTGAAATTATCCAGAGAACCGGTCTCCACTGCCCTCTGAGTCAGAGAATTCCACAGACTCACAACTCTCTGTGAGAAAAAGTGTTTCCTCGTCTCCGTTCTAAATGGTTTACCCCTTATTCTTAAACCGTGGCCCCTGGCTCTGGACTCCCCCAACATCGTGAACATGTTTCCTGCCACTAGCGTGTCCAAATCCTTAACAATCTTATATGTTTCAATAAGATCCCCACTCATCCTTTGAAACTCCAGAGTGTACAAGCCCAGCTGCTCCATTCTCTCAGCATATGACAGTCCCGCAATCCCGGGAATCAACCTTGTAAACCTACGCTGCACTCCTTCAATAGCAAGAGTGTTCTTCCTCAAATTAGGGGACTAAAACTGCACACAATACTCCAGGTGTGGTTTCACTAGGGCCCTGTACAACTGCAGAAGGACCTCTTTGCTCCTATACTTGACATATTTAGAAAATGTTTTGTGTGTTGATTTGATTTCCTGTTACTGTTAGACTGGGTTTGTGTGTGCAGTGCACCTTTAATGGCCCTCCTGACCTAACAACTTCACATCACATCAATTTCAACATGGAATAGTGATGTGCATACAACATTTAGTTCAACTTCAATTTCCATCATGAAAATTGAAGTCAAACTAAATGGTGCATTTACATTACTATGATCGCTTTCAAACTAACCTATTTTACTGTCATACTATTATAACAAATTCTAGTTCCATGATGGCTCATAAAAACGACCACAAATCACATTTTGAATTCTCAAACAAAATGTGATTGTGAATAATTGCAGAGCTGCCAAGTTTCACCGAGCATTTCCGTATTTTGATGGCTGAAAATCAGCATTTTGTTGGGGAAATCGGTATTTCTCATATAAATGCAATAGAACGTACTACACAGAAACTGTATTTTTGAAAATCAAGATTTTGCATGCAACCTCATGTATTCTCAAATATCAGTATGAAATACTGAAAATCAGTACTACGGAATAGACAATAGCCATGTTCTAAATGGCTTAATCCTTATTCTTAAACTGTGGCCCCTGGTTCTGGACTCCCCCAACATTGGGAACATGTTTCCTGCCTCTAGTGTGTCCAATCCCTTAACAATCTTATATGTTTCAATGAAATTTCCTCTCATCCTTCTAAACTCCAGAGTCTACAAGCCCAGCTCCTCCATTCTCTCCGCATATGACAGTCCCGCCATCCTGGGAATTAACTTTGTAAACCTACGCTGCACACCCTCAATAACAAGAATGTCCTTCCTCAAATTAGGGGACCAATACTGCACACAATACTCCAGGTGTGGTCTCACTAGGGCTCTGTACAACTGTATGACCTCTTTGCTCCTATATTTGATTCCTCTTGTTATAAAGGCCAACATGCCATTCACTTTCTTCACTGCCTGCTGTACCTGCATGCTTACTTTCATTGATGAACAAGGACCCCCAGATCCCATTGTACTTCCCCTTTTCCCAACTTTTCCCAATCAATCTGGTCAACTATCACTGCAGTCCCTCTGTCAAAATACGGCGTCAAAAAGGACCAAAATGGAACAATACAATACATATTGTATTATTTTGGCATGTAAGTATATGCAAGGTCAGTCACGACCACAGACTTTAAGCATCACGACTTAAATGTGTGGTAAAACACTAACGTGCTGTCATAACTCGTATGCTCCTGTGTTGCCAAGCGACAAAAATAATGGAAATGTTGAATGCTCTCTCACTGCAGTCTTGGAAGATTTAAGATCTTTGATAATAAACCTGTCTACAGCTTCAACTGGATAGCATACCCACCAGTTCATTGAAAATGCAATCCATTGTTGAGTAAACAAGCTCTCATATATTTATTTATAGTTCGTTGACATACATGTATTGGAGTTGAGGGCGGATATTGTGTTCTCGAAATGCACAGGGAATGTTTGTATCTGGTGGAGAATATTTCAAGGCTTCAATTATTGTGACATATCACGCTCATTCCCTCCTACAACATATTAAGTTCTAGGTTTCTAGTGATCAGAATTGTGCACAAACTGCTGAAAACAAAGGTTGACAAAGGATGAACAAAATGAAATGATTTCAATTAACCAGAATTTGTTCTGCTTTTGTTTATATTAGCAGATTTCTATTACTTGAATCAAAGGTGTGAGTTTATTTCTAGTGTCCCATCTCCCTTATGCTATTAATTGATTTAGTACTGTTAAATATAAGGTCAAAATGATTGATCGAGCCTGCTGTTCCAAAGTTTCATACGGTGACTGTGCAAAGAGACATTTCAGTCAAGGCTCCCCATGTGTTGAGAATTCACACAAACAGATATCATGTGAAGGGAAAAAGTACATATCATGTGAAGGGTGAGAGTCTACCCACCGTTAACTAGCTTGTCAATGTACTCTGCTCAAGCTCGCAAAGAAAGAATGGCCATTGAAATGTTCTGTGTTAATATAATTTAAGAATATAATGAGGCTCACAAAACTCAAAATAGACTTGTGGTAATTCTTCACAGTAAATGAGTTTTTTTTTTCATATTTCCTTCCAACATAGCTGTAGGCCATTTGGTCCACCAAGCCCATGCTAGATCATGGAACAATCTCATCCTCCTGCTGAATTTCCTTACTGCTGCTTTACAGCATTTACAGAGCCGGAGACCCCGGTTCGATGCTGGCTACAAGTGTTGTCTGTATGAAGTTTGTACATTCTCTCTGTGATCTGTGTGGGTGTTCTCCGAGAACTTTGATTTCCTCCCACACTCCAAAGACGCACGGGTTTGCAGGTTAATTGGCTTGGGGTAAATTGTCCCAAGTATAGGATAGTGTTAATATGCGGGGATCACTGGTCAGTCTGGACTTGGTGGACCGAAGGGGCTGGTCAGTGTAGGCAAAAGGGCCTGTTTCCATGCTGTATAACTAAATCATACAAAATAAATTGGTGCATGTCACAGTCTTCGGTCATCACTTTAGAGTCAATTTTGTTCATGTAATGTGTAATCACCACTGGTGAAATGTAAATGTATTGATCTTTCCAAAATAAATCTTCCAATTTTCCTTTTCCAGATGCTTTGTACACAGTGTGATGTATTGAAAAGCAGAGAAATTGTATTTGAATTAAAACTAATGATTTATTTTATAGATATGTATCAAGAGTTATAAATATGGTAGAATCCAACTATTTTGAATGATAATAGGAACAGTGAATGAATTAGAGATAAAATCATCTATCCTGTTGCATATCCATCCATAAAAGAAGCCGAATCCTCCTTCTACCAACACAACATGCAAATTATTCAATTTTATGATCTTTGCTTTGGTTAGGATCACAAAATCACGTTGCAATTTGAGAAGTGCACCAAAATAAAGAACTTATGTGAATACAATGCTTGTTGTGTTGGGTGGAAGAAGGATTCAGCTTATTTCATGAATCTGCTCTAAAATGGCTGATAGTGCCCAAAAACAGATGCTACAAAGTTCAATGTCTCCTTTCTAGTCTTGCTTAGGTTTTCTTTACTTTTATTTAGCAGATTTCAATTGTTGTGTATGTCAGATTCATATTCAATAATAGAAATACTGACATAATTTCCTTTCAATATCAAGAGAACAATTTAAAAAAAAATAAAGTAGGTGATTCAGATTGAGTCAGCCATTTCTCAGAGCATTGCTAAGACTCTTGCAAATGAAAATCGTTTCCCTGCCTCTCATTAATAGAAGGCATGATCTGCTTGTCTCAGGTCTTGTATGCCAACTCTCATTCTGTCGTCTTCTAGTTTGGGACCTGGAATAAATACATTCCTATTGCATTAAATCCCTATGGTGATAGCCTAGATTCCTGTACAACCCTTTCCTATTCACATTCTCACGTTTGTGAATGACCTTTCATTAAATGTTATGTAATTGTTCCTAAAACACTGCGCTTTCTGAAGTGACGTCACAGGAATGGTCTCTTCAAATTCTTTGACCTGTTTATCCTTTGCATATTGTCTTTTATGAAAACGGGTAAGGAAAAGCAGTTATAATTTCAATTAGTAAGTGTCAGCCTGTTCTAAACATAGCATTGTATTTGCTATTAAGGCAATAGTGTTACAAACCCTTTGAACAGTGTAAAGGTATAAAAATATATTTATACAATAATGTATAATCTACTTATATCAGAAGTTTAATTAATTTGCTGAAAATGTAATATATTTTAATGTGGTGTTTGATAGATTCTCTAAAGCTCTCTTGGCCATATTTGAATGTTAGGCCATTGAGTACATGTCAGGTGACCAATAACGTGTACACTATTGATTACTTCATCCATGACAAGATCATTTTTCTTGCGTTAACTGCCGCATGCAACATAAGTGATTTAATAGTATTTAGAAAGTGAGCATGACTGGGCACATGAATGGTAAAAAGGCTCTGACAGTGAACACTGTGTCATGGTTGCATCATCAGGTTTCTATGTGTTAGCTATATTCAGGAGGGGAAGTGGACAAACTAAGAGAACTTGTGCCAATGGAGGCAGATTTTTATTACTCAACAGCACCCACAAGCTCTGATGAAAATCGCTGCCCTGACTCCAACCACCAATGCTATCCGTCTACTGAGTATTCCCAGCATATTCTGTTTTGACTTTAGATTATCTCCAGCATTGGTAGTACTTTGCCTCTGGATGTGTTCATCTACTGAATATATGCATTCCTTGAGAGGAAATAAGAAAACTCTTCCTCATTGCACTCCAATTTCTCTTTGCCTTAAACAAGACAAGATCAGTTGAAGGTCATATTTTGAACTGCATTACAGGAAAAAAAAGCAGTGATGGTAAAATGCAATGAGAGTCAAGATGTCCCAAGGTACTTGTGAGACAATTCGGGAGTTTTGATGAATAGTCACAGCTCTGGCATAGAATTTAGAGCAAAAACTAAAAAAGCTGGAAAAGCTCAGCCAGTCTAGCATCCAATGTGGAAAGAGAAAGCAGCCAATGTTTTGTGTCAGGCATGGCTTCTTACGTAAATGAAGGAAGAATGAAAGGGTCATGAGAGGTTGCAGTTGTTGGAATCATGAAGAAAAAAATAAAGTGCCGGGTAAACCTGGCACACTGGGCAGCTTATGTGGAAGTAAATGGAGAGATGTTGGGACCCTCCTTTCAAAACAGCTGGGGCAACGAGTGAGATGTAAAACAGGAGACCATATGGAGATTGATTGCAGATCATGTGATAAGGAACACCTTGGTCACATAACACAAGGGTGTGTGTGTGTGTGTGTGTGTGTGTGTGTGTGTGTGTGTGTGTGTGTGTGTGTGTGTGTGTGTGTGTGTGTGTGGGGGTGTGTGTGGGTGTGTGTGGGTGGGTGTGGGTGGGTGTGGGTGGGTGTGGGTGGGTGTGGGTGGGTGTGGGTGGGTGTGGGTGGGTGTGTGGGTGTGTGGGTGGGATGAGAGAGCAATTTAGCTGAAATTGGAAAATTCTGTGCTTGTTCCTCTGGGATGCAAAGTGCCTGGACAGAACATAAGATGTACACATAATGCTGGAGTTACTCAGCGGGTCAGGCAGCATCTCGGGAGAAAAATAATATTGAATTCTTATTGAAACATATAAGATTGTTAAGGGTTTGGACACGCTGGAGGCAGGATACATGTTCCCGATGTTGAGGGTGTCTAGAAACAGGGGCCACAGTTTAAGAATAAGGGGTAAGCCATTTAGAACGGAGACGAGGAAGCACTTTTTCTCACAGAGAGTTGTGAGTGTGTGGAATTCTCTACCTCAGAGGGCGGTGGAGACCGGTTCTCTGGATAATTTCAAGAGAGAGCTAGATAGGGCTCTTAAAGATAGTGGAGTCAGGGGATATAGGGAGAAGGGAGGAACTGAGTACTGATTGGGGATGATCAGCCATGATCACATTGAATGGCGGTGCTGGCTCAAATGGCCGAATGGCCTATTCCTGCACCTATTGTCTATTGTCTATTGAATAGCTGATGTTTCTGGTCAAGGCCCTTCTTCAGATTGAGAGTCAGGGGAGAGGGAAGCTGGTGGTATGAAAAGTCGACACCCATAACCAAGAGCTCACAATGGTCCATTGTTGGCTGTGGAAGAGCTGTGAATGAAGGGATATGAATAGTATATCTAGCAGGACAATAGGATGAGAGTGGGACATAAAGAGACGGAATGTAATAATTACTTGAAATTAGAGAAATCAATATTCATATTGCTGGGTTGCAAGCTGGTCAAGCGAACTATGAGTGCTGTTCCTCCAATTTTGTTCCTCTGGTTTACATTGGGCATCTTGGTGACAGCAGAGGAGGTTGCTAACACTCAGATCAGAACGTTCTTCAAAAAACCGCTCCCAATTTCCCTGTCCAGCTCTGACACTGGATGGAATCCAGCAGCAAAATATGAATTTGCTGCACAAAGAGCTGGAGAAACTCCTGGGTCAGGCAGCATCCCTGGAGAACATGGACAGGTAATGTTTCGAGTTGGGACCTTTCTTCAGTTACACGGGAAAGTCTGCTTTCTGAATTTGGAAATGCAAGTATATTCATTTGAAAGGAGTAAAATGGCAAAGACTTGAATATGTAGGAGGGAACTGCAGAAGCGGGTTTATGTCGAAGATAGACAAAGTGCTGGAGTAAGTCAGTGGGTCAGGCAGCATCTCTGGAGAAAAAGGATGAGTGACGTTTCGGATCAGAACCCGGTTCTGACCTCATATGGTTCCGACCTGATATGGTAGGGTTTCCGGCCTGATAGGTCACCCATCTTTTTTCTCCAGAGATACTGCCTGACCCATTGTGTTACACCAGCACTTTGTGTCTGTCTAAGGAGAAGAATATGATATTTTACATTTTGCCCTTTACCCATTGCAATTTCGGAAAATATTACAGGAACCACCATAAATAACTTTTAAACCAATTTTTCCCACTATCCAGCCCCCCTTTCCCCTCCATCCACTTCCACCTATATCCCTTCCTCTGGCCTCTCATTTCATGCCTCTTCTCTCTTTTACTCACAGCCTTTTCTCTTATTTGTGGCACAGGCCATTTTCCACCCTCTGTCAATCAAGCACACTCATTTGATCCGGTTATCACGTGTCTAGCTTTGTCCTGCACCACCTCTTCCAGCTTTCTCTTCCCTACTACAATAGGTTTGAAGAAGCATCCCGACCCGAAATGTCATCTATCCATGTCCTCCCGAGATGCAGCCTGACCTGCTGAGTTACTGCAGCCCTTTGTAATTTTTGTTCAAGGTTCCAGCATCTGCAGTTCCTTGTATCTATGTAGTATTATTCATGAAATCAATAATGTTGCCTAACTAATGGAGAATTTATTGGTACACTGTAGCGGCACCTTGTGGTGGTTTGGAGAGGTCAGAACCCTCGTCATTGGTTGGCTCGAACACGTGACCGAGGGGGGGTTCGTTCGTGGGCTTTCCAGTCAGTCATCAACACTCCACCCAGCAACAGGAGCTATTTTCGTGTTAGCTAGTCAGGCACACGTGGTATCGAGTTTTGTTTCCGTTTGTTATTGACAATAAAAATTACTCAACTCAACCTGCCTGCTCGCTATAGTGGTGGCCCCGCCAGTCCAATGTTTTGTTGGATCTTCGACATGAACGTCCAGTCCGCCCAGCAAAACGCGGTTGCCCTGAAACTGCCCATTTTCTTGGCAGTACAGCCTCAAGTGTGGTTCGCGCACATTGAAGCCCAATTCGAACTCCGCCACATTGTCGCGGATGTTACCCGTTATTTCAACGTGGTGGGCGCGCTCAGTCAGGAGAATGCCACCCGGTCGCTGCCTTACCTACAGAATCCGCCCGCGTACGGCAAGTACGAAGGTCTCAAGTCGTTGCTGCTATGTGCTTTCGGGCTCAGTCGCCGCGATCGCACGGCCTGCCAGTTGCATATGGTTGGCCTCGGCAATTGTAACTCATCTACATAGATGATCGAGATGATCGCTTTTATGTAGAGTAGAGTTAGGCCATTCGGCCCATCGGAAATATGGGTGGCCACCAGCCTTGCCTGTTATTCGAGCATGCTTTCCTGGAGCAGATGCCTGATGCCATCCGCCTGCTCCTCGCCGGGTCCGATTTTGCTGACCCCCTGCAGCTCGCTGAAAGGGAGGATGAGCTGTGGCTCGCCAAACAACAGGATGGTTGTCTCACTGAGGGCCCTCCACAGGCTCCTGCCCGACAAGCTGTGTTTGGCCAAGGCGGAATTACGGCAGATGAAGGACATGGGGATTGTGTGGTGCTCCAACAGCCCTTGGGCTTCCCCGTTACATTTGGTTCCCAAATCGTCTGGGGGGTGGAGACCGTGAGGGGATTACTGCCGCCTGTACCCTGTCACGACCGCTGATCATTACCCAGTCCCGCAAATCCAGGACTTCATGGCCCACTTAGACTGTGCTACCATCTTTTCCAAGGTGGATCTGGTGCTCGGCTACCACCAGATTCCCATCCACCCCGATGATGTGCCCAAGACCGCCATCATCATCCGTTCGGCCTGTTTGAATGGCAGCAGATGCCGCTCTGGCAGATGAACGCTGCGCAGGCTTTTCAATGGTTGATGAACATGGTTGGTCGAGGGTTGCACTTTGTTTTTGTGTACCTGGTTGATCAGCTGCTCCCACCAGGAACACTATGATACTGCTGTCGGGGGGGTCCTGGAGCAGTTTATTGATGGACGCTGGCAACCACTTGCCTTTTTCAGCCGGCACCTGCATCTTCCAGAGCAGAGCTACAGTGTGTTTGATCGATAACTCCTGGCCCTTTATTTGGCGGTCCGTTATTTCCGCTATTTCCTGGAGGGCAGGCCCTTCACCGACCACAAGCCCCTAATGTTTGCATTTGCGAAGGTGTCTGACCCCTGGTCCCTTCGGCAACAGTGGCACCTGCCGTTTGTCTTAGAATACACCATCGATGTCCAGCTCGTGGTGGGCAAACTGAACCTGGTCTCGGACGCTTTATCTCGCCCTGCAGTCTATGCCGTGTTGTCCGTGGACCCGGGCATTGACAATCCTGGGCTGGCTGCTGCACAACACGAGGGCGATGAGATGAGTGCCTACCGGACTGCAGTGTTGGGGTTGGCCCTGTGGGTGTGACGGTCCTGTGCGATGGACCAAGCCCCAATGTCCCCGCAGGTTGGCGGTGGCATGTGTTTGACTTGGTTCACGGTCTGGCCCACCTTTCCATCTGGGCGACTTCTGCGTTGGTGGTGGACAAGTTCGTCTGGCAGGGGCTTCGCAAGCAGGTTGCGGCCTAGGTTCGGGCCTGCATTCCCTGCAAGACATCCAAGGTCCAGCGGCATGTGCGTTCGCCGCTTCAGGATTTCATGGTTCCCCCTCACAGGTTCGAGCACATCCATGCCGATTTGGTGGGTCCGCTACCGACGTCTCACAGTGTCACGCACCTGCTCACCATTGTGGACGGCTTCACGAGGTGGCAGAGGCCGTTCCACTCTCTGACACCTCCGTCGCGTCTTGTGCTCGGGCCCTCGTGGCCCACTGGG